>CM047513.1:23153861-23661960 GCA_026122265.1 Ammodytes dubius
ACTGGACACTGGACACGTACATTTATTTATTTATTATTATTCCGGACAATTACACACAATACACAATTTTCTCTTTGCATATTCACACTTTTGGGTCAGTAGTTAACTTGCTCTATCAAGTATGATTCTACAAATAGGGCTGCCTATAGTTATTGTAATGCTGTGACTTCTGGGAGCACATAATACAATCTGAACTACCACGGTGCAGGTTGTCAGTCAGCCCGATCTGCTGAAATGTGATTGGCCTGTGAGGGAGTTCAAGGATGTAAAGGGGAACGTAGTCAATCCTGTTAGCCGGGACATGCATTGTAAAACCTGCACAGAAATATTTATTCTAGCAGGCAAAGCAGAAAGGTGAGGTCATCTTAGTCCATGCAAACATCCATTCATACCAGCACTTCTACAAATCTACATGATGGAATGCCACTTGACTTAATAAACTGGCCGGTTAGCAAAAGCAATATTTAAACCACAAACAGTTGCTAAAATCTTTAATGTGTGTTGCACTGTGCAGTCGTGCAGCACCGAACGGGAAAAATAATGAGGTGCTTATCGCTCTCAGATCATATTTCTGGTGGATTATTGTGGGATTAATTTAGTCTTGTTTACTGAGAGGAAAGATGAGAAAGATTAGGTGGATAAAGGAAGCAACCGAGCGTCTGCTGTTCAAATACTCTCAGTGAACTAATTGTCAAATCAATTTGGTGTGTCTAGATAAATGCTATTGTCTGGCCTCTGTATTATCTATCTCTGAGAGCTGCTCTCAGGTCTGCACAGTCAACATTGATTTTAGTAGGAGTTTAGTAGAGGTTTTTTTTTAGGGCAGATTGACTGCAGGGATTGTTGTGTGTGTGTGTGTGTTGTGTGTGTGTGTGTGTGTGTGTGTGTGTGTGTGTGTGTGTGTGTGTGTGTGTGTGTGTGTGTGTGTGTGTGTGTGTGTGTGTGTGTGTGTGTGTGTGTGTGCGTGTGAGAGTGCGCGCGTGAGTGAGTGAGTGAGTGCGTGCGTGTGTGTACGTGCCTGCATGTTTGCCAGAATGATTATTGGAACAAATCCAAGATGGGTTGTTCCTGTCATGCAGATGGCGACCCGTTGCCTGCCGTGCCCTCGCGGCAGATGTGCGCTGCTGTTGGAGAGATGGAGATTCAGCCTCTGTACCTTGTTTGCTGTCTGTCTGTGTAGCTTTTGTTCTTGTTTGTGGGAGTTTGTGTGTGTGTGTTCGTCAATAAACACGTGTGTGCCTGCAGACAATACCCATAATTCATCATTGACCTTCCTAATGTGCGAGGAGGAGAGGAGTCAATGAAAACAGCGAGGGCTCAAATGCACTCTGTCAAATGCATGCCAAGTGAGTGATGTGTGTGTGTAGTGAGTGGTGTGTGTGTGTGTGTGTGTGTGTGTGTGTGTGTGTGTGTGTGTGTGTGTGTGTGTGTGTGTGTGTGTGTGTGTGTGTGGTGTGTGTGTGTGTGTGTGTGTGTGTGTGTGTGTGTGTGTGTGTGTGTGTGTGTGTGTGTGTGTGTGTGTGTGTGTGTGTGTGTGTGTGTGTGTGTGTGTGAGTGTGTGTGTGTGTGTGTGTGTGTGTGTGTGAGCGTGTGAGTGAGTGAGTGTGTGTGTGTGTGTGTGTGTGTGTGTGTGTGTGTGTGTGTGTGTGTGTGTGTGTGTGTGTGTGTGTGTGTGTGTGTGTGTGTGTTGCCAACACATGTGCATGCATTTTAAGGGATGGGGGTTTAATTAATGATGGGACGTCTACTGTTCTCTGCTTATAGAGATGTGGTGGGTAATGGCCCATAGCCATGTGGCTCTCTACCTCTCTCCTCTCTTCTTCTTAGGCCAAAATGAAAAGAAAGAGATAGGATGGTATGGTGGATTGTGTGTGTGTGTGTGTGTGTGTGTGTGTGTGTGTGTGTGTGTGGATGGTGTGTGTGTGGATGGATGGTGTTAGGGATAACAGAGTGGTTGGGTGATGTGATACATAGACAGGGGAGATTGTTAGGCGTAGAAGGAAATGCCAGCTGCCTCTGTATTACTGCAAGAAGGTAGAGAAAGGTGTAAGGTGGGCACTGGGCAGTGTGTGTGTGTTGTGTGTGTGTGTGTGTGTGTTGTGTGTGTGTGTGTGTGTGTGTGTGTGTGTGTGTGTGTGTGTGTGTGTGTGTGTGTGTGTGTGTGCTGTGGCTGTGTGTTGCGGCTGTGCGTGGTGGTGCGAGAGAGAAGTGAGAGAGAGAGAAAGAGAGTGGGAGGTGGGAGGAAAAGATAGCAGGGCTCGAGGAAGTGCAGCACAGGCGAAAATATATGCACATTTATTATAACGTTACAAGCCAGAAAGTGAGGCTGCGAAAAATGAAGAGACCATTTTGCAATGCACCGCAAGGGGTGTTTAAAGCCAACTGAATCAATCAAATCTGAAACCTTTAAACTCAACATGAATAGAAGGTGTTTCTTTTTCCATTCAAACACGACTGACAAATTTAAGAAATATTGAAAAAGTTGAGCAGTGAATGTCGACAAATGTTCAAGTGCTTTTCATTCTGCAGAGGCAAACAGGGAAAGGGTTTATCCAGGAAGAACTCTAAAAGCTCTCATACACACATTGAGCTGCTGTCAGTCCAGTCTTTCATTTAGTCTTGAAAATAAATGGAAGCCGTTCTTTGGACTGGTGCATTGAAGCTAACTTCCGTTGGAGATTTTAATGCTATAGTGCCCTCAGCTCTATAGAGTATTTTAGTATCTTTCAGCTTGTTGTTTTGGTTCCCTGTCTTAAGTTCTGTTTCACTGTCAGCAGGCTACTGTTGCAGAAACATTCCACGTATGAAATGTATTCTGGGATGATTTGACAAAGTTTGTAGCTTTAGACTGAAAGCGTTTGTTTGTTCTTGGGTGTTGTTTTTTTTCACGGTTGACTTTTAATGAATTTATTAAGTTGTAGCCTAATGCAATTTGCAGTTATCAGATTGGATTGGATTGTGGGCACAATGAGAAATCTGACGCACAGAATCCTATTAACACCTTAACATTATGAAAGTCAATTTCAGCGCAGTGGTGTTAAAGCAATAGGTTCAAGCTATTAAAAAAGAATTAGGAAATTACTTAACACTCTAGCGGGGAAGAGAGGGGGGTAGATACAAGACCGAAACCCTAAGTTATATTACTGCTGTAATTGTGTTCCCCAAGCTTGATCCCATAATGAGAGATACTCAATTTATAATTACAACGCATTGGGCTGCTCTGCTTATTTGCTGAAGGACAATCTGAAGACCAAGCTCATAAAAAGAAACGTTTAAGAAAAGTAATCAGGATGACAATAAAACTATGCTTTTTCCATAGGAAATCCTCTCGCCCACAGCAGTTCTAATTACAGTGAACACATTCCGACAGAAGTGTGATATTTGTCAGAGGAGCAGAATTCCAAACAATAATGTGATTGTAATAGATTCAGTAATTCAATTAATTAGTAGTTGAGTGGGTACATCGAAAGCTTGTGTAGACGTGAGTTCAGGCTGCAGCTAAGTGAGGGATACACTTCCCTCTCTGTAAATCCACGCTGTCATAGGTATGAGGATGTCTGCACATGGGGATCGTTTGTGTGTGTGTGTGTGTGTGTGTGTGTGTGTGTGTGTGTGTGTGTGTGTGTGTGTGTGTGTGTGTGTGTGTGTGGTGTGTGTTGTGTGTGTGTGTGTGTGTGTGTGTGTGTGTGTGTGTGTGTGTGTGTGTGTGTGTGTTGTGTTGTGTGTGTGTGTGGTGTGTGTGTGTGTGTGTGTGTGTGTGTGTTGTGTGTGTGTGTGGTGTGTGTGTGTGTGTGGGTTGTGTGTGTTGTGAAAAAAGGATCCCTAAAGCTGACGTCAGCTGTGTGTGACAACAGATTGATCTGCAAGGCAGGGCTTATCTGCCACCTAGCAGCGTGTGCATTAAGCGTCTCATTGCGTTTCTCATACCAAGCGTGTGTACGCATTGGTGTCCGTCTCTCCTTTAATTTGCCAGGTTGTGTGTGTGTGTGTGTGTGTGTGGGGTGTGTGTGTGTGTGGTTGTGTTTCGTTTGTGTTTTGCTTAATAAACCTAAATAAAAAGTGATGGATTTGTGGACTGCGGGTAATGCCTTTATATATATATGTCTCTGTGGGTCACGTCATATTAAATAGAGAATGCTTAAACAGGCCCATCACTCTCTGTCTGAAAACCAATATCTTTGTTAGGTATCACCATGGAAACGAAAGTCCATCCTGCTGATAATTATTAATTAAGGACTGGACTCATAAGAGGTTTGACTTGCTAACATAAAAATTCACACCGCAGATGCAGGCAATTCTTCCAGTCCATTTAACTCAGCTCTCCACTGGCAGCCACTGACTAAAAAGCTGAATAACCCAAATAAGGCTGAACGCTGCAGGGTCATGTAATGTCACATTTATACACATTTTTGTGAGTTTTTAAAACGCATTAGAAACAATTAGGCTGTCAGCGGACAAGTGCATTAGGATAGATGTTACGCTGAGGTTGCTAGCAGTTTCTTGTAATGGCCTCACTTGTCCTTTGTTAGAGCAGCAACTGCAGTGCCTAATTAGGGTCTGAACCGCTATGTCTGGTCTTAGATATAAAATGACATCAATATTGTGTTAGATTAATGGATTTCCTCCATCTATTAAGTTTAAGTTTGCCTTATCTCTAAAATCCACAGATGTGCTCTTTAACATTATTTTGTTTTGTAAGTTGAAGTCAGTTAAATTCCATGCCTGCAAAACCATGTAAAACTGGTTACTTGAAATTGGACATGTATACGGTTTACAATAACTTGTAATTCCGAGTTCTGTTTTTCTATGTTTTGGTAACAAAAGAAAACGGAAGATTATTATTTATTAACAGCATATCTTTTTCTAGAAATACAAGCAATAATTCCTGCTTGTTAAATTCATGGCCATCAAACATATGCATAGAGTTATAAAGTTAACTTCCTAAAAGTAAGCAAGCTAAATCAGTATTGGCCAACTGTTTATTACAACACTACATGCACTCATATCATGTAACAATATACCAGCACTTAACCACTTAGTTCTCTTTTGGGGTCATCACATGTCTAGACATGGTGGTTGTTGTTTCGGCCCAAACTGATGCCGAATCTTATTGTGTTTCAGCACCGCTCTAGTAAAAGAAACACACAGTTAGTGGGCAGTGTGCTCGTGATGCAGATATTTCCAGACACGTTATGTTATGTTGATGATATACAATTCTTTCATGCTATCCACTGGTCTTCATCCAAT
The DNA here is from genome assembly GCA_026122265.1 of Ammodytes dubius. Lineage (NCBI taxonomy): Eukaryota > Metazoa > Chordata > Actinopteri > Uranoscopiformes > Ammodytidae > Ammodytes > Ammodytes dubius. The sequence goes on from CM047513.1 coordinate 23,159,109, forward strand.
GTTGCAGGTTAACCATATCATTCCAAAGAGTGATACAAGTATGATGGTTGCAACTTGTCTTTTTGTTTACATTTAGTTTCTTAACTGTTGCATATTAAATGAAGGTTTGTTTTGAACTGTTGCTGCTGTTATGAGTCCATAAATCTAGTCTCAGGATCTATATTTTATTTGTGCATTGGTGTGTGTGTTGTAGTGTGTATGTGTGTGTGTGTGTGTGTGTGTGTGTGTGTGCATGGCCTTGTGACCCAATAAGGCAACAGTACTACACCGTTAGTGGTAATGGCTTTGCTGCAGTAAATAAGCAGGAAGAAAAATGAGCATACAGTTATTTCGGTAACACCTTGATTTCCTGCCCATGCTGTACAACACACACACACACACACACGTACAGTCCACAGAGACGTGCATGCAGCACACGTGTCACTGATGATGGTGAGGTCTGGATATAGTTACTGCTCTCTCGGGCCATCCGGTCACTAATTACTGTGATGTGTAACGAGGCCTGCACAGACTCACAGTGTGTGTCTCAAGGTGTGCACCAGACCAAGTGTGTGGTGGATGTGTATGCGGTGAGCAGGTCGTTTCATGTATCTGCTGAAAAGGATTTCGTTTTAATGAGCGTCCATGTCCGGTGCTGGTACTTCAGGGTTAACAATAAAACGGTGCGTTGAGTCATTATCAAGGGAATCACTAGCCCCAGGCTAAATGTCCAGCTGCGGTAATGTGGAAGTGGATCAGTAGGCAAGGACTTGAAAGGAGGATTAAAGGTGGAGTCAGTGATTCTGGGGAATGCCTGTTGTCAAAATCACTTTTTGTCAATATCAGTGAATATCTACGATCCCCTATACCTGCCTGTACTGTGAAGGCATTGACTGGTGTTAATAATGCAAAGCCCTCGCTCTGTGAACTAGTATGAAAACAAAGGGTATGTTAATAAAGGGGGTCCACCGTAGCCATAAACATTCCCATTTATAGAACAGACTGTGTATTCACACTGGATTTCTTTTTCAGCGCACACACAGTACGGACAGGTTACGTATTGTGAATAGATATTTGCTTGTTTTGACATAAAGTGATTTTGACAACAAGCATTCTTTAGAATCAGTGACTCCACCTTTGATTTCTGATATATGACAGGGACAGAAAAATGTTTGAACAGAAAGCTGTCTGCCAGTCTGAATTAGAAAGTAAATCGACAGTGTGGAAGGTCTGACTGTATGTGCATCTGGTTCAACAACTTGTGAAAGCAGGGCCTTCGCTCTCTCTCTCTCTAACACTTGTCGGTGCCTGTGGGTCATTTTGACTGACAGGTTTGACAATGTGAGAACAACTCTCTCTCACCGTGTCAATCCTGCAGCCAGTATGGCCAAAATACAACACCAATCAGTCTGCTCTGTAGTGCTGTGTGCTCTATTCTGCTGATGATGAGTGACTGAAGACTTTGAGAGGTCAAAAAAAGAAAATAGCAATACATCTAGGTACTTCATTTATGTATGAAGAGACACTTTTTTCCCAAAGAGGTATTCATCATGTGAAATATTTGCATTTATTAATTAGTATTACCTAATGCATTCATCTCGTAAGTGGTTCTCTATGGGGGAAAACATGCCTTGTCATCAAGCTAAAAAAAGTACTTGTCAGTTCCTGAAATTGAAGACATTTAAAAGTGGTTGCGTTGAATGTGAGACTTGAGTACAGACTCAATGCATGAGACTTGACTTGACTGACTAGACCAAAAGGCTGGACTCACACACACAGCAGTGCTTAGAGCTGAATGCTGAATTAACACTATAGCTATAGCAATAGCACAGCAACATTCTCACTGTGAACTGATTGGACCTGCCTCTTAAAATACATCACACATTTGGATTTCAAAAGTATCCAAATGATTTGCTCCTTTTTTTTCTAATGTTTCTCCATGTGTGGCAGCCAGCGTCCCCTTTAGGAGTGTGCAACCACTGGTTTGGTTGTCATGGGAAAAAGAGTGGGTGGCCTTATTTCCCAATTCTCCCACTACCTCCAACCTACGCTGCTCTGCTACTAAGCTACTGCGTGTGAACCCTGGAAGAAAGGAGTTCAAAGCACGTCACACAAGCCACTGAAGATTCCATATGAGGAACTGAGACAATGTAAACGTTCTGCTTTATAACACACAGATCAACTTCTTTCTGTGTGTGTGTGTTGTGTGTGTGTTTTGTGTGTGTGTGTGTGTGTGTGTGTGTGTGTGTTTGTGTGTGTGTGTTTTGTGTGTGTGTGTGTGTGTGTGTGTGTGTGTGTGTGTGTGTGTGTGTGTGTGTGTGTGTGTGTCCCCTTTCCTGGTAGGGGGTTGTTATGTGTCACGGCTCAGCATCACCTACTGTATATCTGCTATAGCCACCAGCAACAGCGGGGACAGCAGATGAGTCCTGCCATTGGTTTCCTCCTCTCTCACTGGTCCTCCCCTCGGCCAACACAATGGGACCGATTGTCAATGCGACACACACACACACACACACACACACACACACACGCACACACAGAGGGGGCTTTGCTCTGAAGGCTGGAGTGTCGCTCCCCCGCCATATGCCCCATCTCCGCTGGAATGTGATTATCTTCGCCTAGCAATGAGGAAACGGTAGAAAGAAAGAAGAGAGAAGCATCTGAGAAGGCAAGACTGAGCGAAAGGGCGTGTGTGTGTGTGTGTGTGTGTTGAGAGAGAGAGAGAGAGAGAGAGAGAGAGAGAGAGAGAGAGAGAGAGAGAGAGAGAGAGAGGGAGAGGGATGGGGGGAGAAGGAAGGAGGGATTCAACCAATGCAGCGAGGCAGCAGTTTAACACGAGCCTGAACCTGCCAGTGCGAGCGACAGAGAGATAAGACAGAGAGACAGAGAGGAGGGAGAGGTTCTTTTCACTTCAGTCCTGCCGTGGATTTTTTTTTCTTTATTTCTTCACTGGGCTCCACCTCACAGGGACACATCCTCCACCCAGGTCAGTTGCGTCTCCCTATTTATATAGACAGGGTTGGTTCAGCAATCAGCACCAGACTGGCGTTTCCATCCAGTGCACAATGCAGCCGTGGGGCGTTGGGTTTACAGAACTGATAGCCAGCCGGTGACAAACTGTGGCCGGTTCCATGACCACAGAGACACTGGTCGCTGTTTGCTATTCTACTCAGGCACACGTTCGCCTGCTGAGGCTGATGGTTAACAAAGAGGGGGTGATATGGGGGGAGCACACACACCCACACAAATAAAGAAACAAACCCTGGATCTCACCACAGGATGTTCCTTTGCCGGGTGCTGTAGCTAAGTGTGGCAGCCGTGCGGTTGTCCGTGTGAGTGTGTGTTTGTGTGTGTGTGTGTGTGTACAGTGTGTGTGTGTGTGTGTGTGTGTATAGTCTAAGCAGTGTGAGCTGTATTGGCTGGAGAGGACTATTCATTTCCTTTAAGCCGTTGTTTACTGACCCTGCAGTCTGTCTCAGGATATTCACTATATTTCTGCAACTCTCTCTCACACACAGACACACCCACACACACACATGCATTCTTGTGCACATAAGACCACTGCTGCTGATTTTCAGTTAACTCTGTTTGCCATCATGACTGGCGTAATGGGCCTCAGCTGTCCACAGTGAGCTTTGGGAAAATATGCAAGTTTGTCTATGTGTGTGTGTGTGTTGGTGTGTGGTGGTGTGTGTGTTGTGTGTGTGGGGTGTGTGTGTGTGTGTGTGTGTGTGTGTGTGTGTGTGTGTGTGTGTGTGTGTGTGTGTGTGTGTGTGTGTGTGTGTGTGTTGTTGTGTGTGTGTGTGTGGTGCCTATATGTGTGTGTGTGTGGATTTGTTTGCATTGTGGTTTGGTGCTCCTGAACCTACTGTAAACAACACTATGATTTGAAGTCACCTTGTCATCACAGCTGTAACACTATCTATCTAGCATGTAACTCTAACTGCTTGAAGCTGCTGCACTTTATCCTAATTCCATCAACATCAATAGTGGAAATGTTTTTTTTTATAAATATAATGTATGAAGTAATAAATGTACTTCTTTTTATCCTATGAATAAAAGAGAAGTACGCCTAGGTGCTTTTTGTCTCTTTGGGCCCAATCTCCGCACTCCATCTCCCTGCTGCGTGCACTCAGTGGAGCTATCTCTGCTGTTGCCACCATTAACTTTATCTGCAGCAATATATTTTCTGTTTTGCTCCCTCCACTCTCTATACGTCTGGCATCCCATGCTGGCAGGGGGTGTAACAGATCCTGCTGTCATGTAGGTCAATCGTCTAGCCTTCCTTATACCAACCAGGCTCCTCGCTTGGTCTGTGTGTGTGACCCCCACTGAAGTCCTTCATCAAACCCAAGAGCTCAGGTGGAAACATAGGGAGGTTCAGTAGCTTCTGATTCACAAGAGGAGAGGCTTATCCCGCTCAAATGTAAATAAGTAAGGTTTGGACTTTAATTCAAGGCTGTCACTTTTAAAAGTTGTCATGAATCAAGTGGCAATATCTGAGCCAGGCGAGCCCGGATTGCATGTGTGTTAGGATAATCAGACTCTGGTGGACGTTATGGTCAATGCAGATTAGGTTTGAGGGACTGTCAACACATTCTCTTCATCTCTTCCCTCCCATCTCCATCCCGTCAGCTACCTTATTAACTCTAGTTCTTTTAAATCGAGTCTGAAGACTTTTTTGTTTCCGTTTTAACCTGCAATTTTTATTTTATTTGCTTCTTTTATTCGCTTTTAAATGTTTTATAATGTGTTTTATGTATTCTAATCTTGCCTTATAAATTAAACGTTGCCTTGTGCACTTGCCTTGCCTTATGATATTGAATAAAGTGACAGTTTGATAAATGACTGAGAATAAGAGGTCATGCCTTGGTTTGTAGTATAGCTGCTCAGGGGGAAGGGAACCTGCCATTTAGTTGACAGAGGCCAGGTACGTGATGTGGCCAAAACCTGTGTTAAAGTGTGGTTCCTGAAAGAGAAGCTAAAAGAAGGAAGGAGTGCTAAGAGCCCCCATCACAGTCCGACACTAATGTACCGCAAACTGAAAAGTCTGATTCTCGGAGCCCTCACTTCCTCACTTTATGGCTTGTTCTTGCATTTTTTAGCACGTATCTGTGTTACGTGCATAATACTGTAGGAACCATTGCCCCACTGGACAGTATCTGACTCAGCAGCTTGCAGCTTCATCACCACGGGACGCATCCAATTCACCTTCCCTCCGTCCTTTCCCCTTTACCACTTGGATTATTTGCTTTTATTTCTTTATATACTTACCCTCTTTACTTAATTGGTAAGGTAAAAATGCTGTGTCATTGCCCTGCACTGGCATAGCTGGTCTGGTCTGTGCAGCGGCCGGTTGTTTTGACATTCTGTGGTTTGACGCTTTATTCCACCAGGAGTGTAAGATTAAACGCTTTGCTGCATATGTGTGTGTTGTGTGTGTGTGTGTGTGTGTGTGTGTGTGTGTGTGTGTGTGTGTGTGTGTGTGTGTGTGTGTGTGTGTGTGTGTGTGTGTGTGTGTGTGTGTGTGTGTGTGTGTGTGTGTGTGTGTGTGTGTGTGTGTGTGTGTGTGTGTGTGTGTGTGTGTGTGTGTGTGTGTGTGTGTGTGTGTGTGTGTGTGTGTGTGTGTGTGTGTGTGTGTGTGTGTGTGTGTGTGTGTGTGTGTGTGTGTGTGTGTGTGTGGTGTGTGTGTGTGAGTGCAGACTTAGAGTATGTCTAGTATGGGCACTGTGGGTTTAAATAGCCCAATGCAAAGTGCAGTACTGGTTTAGGAAGACGAGACAGCCTCAGAAATGAGGAAGAAACAACATCATTCCAGTTCAAGTGTGATCGGTTAAAGAAGAAGTTTTGTGTCAAGTGAAATGTTTGTCTTTAGTATCCTTCTTCCTCTTTCTGCCTCATTACATGCGCTCCGGGCCTTGGCTCTGTGGTCTGGCCTGCAGGCTTTGCTTTCAGTATTGACGGGTTTTCTCTGCATTCCAGCCCTGCGCTGAGAATATGGGCTCCAGTGCCTCCCAGTCAGAGGGGCTCATTCATACTGAGCACAATGATCCTGTTTGAGCTACAAGGTTTTTTTTTTTACACCCACGCCGTATGATTGGCATTATATTCAGCATCTTTTTTAACTTCATCCATAATGCAATATGAGTCGAATTTGTTTAGCAATTAATGAATCTCTGTTGCTTGCCGTTTCCTAAATGCACTGGGATCAATAGAGGAGATGGACTATAGAGACATTTAAGTCAGATCGTAATACAGAATCATATTTTTAACAGTGATGTGTTGAATTAATTGGCTATTACTACACTTCGCCCACCTTCGCTATAATGTTGCCATGCCTATCAAGCCACATTGGAAACGAATTGGGCCTTGATTTCAGACATACAAAAGCAGGATTCTCCTTTCTTTCTAAGCCCGGCACCTATGGCCTTTGCAGATTGAAATGATATCCATCCCTTGTGATTGTTTTTAATTGTGGCTCACTAGCAAATCAAGCTAACACTTGCTCCATGAGTTGGCTGAAAAACGTTGTCTCCGAATTACTTATTAATTTTCCTATCTGACTCATTTTAAATTAGAAAGCCCTTCAAAAAGGTCCTTAAAAATGACTCAAAAGTGGCATGTCCCTGGATAAAGTCTGCATCCCTTACCAGCAGATGATCCATGTAAAAGACATGAAATAAAATAGATTGTTTTTTGGAAATGCAGGTTAACCATACTATTATTACTTAAAATTAACAATAACTATAATATGTTGCAAGGTTGATCAACAACACAAAGATTCCCAAACTCTTTATGTATATTGTTCTGACTACATCCCCACACGAATCATAAGCTTGACTGACCCGCCGTTCCCGATTAACAGTTGTTAAGCTACGATTGGACAATCAATGTGTGGAGGAGGGGCATAGGGAATGGTCAAATAGGTTAAAGTTCTGTCAGACAGGGTAGACAGTAAAATACTCTTGGCATAATCTATCCCTGCAAATAATTCCAAGTCACTAAGTAACAGTTAGAAACCAGCTTTTAAAAATGTTGTCCTCAAAACATCTGTCCACCATGACCTTTCACATGTGCTGTGCTGGTACAAGGCCTCTGTTGTGGTTCTGTGCCTACTTACTCAGCGCATTAATGCATTACCGAGTGCATTTCTTTGTTGCCAGTGCCGGACAGGATGAGTTGTAGCCAGCATCAGATGTGCAATCACAACTTTAGTCATTAGTATCTGTTCTGTTCTGCTCTGAATTTCTCACGGGGTTATATTTAGAGCTTTATATTTTTAAGTTCAGGAAGTCGTTTTACTGTTGCTGAGAAGACGGAAAGTCCAATGGGTATTTTTGTAGACATTTTGCCTAAAAGGGACGAACAATGAACATCGAATGGAAACTTATAGCTGCATTGATTGTAGGAAGAAATGTGGCTTCTCACTGAATTTATGTAAATATGGGAGTGCAGCTGTTTACCCTAATCTATTACCTTTTTTTTTGACACATTATGATGGTTTGTTATTATTAATATTATGATTTTCTTCTTCCTTGTTCTTCACACACAAACAGATAACCCGTCGCTGTGTGCCTTTTGTTCTGGATAAAGGTCACTTTCACATATCTGCACTGCAATCTGTGAGATTTTTTTTTTTTTTCAAAATCCATTTGCTTCCGTGTCCTCATAAAGAAGCATGCTGTGAGTGAGTGCTGTGTTTCATCTATGAACAGGCTGGGTCCTGCCGGGGCCCAGTCACACGTGGCCATTGAGCGGACAGGATATTGATTGACACATTTGGGAGCTCCTGCCCCGCAGCTGTGATCTGTTTTCCAAGGTAGAGAGACAGGGCACAGGGCAGTGGGGGGTGGGGGTTGGAAGAGGGGATGGAGGGAGGGGAGGGAGGGAGGAAGGGAGGAAGGGAGGAAAAGAAAGAGAAAGAGGTTGGTATAGAGAGAAAAACAGGGGTCATGGTTAAAGGAAGGAAGGAGAGGAGAGAGAGATAGGGGAAGAGAGAATGACTGTTGCCTGTCGTCAATGTTATCGCTTCACTCTATGTCCAACGATCGATACCTTTCTCAGTGTCCAGTGATCACGCAGTCCACTATCTCTACACACTGCTGTTTGCCTCTCTATTATAGGACTAGCATTACTGACTCAGCTACTGACTTTATTTCTTGTAAAAATTCCTCAAGGTTTTCCAGATAAGTTATGGAACTAAATGCCATCTTATTAAAGGTGGAGTCAGTGATTCTGGAGAATGCTTGTTGTCAACATATTTTTTTTGTCAAAATCAGTGAATGCCTCCCGCGATCTGCTACCTATCTGTACTGTTTGTACTCCCTCTACTTCTCTGTGTTCTCTGAGGAACGGGCAGGAAGTGCTTAACAGGAGGGGGGGGGGGGGGGTGGTCTGGGATCGTAGTTCGCCCAGACGCCCACTTATGCCTGCCCTCATTAGCCATGGGCCACAGAGCATGTTCAGATCATGCTAAAAGCTTATCTTGTCAAGCTGTGGTGGGCTGTGTAGGGGGGAGCGTGCTGGTATAACCACAGATTAAAACGGAGAGCAATCGGAACCAGGATGTACCAATTTCAAGCGTCACACTTTTAACATAGTGGAATGTGACAAAGTACAAAGGGCGTATATATACAATTTGGTTATCTGAAGAAAGAGGGATATTTTTCTGGAGGACGGAAGTTGCATTCGTCCACTGGTCAAATTTGCACTAACAATGAATTATAAGCTGCTGTTAACACAATACTTTACCTCTGCAGTAGATCAATGGCCTGTTGTGTCTACTTATTATGAGTCACTGCTTTAATGTTCGACATGGACCAAGATTTTTAGATCTGTGAAAACGGTTTCCTGTATTTCACAAGAGAAAATGGGGAAGTTAAAGCTGCACTGATCACTATATACATGCTATAAATGGGTCAAATGGCTACAGCATGTATAATAAGAAAGAAAAGAGTTTGCTTGAAGTGACAAACCGATAGATATGATCTCCAACTCTTTACCTCCCTCCTTTGATTTTTCTGCCTTTCACTGTTTTGTTTTATTCTCATATCCATTCAAATGTATAGCCGCTGATATCAGTAAAAAGCTTTCCACTTAACGTTACCTAAATGGTTTGATAAAGAGAGGTGACTGACTACACTGTGTATGTCCACGTCTGCTCCGTGGGCTGCAGTAAACGGTGGGTCTCATCTGGTTTGCCTTGACCACATAAAGGCTTTACAAGGTCTCTTAATTTCCTCTCCATTATGTTTGTGGCAGAAAACCATAACTCTTTGGTAATTGTTCATTGCAGAGGGGACAAGGGGAGAGGAGGGAGAGACGGACGCATCTGTTTTCCTTCAATAGTCAATCTCTCCTGTGTCAAGCAGGAGAAAAACCTCAGACATGTGCTTACACGCTCACATACACACACTCACATTATCAACCGACATGAACCTCACTCTGATTAAAGGGGCGTGACTTCTCCCTTTTACCATTATTTATGAGTTCCATTTGAATGGTAGTTCTCTGGATCTAGGGCGGCCATGCAAATGAGGCTGAGGAGGATCCGGTGCATTCTTTCTTTTATCTTTAATAGTGTCTATCTCTCATCGTTATGGGTCGATTAGTACAGATTCCCCCTAGTGATGTAGGCTTTTTTTTAATTTGAGAATCTCTTTGTGCATTTCTGATGCACTGTATCAGGGCTGAGATGAGGTCAAAATTGGGCGTGTGTGTGTGTGTGTGTGTGTGTGTGTGTGTGTGTGTGTGTGTGTGTGTGTGTGTGTGTGTGTGTGTGTGTGTGTGTGTGTGTGTGTGTGTGTGTGTGTGTGTGTGTGTGTGTGTGTGTGTGTGTGTGTGTGTGTGATACAGTTAGCATGCAAAATACATTTAGGTTGCACAGGCATGGTTAGCAGAAGAAAGAAAAGTATTTATAATTGGGTTTGTCAGACTATTTGGCAGAAGTGTAAACTATTACCTGTTGTGTCTGGTTAATGTTCATTTATCTCACTCCCTCCCCCCCACCCCCCCATCCATGCGCTCCTATCTCCCTCCTTACTCTACCTCTCCTCACCAGCGATTTTGCAGTGTGTCCGCCCACTCTCTCCCCCACTCTCTCCCCCCACCTCCATGTGACTTTGTCCCTTGGTCCCTTGGGTGCTAAACCCCCATCCAAACGTATATTGTTAATAAATGATGAAAATGGTTACAAAAGTGGCAGCGAATCGACATATTGAAGGACGCCTTCTCCTTCCTCCTCCCCCTTCTTCGGATTCTCTCCCACATGCTATGCACCTGGTGACTGTGGTTGGCAGGGAACTGGTTTGTACAGTGAGGGGGCAGGTACTATGATATATATACACACACACACACACAAACACGCAGGCATGCCAGTAACCAGGTGACAGGGAAACTTGTGAGTGGCAAAAAAAAGGGACATTCATTTCCTCCTAGATGTGGATAAACCTGGGTGGCAGAGTGATTTTTTCTGAGATGGGTGAATACTTTGAGAATGACAGGACTGGAAAACCCCTGCCATACTGGATAGAAGTGCTCTCAGGTACTGTAGCGACGTTTTGCTTATTTAATAACCAGTATTGTGGCTCAAGAAAGCTCAGTTTGTTTTGGTTTCAGTTAAGATATTGGAGGTGAGAGGTTTTGGTTTAAAAGAAACTGGAGGAAGTGATGAGACGGGAACCCACACAGACTCAGGTGCCGCCAGACAAAGTGGATCCGTCCGTGTGGGTGCAGTCACCTTAAAAACATTCTAAACATGCAGCCTGTGTATTGTGCCGCAACCATGTGTGACTGCTAATTACCTGGTGACAAGGTGACTTGAATAGAGTCTGTATTCGAGGTAAGCCGTCTTTTATTGCTCACAGTGTACAACGAATGACAATAATAGTGATGAAGTCACTACAGCTAAATAGTGCATTTGTTGACGATTTCCAAGTGCGGGTCAAAACACATTTGGTGCTCTGAGTATTCAGTCTGATTGATTGTGTATGTGCGACTGAGTCCAAAATGTACGTACAGTACAATACTCTTTGTGATAGAAATGAAGAAGTCTGCTTAAATAGATTTGGTAAACAATGGAGGTATAGAGGATTAGGCTGTGTCTGACTTTAGCTACATTGTTACTGTAATAATTGTAAGTAGGATAATGAATAGTTTTGGTCGTTTCACAAAATGTGTCGGCTTCAAGAAAAGTATAGAACAACCACACTGTAAGAAATTTCCCTGGAAAAAAACAGTAATCAACTGGCAGCAGGGTTGCCATTTTCTTACTGTTAGATTAACATTATTTTACTGTCACTAAAATTGACAGGATTATACTGTTAATGAAAAAAGGGATGAACCTGGACTAAATGTTTGTTATGTTGCTGTTTGCACCGTGAGCGAAGGGGATGTTATATTTCATTGGGTAGATGTGTTTCATCCCTATATAAGTTTACTATGTCCCCTATTTGTTCAAATGCTAAACACAGAGAGCAGCTTATGTTTGTTACTTCAAGACGCGTTTTACAATATATCAAGTTCAATGGAATGATTCATTTCTATTGTTAATTGTCTCCTGAGTTGAACTAGGGATCTTGCTTAAGATTTCCACAAACCGTTTGTTATAACCAAAAATAACGGTTAGTTCACACAGAAATGTTTTATTTAAAGGCACTACGAGTAAGATGGCACGTTGGCGTCCCCTTTGGACAAAAGCGGTAGTATTTTTACGACGCCCGCTGTCGCAAATGCTCGTGCCAGGCGCGTGAGCGTGGACTGAGAAGGGCGCAATATAGTGCATGTTCGTGTGTTGAAAGTGTGAGGACTCTTTTCGGCTCCGTGAGAGTGGTTTTGACACTGCATCAACTAATGCCAGTCAGTACACACACCTGCTTGCAATGAGTTGATTCAGCAGCGTCACCTAACTACTCTCTCTCTCACGGAGCTGTGTCCTCACAGAAAGCGAATGAATGAGAGACGGCAGTTAGTAGACTATGGATCACGATGAGGTAATGTGTTTGTGTTGTTGATGTAAATAATGACTATTTCAGATAATGGTTATCTGATGATGGTGAAGCAAAGCAAACTTTGTGTTAGTACCAACCGCTCATTCATTTAGCAGTCTAGTTTCGCTCTCGTGAAATTGTATACACGTTGCTTGGCAACGTCCTCCCGCCCGCCTATCACTCACTCTCCCTTTTCGCTTTTCTTCATTGCATTCTCTTTTTTTTCTTTGATGGTTCAGCCCCGTTATCAGTCATTTATGACGACAAATAACTGTCTCAAACAAGGCTCCCGCTCCCCTTCCCTCACCTGGAGGGATAGGCTTCTCAAATCGCGTTGCAGCGCCACACTGAAATCTGCAACCAATACGGATATGTGACCATAGAGCCTGCACGAGCGAACCGAAAATCGGACTGGGTGTGCGACCAGACCAAAAGCAGTAATAAAAACTATATAAAAACGTCTTTCTTTGCACTGATGGTCTCGTTTGCTGTTAAAGGTAATTTATGATTATCAGAGGAAACATGAGGTTGTTAAAAGATATTTAAATGTTACTCGTATCCGCTTTAAACAAAATGCATAGTGACGTAATGGAATGAAACATCCCCTTTACTGAGGGTGCAAATACCAACATAACAAACGTTTAAGCTGCGAACACACCGCACTGGCCGCGCGGCGAGATTACATACAAAGTCAATGGACTAGCGCGTGGCAGCGCGTCCACCCAATAATCGGCGTCCAGCGGCCGGCGGCGGGCACTTGCGCGGCGCGTGGCCGCGCCTCCAGAGAGGTGCGTGAATCGGGAGCGCGGCCATTTGCGGCGTGTCATCGAAGGAGCGTGAATCGAAGGCTTGTGCGGCGAACACGGCGCTGCAGAAAAAGATGAAAAATTTCATCTTTTTCTGCAGCGCTGCCGGGCACCGCGCCTCCACAGCCAATCAGCGGCGTTGAGATTGCCCGGTGGTCTGCAAGACGAGGTGGGCGTGTGGAGTGAGGACATTGTGCTTCCAATACATTCTGCAAATATGTGTATTTTGCATCTGTTTAGCTGTTGGTTGTACTTTAGCCAAGGCAGCGCCGGTTAGCATAGTGAAACTCACCCAGCTGTGTGCTTTTCCTGAGGATAATATGAACCCAAAGTTGTGGAATTCCAATATAGTACAGCGAAGCACCGGTGTTATCCTCCGTCAGTAGGCTGATGTCTGCCTTTATTTTTGCAGCTGAGCACACACTGCTGTTGTTATTGTGTTTAGTATGTTGCTGAATTACTATTAATAGGCTGTGTGTATTTTCGATCATGCTGTTTTAATGATATTTGTGACAACTCTGCCGCTGGTTACACAGTGAACCTACGTATTTTTTGGCACAGCTGGACCATGTTGTTGTTGTTGTTGCACCGTAAGTGTGACGGGTCTGATCTCGGCGTCGGCGTCAGGAATATATGGCCCAATATGATCAAGCGGCGAGCCTCCTGCGGTCACGCGGCCAACCGCCGCCTTCGACGTGGCGGCCGGCGGCCGCGGCGGCGGCTGCGGTTAATATGGCCCAATATGACAAGCGGCAAGCCTCCTGCGTTCACGCGGCCAACCGCCGCAGGCGGCCAGTGCGGTGTGTTCCCGGCTTAATAAGTCCAGTGCAAGTCATTGTGGGAAAGGGGGCGTCTCTACAATACACTTTGTTGTGCTTACTTGATTTATCGAAGGCAATCCGTTTCCTTCATTCTACTGAGTAAACATAACTTCAGACTAACTTGGTTTAATTATGTTAACTGCACTTTCCATTTCCAAGTAAATATAACTCAACTTTAAGTAAACTTAACCAGAGGATATAAAGTAAACAACACTTATTAGTTAAGATGTGGATGGATGAGGATTAATGAAGAAAATTGTATAAGCTTCACATGTGCAGGCAGCTCATGTCAAGTTGTCCCTTCCAAGTTTGATGGTAAATTAACAGCAAAGTTCAGTATTTTTGAAAAACATTACCGTTCCGTAACATAACAGCAAATGACTGTAAATTAACAGACTGCCTTTTATTTTAACAGTTAAATGCTGTTTTTATAAATAACAGGTTAATGCTGTTGAAATCCAGCTGTAAATTTACAGCAATTGTTTACAGTGCACTTCAGCCATATCTTGAAGGATATGTGTGAGTTTGGTTCAGTTATGTTGCTTGTGTGTGTGTGTTGTGTGTCCTTTGAAAAGTATAAAAAAGTACTATTTGCTTTGACTGGTATTTGGTTCCACTAAACACGGCGCAGCATCCGCGATCCAGAACTTCTAAAATGGCCCTACCTCACATTTTTCCGATGTGGGTTACAGAACATCCACAAGTGTTGTGGACGACAGTGGAGCGACTAAGATTTCATTTTGTGTGTTGACTGAATGTCATACTCGTGTCATAACTCACGCGGTGTTGCTTCGCCAGACGCTCAGGTGAATGTAAACAAACACAGATCAGCTGCTGAGAGATTGCGTTACGTGATAAATGCTTTGTTTCCACCACCTTTCAATAGGGAGATACTGCATGTACATACACACACAGTGTCCTGAAGATTAGATAAAGGTCACAGCTCATTTACTGTTGTTTGGACAGCGCCCCTATCCTTACAGCGTTGTATAAAATATAAAGAAATACCATCATAAGGTGGCATTGGAAGCATTTTCTTAAGTTATACGCAGGTCATTTCAGGAGAAGCAAAAGCCCTCATTTGGAGAGCTGAACAAATTGTCTTGAATGCGTGTTACATTTTTGATACAAATGTGACACAACAGGACAGTAATGCGTCAATGCCTTTCATATTCACCTTTCAACTATGCCGTTCGCTCCCATTATAACTGACTGTAAAACTTGTAAAAAAAACACATCAATAATAAAAATCAACCCTGCTCTCTCAATTCCGTTTGAGCACAGTCGTCCAGAGGTTTACAAAACCCTGGCTGACCTATAACCAGTGTCCACTGGGGGTGTGGATGTGTGCATCATGGGATATCTTGCCCTCTCTCTTTCTTTCATGCCTGTTGTGTTAAGAGTGTGAGACCTCCGTATCACGCAATATGGAAAAACAGGAAATTGACGGACAGGAAGAGGAAGTTAAGGGTCAGGCCAGTAGCCCGACAAGTGGGCTCTCCCCCCCCCCCCATACATAATCCATCATCATTGAAGTAGGTTTCCCCCACACCCACTGCTCAGACACCCATTCATTTGACCTTTCCATCCTTCTTAGATGTTGTCACGTATATGTACGGTGCGAGTGTGTGGCTATTTTTCTCGTTTGAGTGCGTGCTTGTGTTTTCAGCGCAGACATACTGCAGTCACACATCTCTCACTTCAGGAAACAATAGGCATATGATGATTCTGGTCACATCAGTGGAGAGTCGGTTAGAAGGCGGGGTGGGGGGGGGGGGGGGGGGGGGGTCACAGTTAGAGGGTTTTTTCTCTATAGACAAGTGTTAAATGTACGTAATGCTTTTGATAAGCTGCTTACATTTTATTATGAAAAGGGAACTTATATAACGGAATGGAGGTTAATTTTGTGTGTGTGTGTGTGTGTGTGTGTGTGTGTGGTGTGTGTGTGTGTGTGTGTGTGTGTGTGTGTGTGTGTGTGTGTGTGTGTGTGTGTGTGTGTGTGTGTGTGTGTGTGTGTGTGTGTGTGTGTGTGTGTGTGTGTGTGTGTGTGTGTGTGTGTGTGTGTGTGTGTGTGTGTGTTGTGAACAGCAGGCAGACCTGTCATGAGGAGTCCAGATGGTGGGTGGAGAAAGCCCTCCTTTAATCCCTGAGCCAGGATATTATACCCCCCTTTGCACTCACACACTCACTCACTCGCTCACTCACTCACACACACCGTTTTATGTACCTCCTCTCGACTGAATGCACGGCCCCATACTGAGTTTGTCCACTTTTCTTTCACGTGGCATTATTCACACTCCATTATGTCGCTCTCAGTTCGGCGCTGCTGTGTTGATATATCCCAACTGATACAGCCAAATACTTGCTGCAAACTATAGCGTTAGGAAAATATTGACAAATGATGATGTGACATGTTTTGTGATTTGTGATGGGTTTTATGAATCTTATGGGCATTTGTTTTCTCATATTCGGAAAACAGATACAGAATTTGATAAACATTTCAATAATCTCATACTCTTACATAGTTGTTTCTAATACAATACACAAACTTTGCGATAAAGATCAGGCTGTGTAAAGAAATGTTAACGACAGTTAATGACAATAACATGACTGAAATTAGTGTGGCTTAACATATAAGAATACAATTTAAAAATGGCTTTGACCATAAAAAGCCACAGCGGTGCTCAAGGTTAAATGCTTATGTCAGCAGGCTAACATGTGGTCCGAGAGAGTGTCATTAGCTTTGCACGTACACTGTAAGAAATTTCTCTGTAAAAAAACATTAATCAACTGGCAGCAGGGTTGCCATTTTCTTACTGTTAAATTAACATTATATGACTGTCACTAAAATTGACATGATTATGCTGTTAATGAAGAAAACTGTATGAACCTGTTTTTTCAGTAAAAAACAGTTATCAACTGGCAGCAGGGTTGCCATTTTCTTACTGTTAAAGGTCTCATATTATGCTCTTTTCTGTCAATATTATATGGTCTTAGAGGTCCCTAATACGTTTTTTTTTTAGTTGTTAGCTGAAAAAATTGTTCAGATCATTTACTGTAGCATATGCCTCTACACCCTGATTGTCCTCTGGTCTGGATGAGCTATATTTGTGCGATCTGGCTGGCCCCTCCCACCTCTCTGCCGGGCTTTCTTTATATGGCCATGGGGCTCTCCCACCGTCTCTGCCGTGCTCTCGCGATACTAGAGAGACACTACGTGAGTCGTGACTGCGAACACAGTTGTTTACTCAGAGGCAGCTAAGAGAACAGTTTGACATGATTAAAACCAGTGAAAACAGTAGCTTGATTTCTACAGGAATATCTTCCCATCCTTTGTCCTATTAAAAACGAGGCATTTCCAGACTAGTCTGGGTAATAGAATTATGTTTTTATGAGCAAAAGCTGAATGCTTGTCTCGAAGCTAGCTCGGAAGCTACGGCTAAAAATACCACACAAATCAGTGAAAAAAAATATATTCAAAATTGACTTCCACACTATTAAGTTACAATCCTTTGTCCTATTAAAAACGAGGCATTTCCAGACTAGTCTGGGTAATAGAATTATGTTTTTATGAGCAAAAGCTGAATGCTTGTCTCGAAGCTAGCTCGGAAGCTACGGCTAAAAATACCACACAAATCAGTGAAAAAAAAATATATTCAAAATTGACTTCCACACTATTAAGTTACAATCCTTTGTCCTATTAAAAACGAGGCATTTCCAGACTAGTCTGGGTAATAGAATTATGTTTTTATGAGCAAAAGCTGAATGCTTGTCTCGAAGCTAGCTCGGAAGCTACGGCTAAAAATACCACACAAATCAGTGAAAAAAAATATATTCAAAATTGACTTCCACACTATTAAGTTACAATCCTTTGTCCTATTAAAAACGAGGCATTTCCAGACTAGTCTGGGTAATAGAATTATGTTTTTATGAGCAAAAGCTGAATGCTTGTCTCGAAGCTAGCTCGGAAGCTACGGCTAAAAATACCACACAAATCAGTGAAAAAAAATATATTCAAAATTGACTTCCACACTATTAAGTTACAATCCTTTGTCCTATTAAAAACGAGGCATTTCCAGACTAGTCTGGGTAATAGAATTATGTTTTTATGAGCAAAAGTTGAATGCTTGTCCCAAAGCTAAATAGCTATACACCAGTCAGGCAAAAATACCAATAAAAACATTTCTTTCAGTTTCACTGTTTGCAAAAACCCACAAGTAGCTTCCTATCCGTTGTGTTACTAAAAACGAGGCATAGACTGCTGTGGATAAGATAAATGAGTGGAGTATGATGAGCAAAAGCATTCTGTGTTGGTGTATGTAACATTCACAATAGGCTATGGGCATCTTGTTGCTTAGCGGGGAAAACAACATGGCAGCCATCCATCGGATCTCGGGGCCGTGGACCAATAAGAAATGGGGGGGGGGTGGGGTTATCAGACTTTTTTTTTTTTTTTTTTTTTTTTTTTTTTTTAGACCACTGCACGGTGGACGTGCATCGGAAGCATGGACATATATAGAAAATATGGGGATGTGGCTGTGCGGTTTATGACGTCATAAACTGCGAGAATTCTGACTGGAGTAAATGTGGGGGGAGGGGGTGGGGGTTTCAGAAAGGGGGAGAGTGAGAAAAGGAGAGATTGTTATTTTTTTTGATATTTTGGCAGTCTCTAGGCACACCGTGGCCCCATGGATATGTTAGAACACATTTAAAAAGTGCATTTAGCATAATATGGGACCTTTAAATTAACATTATTTGACTGTCACTAAAATTGGTGAAAAAAGGGATGAACCTGGACTAAATGTTTGTTATGTTGCTGTTTGCACCGTGAGTGAAGGGGATGTTATATTTCATTGGGCAGATGTGTTTCATCCCTATATAAGTTTACTATGTCCCCTATTTGTTCAAATGTTAAACACAGAGAGCAGCTTCTGTTTGCTACTTCAAGACACGTTTTACAATATATCAAGTTCAATAGAATGATTCATTTCTATTGTAAATTGTCTCTTGAGTTGAACTAGGGATCTTGTTTAAGATTTCCACAAACCGTTTGTTATAACCAAAAATAACGGTTAGTTCACACAGAAATATTTTATTTAAACAAAATGCATAGTGACGTAATGGAATGAAACATCCCCGTTACTGAGGGTGCAAATAGTAACATGACAAACGTTTAGTCCAGTGCAAGTAATTGTGGGAAAGGGGGCGTCTCTACAATACACTTTGTTGTGCTTACTTGATTTATCTAAGGCAATCTGTTTCCTTCATTCTACTGAGTAAACACAACTCTTCAGTTAAGTAAGACTAACTTGGTTTAATTATGTTAACTGCAATTTCCATTTCCAAGTAGATATAACTCAACTTTAAGTAAACTTAACCAGAGGATATAAAGTAAACAACACTTAATAGTGAAGATGTGGATGGATGAGGATTAATGAAGAAAATTGTATAAGCTTCACATGTGCAGGCAGCTCACGTCAAGTTGTCCCTTCCAAGTTTGATGGTAAATTAACAGGAAAGTTCAGTATTTTTGAAAAACATTACCGTTCTGTAACATAACAGCAAAGGACTGTAATTTAACAGACTTCCTTTTATTTTAACCCTCATGCCACCCTGGCACCATTTTCTGCCATTTGGCCTTTTTTTTTGGTTTGTTTTTTGAATAACTTTGGCTGTGCTTATGTTAGCCTAATACAATTTGGCCAGGGTTAATTTTTATGAAGATACTTTCTGAATTTCTACTCAGCAACTTCATAGCACCTATAATAAAGGCAGGACATTTTTTTGTTACACAGGAGGACCTGGGACCATTTTCTGCCGTCATTCACTTCCATTCAAAACGGCCGTTTTTTCCAAATTTGATCCTGCTGACAAACCAGCATAAAATATATTTTTCTATTATTTTGTGCTTTCATCCTTGACAAAAGGCATCAAAATTTGTGATTTTCACCCCAACTACTAGGTGGTGCCCTTTAGGTATATTTTACATGGGGTTGAATGACAGGCTGTTTTCCTGGTTGTCAGTCCTGCAATATTGTTGGCCCCCAAAGGTCAATGTCAAAAAATATTTCAACCTAAATGGTGTTGATGTGTTGGTAGGGATACCAGTGTGTGGTGCATATGTATATATTGAGAAATTATGGTTTGTGTGTGTGTGTACAGACAGCCAAACTTCAAACACCCAAACTTGTATGTAAAAAATGGCTCAATTTGAAAGCATTCAAATCTGTAAAAACTTATATTTTTCAAACCATAGCCATGTTGACAGACATATGTAAATGTGATGATATTAGGCATGCATCCCAAACTTAAGACACCAAAATTACACTTTTTACCCCCACTTAGCTGAATTATTAATTTACTTCACCTTTTACTGATAAGTCAAAATGCTCCCTAAAACAAGACAAGAAAAAAAACATGATTTTTTTTATAATTTGTCATTTTTTAGAGTTGCAGACCTATACATAAAGAAAATGAGCAACACATGAAAGGTTAGGGTCCATATGGATACCTAAGGGTTGTGTCTGTGTGTTTGTTGTGAAATTATTGTGTGTGCGTATGTGTGTGTGTTTGTGTGCGTCCATATATATGCAGCTTAAAGGTGCTATTTTGGGGCTTTCAGGTGGCTGCTCACCCAGCATGCACAAAAGGTCACTAACACTCCCAAAACTGTGTGTGTGTGTGTGTGTGTGTGTGTGTGTGTGTGTGTGTGTGTGTGGTGTGTGTTGTGTGTATAATCACGCCACTTTTTGGTGGATAAGAATAAAGAACAGCTCAGAGCCTCTTGAATCATGCAAAAATCCTTCCTACATTCTCTTTGAAGTGATGCGCACTCCTTCATCTTGCAGGCTATAAAGATGCCGATGAAGTGAAAACAAAAAACAAAAGTCTGGGAAAGTCTGGGTTTGTTTACACAGGTGCAACATTGACCAATGTTTTAAGTATGGGTGTAGGGCACACTGCTCATTTACAGCATGGCCAAGCATTACCAATGTTACAGACACATTTGCAAAAATTGCCAGCGAAGTGTGTTCCTCTTCCATTGAATGTCTTTTTCTCTCTCTCGTTCTCTCTCTCACACACAAACAAACACACACACACACACACTCACTCATGCTCACACACAAACGCGCACATACACCCACTCACTCACTCACTCACTCACTCACAAACGCGCACACACTCACTCACACACACACACACACACACACACACACACACACACACACACACACACACACACACACACACACACACACACACTTACTTTTGGGAGTGTCAGTGAACTTTTGGGTGAGCAGCCACCTGAAAGCCCCAAAATAGCACCTTTTAGCTGCATATATATCTATTCTAGCCTGTTCTACTGTTCGATTTATGTTTTTTGTGATATAAATGTTGTTGTTTCTCAAAAACTAAAAATGCAAGAATGTCAATCTTTTTGTTGATCATTAATAGATCCTATCTCGTACACATCCACACAAAAAAATCCATCTTGCATCTATTGTATGGAAAGGGTTCAGCTATTATCATTTTTATATATAGAAAAAGTGTCATTTCATCACAAAAACTAGCCTGGAAAGGGTAAAAAACAATGAAGAATCAATGAATATTAAATATGTATGTAAAGAGCTCAAGTGAGGTAAATGGTTTATAAAAAAAAAAGTAAAAAAAAACATTATTGTATAAGGTTTATATGGCAGTTAATTGGGAGTGGCTTCTTGTGGCCGCCAGGTCCTTCTGTGTAACAATTTATTTGCATCTGAGCATGCGCAAAAACTAAACATGCATCAAAATAAATTTTTGTGTAAATCATTCATATGCCCTAGACTCTAGTTATTCCACTTAAAAAAATCAACTCTGCATCTATTATATCAGAAAAAAATCATTTTCTTCGTTTTTAGGGGGGGAAAAATACTGACTTTGACACAAAAACAATCATTTTAAGCATTAAAAGCAAATGAAAATCAACTAATATTAAATATGTATGTACAGAGCACAAGTGGGGTGAATGGTTTTATAAAAAAAAAAGTAAAAAAAAACATTATTGTATAAGGTTTATATGGCAGTTAATTGGGAGTGGCTTCTTGTGGCCGCCAGGTCCTTCTGTGTAACAATTTATTTGCATCTGAGCATGCGCAAAAACTAAACATGCATCAAAATAAATTTTTGTGTAAATCATTCATATGCCCTAGACTCTAGTTATTCCACTTAAAAAAATCAACTCTGCATCTATTATATCAGAAAAAAATCATTTTCTTCGTTTTTAGGGGGGAAAAAATACTGACTTTGACACAAAAACACAATCATTTTAAGCATTAAAAGCAAAAGAAAATCAACTAATATTAAATATGTATGTACAGAGCACAAGTGGGGTAAATGGTTTATAAAAAAAAAAGTAAAAAAAAAACATTATTGTATAAGGTTTTTATGGCAGTTAATTGGGAGTGGCTTCTTGTGGCCGCCAGGTCCTCCTGTGTAACAAAAAAGTTAGGGTGGCACAAGGGTTAACAGTTAAATGCTGTTTTTATAAATAACAGGTTAATGCTGTTGAAATCCTGCTGTGAATTTACAGCAATTGTTTACAGTGTACTGTATGTCCTCATGATTATGTTGTTGACCTGGTGATCAATGTATCTCTAGGGAAACATACACAACTTTACTAAATATATAACTAACTAACTAAAGAATGACTAACTGGCCTACTGGTCTGGTGCTGCAAACACAACAACACATCCAGCTAGACGTGACCTTCAGGAGTAATAGGGGTGGACAACAGTAAAACAGGTTTCTCTCTTGTGGTTGGTTGGTGTTGTTGTCATCGTTGCTACCATGTCATTGCCGGAACTGTTATATTGCTGTGTGGGTCACTTGCACATGTTGCTGCACTGCTAGTCCTGCAGCTTTGATGCTTGATAGTGGATCAGACAGTAGTGCAGAGGCGTGTGTGCATGTGTGTGTGCGAGTCTTTTTAATTGTGTCTGTGTTGTAAATGTGTGTGTGTTTTTGGAGGGAGGGGGGGGGGGGGGTAGTAATACTCATGTGAGCCCATCATTGTTTTTTACGACCGTTGCTATTTTCTCTTTAATCTTTTATGTGCATATTAAAGCGCTGTGTTGAAAGAGTATTAGCTCTCCCTACAGATGATGCCCTACATATCACAGACAGACTAATTGGGGTTTGCTGTCTCCGAGGACATGTACATTCCTTTTTTTCATTCTCAAAACAAACACAAACGAGTCGACTACTCTTGATCTTGATAAATGCAGCTACCAGAGAAGCTCTCCAAAAACTCTCATTTGAATTACTCCACTTCTGTGCATGTGCAGCATTTTGTCTTATGTGCTGTCTAGAACAAGAGAGCCTGTTGTAAAATGTAAAATAGCATGGCATACTTATTCCGACCTCTTTTTTTCTTCTGTTTCTCACTCTCATCTCCCTCTCCGAATTTCTGTTACTCTTGAATAAAACATGTGGTTGCATGAAACAGCTGGAAGCTCCTGCTGCCTCAGATGTGATGGAGTATTATTAATATATCCTCTAGTTTGATACTATCTCTAAAATAAGTGTGTCAGCTTCTTTTTATAGCCTAGTCAATCTTTTGTGTGTGTGTGTGTGTGTCTTGTTCTTGCAGAGACGAAGGGAAAGCTGGCTGTTTCCAGTCTGCCAATGGTGATGAGGAGGCCTGTGTGGCGGTGAAAATCGAACACTCCAAAGGTAGGCACCATCACCTTCTCTAACCACCTGCTTCATGGATCTAAAGGCAGTTTGTTGAGTGTTCAGTTATAGTTATAAGTGTACAGCTATTCAAAGCTCACTTGAGGTGGTTCATTTTCTGTGGTTTCCTGTCCGGCTGTATTTGTGATGGTGTTGATGCAGTATATTTTTTTTTTTTTTGTTTCCTCTTCATCTTGTGTGGGAGGTAGTGTTGACACGAGCCAAATTAAGATTGCAAAGCTTTGTCGCTTGTCAGTCACCTCTAAATTCACAGCAGGAGGGCTGAACCTGGTATTTGCATTTTGAGATCCTTATCACACTGAGAGTCTAAAGTCCCTTCAGTCCTTTCTAAACTTGGCCACACTTGCAGCGAGATCCCTTTTTTTTAGCACAGCTTCTGTAAAGCGAATCGGCCGCCGTGACGTGAACTTTAAGATGGTGTAGATATGCAGGAGAGAGAGAGAGAGAGAAGAGGAGAGAGAGAGAGAGAGAGAGAGAGAAGAGAGGATGATCTTGTGAAGGGCATAAATGGACCCTCCTCCCTACCTCACAGCTTTGCAGGGGTGTGAAAAGAGCTGCTGCGCTCTGCTCTACTTTGTGTGTGTGTGTGTGTGGTGTGTGTGTGTGTGTGTGTGTGTGTTGTGTTTGTGTGTTGTGTGTGTGTGTATGTGTGTGTGTGTGTGTGTGTTGTGTGTGGTGTGTGTGTTGGTGTGTGTGTGTGTGTGTGTGTGCTGTGTTTCTGTGTCTGTGTGATAAACAGCCCGAGGTGTCTTCTTCCCATTTTTCACTTTCTCCTACGTCTCTCCTCCTCGCGCACGGCGTCTCATTCTCTCATGTAAACCTCTTCCACCATCTGGCTTTTCATCTGTCCACCTGCTCTGCGCTTGTCCATGGTCATAATGCCCTTACGCTTCCTTCCTTCCTTCCCTTCCTGTCTGTCGTCTGTCTGTCCGTATCCAAAGCTGTTGAAGCTATTTCCTCCCCTTTTCCCTTTGATTTAACATCTGTACCTTGCCAAAAAAATAAGCAGTGCTCTGTGCAATCCTCCACCTCCCGTTTTACCAATCCATTTCACCTCTCACAACCCACGCCAGACACTGCTACTTCTAACCAACCGTCTCCCCCCCCCCTTCCATAGTCCAGGGCAGACTGGGGTTCTTCTAATCTCACATTGGCCCTTGGATTAGTGGATGAGGCAGGGTTAATCTGAAGAAAGTCTGGGTAGTCGAATAGAAACAGCTAATCCCACAATGCTTGGTGGTAACGGTTATCTGTCTCACCCTGTCTGTCTGACACGTACAGGCTCACACACACCCACATGCTCACAAACACACACACACACACCACACACAAAACACACACCCACACACACACACACACACACACACACACACACACACACACACACACACCACACACACACACACACCCCACTCTAACCTCAGTGATAGATGTATGGCACCAAGATTGGTAGAAAGTGGGTTGTGTGTGCTTGTGGGTGAATGTGTCAGCACAGGTGGGATGAGTGGCACTTTGTCTCAGCCTCAGTCTTGCATGTGACTGTGAAAATATGTTTTCCACTTAAACTGTCTCAGGATTCCATTTAATATAAACCTTATTTTTGTATTTGTCTTGGACAGCTGATATATAGGAAGGTAAAACATATTGCTGGATAGATCATGAAAACATAATTAACTAGCCACTAAAACATGAGTGGGAAAAGAGGAGTGACATGTATTAAGATGCAATGAGTAACCGGGTTCCTCTGGTCTTTTGACTGTAACCACATTATCTCAAGGAGAAAGTGGGTTTCCTTAATTGAGATGCAAGAACCAGGTTACCACTGCTGGGGGAACCTGATTTATTTTGCCATGTGTGCATGTGCATGGTGCAGAATTCAGGTGGGTGAAATGTCGCTGTTTCAGCACAACGATGGAGAGAGAGGAAAATGTGACAAAAATGTATTCTAATGTCTATTACGGATGACGTCCTGCTGTATACGTCTTAATAAGCCAACTCTGCAGCAAAACAGCAGCTGGGTAATGTGGACATTTACTCACAGCCATTTCAGCATATAACAAAAAGGATTAGGGTAGACATTCTGAAAGTCAAGGTCAAGGGAGACCCTGCCAACACAAGGCTGCAGACGTTGGCTGCATATAGTATTAATTGGCACCAGCTCGTGGTTGCACCAATGAGATGAGAGCATGAGAGTGCAGTTTTGATCACTGCTGCACAAACATTCAGGTTTTTTCTTTTTCCTTCAAGTGTATAGAGTAACCTTCAGAAGTCTGACTTATTTATTATAACTTAGTAATCGATTTACGAATCTAGCTGTGTCTGAATTACTGCTGTGATACCAAGTACATTTGGATGAGGAATTTGGTGTGTGGAATTCTCACTTGTCAAACTGGTTCACAGTCACAGGGAGATAAACAGAATGCCTGTCATTCCTTTTAATCCTGCTCTGCTGACGCATAAGACATGTCAGCCAGTGAGCATGCAGGTGTTTGACAACTTACGCACTGTGCGTGGGTGAAAAAATGAGCACACACACATACACACACATACCAATCACATATCCACAGGTAACGAGATGACATTAACTATTTGTCATGGTTAGCGTTACTTAAATAGAGGCTTCCTCCGGCATTGTGACCATGTGACGGCTCAAAGCCAATAAATAAAACTATAGTTCAGCGATTGCTCAAAGGAGCTCACACCTCCTGAGCTTGTGTTAGACACTACCAGCTGCGCTGCACACAGGAAAGATACACAACATGGAGAGGCTCCAGTCACGGTCCACAGTGCTGCCGACTTCTGCAAAAGGTACACCATTTTCATGTAGCCGGTTTCTGGGATCTTTGTGTCATTTTCAAATATTTTAATATGGATCTAAAATCATATATTGTTTTACTCGAAATGTCACTGCTTTTTTTAAAACTTTTTTTGTGTCACTTTGATCCATTTGTCTTTGTTTTGTAATGGCTACATGTTTTGTGCACGGGGGAGGAGATGTGGACGTGACGGTGGTCGAAATAATACATTAAGAGGATTTGGGCTTTATTTAGTTTTAGCAGGCAGATGAGAGAACTGCTGTGAGGCGCTTCATGCTGCTTTGCTGTTAATCATTCATCAGGCTAACTGACTGATGCCAGGCGTGGACAGAACGAGAAGTGGGTGGCTGTTACACAAGCCGTTCTGTCCTCTATTAGTGGCCCAGTTTCACACCAAAACGTTTGGGCTGTATGTTTTTGCTCATTTTATGATAGAGCTATTATAAAAAAAAAAACTATTGTGAGAGGAAGCTTGAGATCACTTTGCTTATGTTATGCCCAGGCTGTGCATGTACTGCTGATATTCATTTGGCAAAGGAATCTCTTTGTACAGGAATGTGTAGCTGCTCTGTTTGTAGATCTGTAGCTTTTTAAAGTGTGCAGATCTTGTCTGTTCAGAGTTGTATGTTGGGAACCTCTGGATGTGTGTGTGCACGTCTAAGTTTCTGTGTAAAGCCACTTAAAGGGGAGGGAAGGGGTGAGTGAGAGTGAGAGTGGAGGAGGAGCCTTGTATTGCTCTGTGAGCTCTGTGCTGAGCCAAGTCACACAGCAACTCAGCAGCAGGGGTACTGCCTGGGAAGATCGCATTGGAACTTAAAGTGGTGCTCCGCGGGGACACACACACTCTCTCACACACAGCGTGGGCCCTCACTGGGGATACACTGTTTCTCCTCTCTGCCTCAAGCTCGGGGTGAGTTCATTCAGCGGGATTTCTACCATCATAGAAAATGCATCTTCTACTATCTCTGTCTCTGTCCCTCTCCCTCTCAGATTTCCTCACCTTTCTGGCTTATTGTTATGTATTTTCTTATCTTTTATTTGAGATTCACATGCAGCAGACCAAGCAAAGCAGTCACAATTTGCTAATGGTTAGAACAGGCTTATGTACATGCTCTAAGGTTGACCCACTCTTGTATCGGTTGATTTATGAAAATGTAACATTGCATTACATTTACACCAATTAACATCCTGTGATATAATAAATAGCTGTAGACTGTGAAGGATTTATACGGCTGTTTACTTCCACTCACTCAGATTTCTTCCATCCATCTTTCTCTCTCCAATCTCTTGACGTATATAGCCACAGCCAGACGACCTTTAGAGTCTCTGCCAACCCTGTTATGAAGAAGAAGCAGAATGCATAAAAAGTCCACTCAGACATTCTTTTGATGTAAATTACATGAATGTCGCAACCCGTAGGTGCCACAGGGGGGAAAAGACAAAGCCATGTGTCAGACACTCCTTTTGCCTGCATGGTGTCTGAAGTTGCGGGCAGGGTGGGGACAAACGTGAGCCTTTTGTTTTTCTACCTGGAGCTCTCAGTATCGTCACACGGTTTGCCACAGGGGGTTTGGGAGGAGGGGAAGAAAGAGTGAGATTGGGGACAACACATAAATACAGGTCAGGCAGGCCTACTGTCAGCTGCATATGTCACGAGCCTGTGATAGAAACCTTGAACGTTCACTTAATGGTGTTTGACTGAGATGCTGAGCTGAGATTAACCTCCACCTGACACACCTGTCTACCTGTAAATACACAAGGTAAATACACAAGGAATGCAGTTCTTTCATTCACACTTGCCTACCTGTTAATACACACAAGGAATGCAGTTTTTTTTTTAAATCCGTGCCTGAAAGGACAAGAGACTTTACAGAAGGCATTGGTCTCACGGTGTTGTTGAAAAACATTGTGGAAAAGGTCATAGGAGTCAGTTTTTTAGCCATTGGCTCTAGGGATGGCCCCACTCAGTCCCCCACTGTGTTCCAGACTGAAAATATCCTCAACAACTACAACACACATTCGTTGTTCCATGAGAAGGATCCTAATGTCTTTGGTGATCCCCTGACATTTGCTCTAGAGCTGCACCATGTGGTGGATTTTTTTTTTTTTTTTACGAAATGTCTGGACAAATATTGGATGGATTGTCATGAAATTTGAAACAGATATTCATGGTGCCCAAAGAATGAATCCTAATTACTTTAGTGATCCCATGTAGTTTCCCTCTAGCGCCACCAGCAGGATATTTATGTTATTGTGTGAAATGTCTTCAAGAAACATCTAATGGATTGCCGTAGAATTTAGTTCAGATACTCGTGGCTCTTAGAGGATGAGTTGAAATAACTTTGATCCCCTTATTTGTCCAGTCATTTTGGTTTATGATTTTATTTAAAATGTCACAGCAATCTATTCTCATGTTTATTTTTCTCAAAATCCGTATCATGTTTTTGACCAGCAAATCAACAGACCGTGCCATCCCTGGGGACAGTCTATTTTAGGCACCAGTTCAGATGATTCACTATTTTCGGCCACTGTTTGTTTTGTTTTTTGTTGCAGAGGAAGATATTTTTGTCTGAGAGATACATTCCTTCAGCCTCCTTCGCTGACTTACGGTAGACTCTCATCCCTCAGAGCTGGGAGGCTTGTGGATGGAGGGAAGGTGGGGGGTGATATCTGTAATGCAACCATTAACCACACACATTTTGACGTGATGCACTGAGAGCGTATTCTTTTTGAATGATAAGATGGGTAACATCTGGGCTGTTTTTCTTTCAATTTTAACTGAGATTTGACATTGCTTTGTTTACAGACACTTCTTTTTTCAAGTGACGAGGCTATTTGTGAAATCAAAAGACGCTGGGGGCTTTGTAAACCAGCATTTTCATTTTTTTTTTTCTCATCTACGCTGCTGCCCACACCTGACCTTTACCGGAGCATTTATTCTCGCTTTCTCTCTTTCCGTGCGGATTTGGACTTATCGAGGTAGAAAGGAGATACCTTCGGGCTCAGTAGTGAAATAGATGTTAGTCTTCAGAAGGTAAAGGGGCTTGTTGCCATAGCAGCAGCCAGTCTCTCCATCCTCCAAACAAGGACAGATGCAAAGGTCTACCCTGAGTTCCATCACATACCTTTACTTATATATTTGATCATAACATTGCGTCTTGATCATGCCCCTTGCTTTTATATCGTCGTATCCCTGTTTGTTTTCATATGGAGGCTCCGTCGATGTGACGTCACTTCCAGTGCGCACTGGATTGTTGATCAGAATCGGCCAAATAGGATGCTGTTTTCAACACTAAAAATCTCAGCAATCCGGGTATTTCTAACCATACTAAATCTGGCCACAAGTATTGGGACATCTTACATTTTTTTTCTACCATACTAAATAGTAGTAGCCATAGTCTCACTTTGAGTTTTCAACTTCTCATTTCCCGGATTTTAGAAGCACTCCTAACAGCGTTTCGGTTTCTACGCAGAGCATGTTGTCACTGTAAAGTAGAAGCATATACAAAGTTATAAATCAACTTCATATTATAGTTCCTCTTTGGTGCTATAAGCATCACCTAGCTGCAGCAGAAGTCCCTTATCTGTTTACGTCAAGATGTCTCACATACAAATGTTATTCTGCAGGGTGGTGGCTGGCTGTTACTTATTTACTGTACACAGAGCGGTCTGTCACTTGTGCCAAGCCAGCTTTAATGAGAAGATGCCAGAATAAGTGTGTTACCCAGGAGCAGCAGCAGTTCCCTCCAAGTTCCCAGAAAGGAAGTAGGGTTTATCCTATTTTTACTAGAACAGAGTTGGCTGAGTTTCCGTGCCCCACTGGTTCAGATAAGAGCTAAAAAATTCTATTGATAGTTGTTCCTCACTCAAACTCATTTTTCTACCCAATTGACGGACAGAATTGTTATACAGTCCAGAGCCAAAAAATGTTTGCATAACCAGATGTATCGACTTGCATCTCTATTTACAATCTCTCACTTCTTATCTGGAACAGTAACACTTAAAAATACCCGCAAGACTTGGTTGAAGTGAAAGCCCGCAAAGCCCAGAGGTGATTTACAGCTTAGGGACCGGTGTTTGACACCCTTAATAACAAACCCTGTTAGCAGACAGAGCCAGGCTGTGGCGAGCAGACCCCTGCAATCGTCCAGGGTAAATGCTGTATGTGGAGTACAATCCGCAGCCACAGGAATTCATTTTGAGCCATATATATGTGTAATGTGGTGTATAACTTGTCGCTGGGTGTTTTCTTATAATCTCTTAAATGTGGCCACGAGGGGAAACCAAGCACATAATCAAGAGGAATTCCTGAGGCCGGCCCCTCAAAATGTATTGGTAATTTTGGGGCCGTGTTTAGAAAGTCTGCTCTGCCAAACACAGCGTGGGACCGTATACAGTCAGGCACTTTCTAGGCCTGTTGTCTTTAATTACGGTCAGGCTGTTAAAAATAGAAACTGTGACTATATGATTCTGGGGGGTTTTTTTTCAGTTTTTTTTCTCTCTGTCTATTTCAGGAGTGGTGAGATTAAGATCACTGTAGGGAAAATAAATGAGGGGCACCATTTTGGCTTGTAGTAACAACAAACTGCATTTGGAAGAGAACACCACTCAAAGAGTAGCCTACATGTTTTGCATTGTAATACCAGTGGGTCATATAGGTTGAAATGCAACCAACAATTGTTTTCATTGTCAGATATATTCATTATTGAACTTATAGTTTGGCCTAAAGTGTAAGAAAATAATAAACAATACCTGTTTCAATTTCCTAAGCAAACACCTTCAAATTGTCATCCAACATAGAACACACAAATGTATCACATCAGACAAAGTTAAGCAGTGCAAGTGTGATGCTGGCCCAAGGTCATGGTTGACATTAGTGTTGATAAGCAAACGTTAGCATGCTAACTAGATAAGCTCTAAATGGTGAACATAGTAGCCTACTTATCCCCTGCTAAATACCACCATGTTAGTGTAATTTTGAGAATGTTAGCATCCTGATGTTAGCCTTTAGCACAAAGTTCAGCCTCACAAATCTGCTAGCATTGCTATGGACTGTGTTGTTGTTGTTGGAAAACATGTCTAAAACAATCGATTATCAATATAGATGCAGATTCATTTCCTGTCAACTAACCAATTTACAGGGAACTTGTTTGGTTATCATCTCATTGTATGTTATCTTTGATTTAATTTTCCATATTAGCATCACTAAGTCGAATGTACTGTTAATGACTGAAAACAGCAGATGAAATTAGTCGGACGTTCTAGTTCTGTGTACTCTTAAATCTTAAAGCTCCAGCTGTTCCACTGCACACACTGTTTATCATTAGCCAAGTGCAAAGCTACATTGATTTCTGCATCCAACCCATACATCAGTGCCACTTGTTAAATCACAGCACAGCCCTTTAAGGACCACCTTAAATGGAAACAAATGGACTAATAGCTTGAGAAATAATGAGAGCACCTATTGGCCCCTGGCAATGTAGTAGTAGGCCTGCCATATATGGACATTTGCTTACTTTGCTGCATGCTAAGTACCCGCTTTCTCATGCTGTAAGTTGTTGTGTGTGTGTGTGTAGTGTGTGTTGTGTGTGTGTGTGTGTGTGTGTGTGTGTGTGTGTGTGTGTGTGTGTGTGTGTGTGTGTGTGTGTGTGTGTGTGTGTGTGTGTGTGTGTGTTGTGTGTGTGTGTGTGTGTGTGTGTGTGTTGTGTGTGCGTGAGGGGTCAGAGGAAGATAGATTTAGGATACTGTAAACACTGCCAGTCTGTGTCTGTCGCTCCATTAAATCAGTCTGTCTGCTTTATCTAAACAGTGATGCTGCACCATCGGTGGCCAGCTGGTTAGGTTAAAGCCTCTGGAGCCGATCATCAAGTGGATCATTAGCCGGATAAACAGCTGAACTGTCTGACAGGCACTAATATTTAGCCCGCAGCTGTTTGTCATAAACGTATTTGCAGCATTGAATATATAAAGTGTGCCCTAAATATCTAATAGGAATTGTCTCTCGATATATAGGACACCCTAAAGCTTATAGTAAAATGTGATGGCAAGTGTGTTTCTGGAAAGCCACAAGGATCCTTCAGGCTAAACAAGGCGTCTAGTTGTGTATTTTACAAATTGTGGTTTACCCATTTAAAAATGCCACAAGCCTTAACATGTCACATGGTATCATATTCTTTGTTAACAGTGCGTTTTAGCAGTGCTTATCTGATAGTGTTGTTTCTGCGATAGGCAGCATATTGCAAGACTGTCATCAATCTAAAATGCATTATCTCTGTCACTGAAGAGGAAAACCTAAGCCTGTAATGCAAAAGTGACGAGATCAAATAGACAGGGATAAAATACTGTGTAAAAGTCTAAATGGGTCAAACACAGCACGTGTACCATTCCAATATCATACTGTTGTAAAGTTAACCGCCAAATGCTGTAACTGAGAGAGAAAAAGAAAAATTTCAGAATTCAGAAGTCTGAAATGGAGGAAGGATACAGCTATGCCTATATATACCAGCATTGGTGCCTGTCTAGTGTATTAGTATATCGGTAGTGACATCTGTGACACGGGAGTTTGTAATGATGGAGCTGCAAAAGTATTGTGTTGTGAAAATAATGTTATGTATGTTATGCTGCATCTATCGTTGTCATATCACCATCGCTCTCTCCCTTCATTTCCTGCCACTTCGGTGCTCTCCTGTCAAAGGGGGGAAAAAGAACGTTGTCAACGTTTACATGAAGCATTACATCGTGTCTCATTTCATTGACCGTAGTACGCGAGATGTTGACATGTTGTAATGGACATGCTTTTTCTTTTTCCTCTCTCTCTCTCTCTCTCTCTCTCTCTCTCTCTCTCTCTCTCTGTCTCTCTTTCTTTCCTCCAGCTGTTTGCCATAGCCCTGGTTACCAGCACAGCAGCCCGCCTAGTGTGCAGGAGTGTCTGAGACGGGCAGGCGGCGGGAGGTCTAACAACAAGAGCAAGGGAAGGGTCAATGGAAGAAGCTCTGGCAGCAGGCCGGGGTCGCAGAATAAACCACAAGGTACGCAGCCACTCACAACCATTTACACAAACATAATTCAGGGGTTAAAGTGGGTCTAAGTCAGTGATAAAGTATTGTCTCAGAGGGACCTGTCTCCTGCTGTAATGTCTTCCCTTATGTTTGTTTACGGTGTAGTTCTCAATAAACCCTTTATATGTTCAGCCATTTCTGAGGTATTACAGTGTGTACACAGTATTACGATCCCTTACTAAAGTGTGCTAACAGTACTTCATCATGATTTCAACACATTAAATACATATGTATTGGTGTGACGGGTCAGTTTTTTGCTATTTCCCTTTAACTGCAAACTTACCCATGAAGAAGACTTGATCATCAGTAATAACTCAAATATCATGATGATTGAAGTACCTTAGCATGGATTAATGATTTGTTCCTGTGTCTAAACATGCATCATATACCATTCATCCCAGTGAATGACTAATAGTTCATGAAGTACTATGAATGAATTCATGTTGATTCATGTACCCTTATTATAACCTGTTACCTAGAATTGCCGAAAAATTAATTGAAATGATTAAATAATTGAAAGGAATAGCAGCGAATCTTCACATTTGAGAACTGGAACCATGCAATGTTTTGCCTCTTTGCATTAAAAATTACTTAAATATTCATCAAAATAGTTGAATAGTGGCAATTAATTTGCCTTCAGTCCACCCATTGATCAGCTCTTCTTGTGTATAATATTGAATAGTTTAATTTCTAACAAAGCATCACACTTTGTAAGCTTTTCGTATATGTGTTTTGTGCAAAAATCTTAATTTGCCAAAGTACGTCACTTTCCACTTCTGCGGGATAGGCTACTATGAATGCCCAGCCCACCACAGGAGACAGTGAAAACAGGAGTAGAGTTATGTAAGCTGGCCTGGGATCAGTGAACCCTGAGCCTGGTTCCTCTTCTGTTTGATCTGAGTAAATCATTCTATGCAAATAAGACTGGAATACAGGGGTCCATTCTCTCTCCCGCTGCAAATCATGCAGGAATGTCTGTTATTAACACGTCAATTGGTGAGAAAAGTGGAACCGCTCAGTGACTCTATGCTGAGCAGGGTTACTTCTTATTTGATCAATCTGTATGTTTGATACAGCCCAGTGTCCTGTGTGTGTGCACTGTCAGTTGGGATATCTTATACCGCCCCCTTTAGGCCCAAATGGACATTGCAGCAAACATATTCCCTGATGAAAAAATAAAAAAAACAACCATCATCATCTACCAGAATACAAGATAAATAGTATATGATGTGCTAACTATTCCTCTCTCTGCCTTCTCTGCAGTGCCTCCAAAGCCAGCACATCTCCAGAGCCCGGTGACGGAGCTCTCGACCCCACTGTACCGCATCCACAAACCAGCCTTCAGACCGCTCATGGAGGAGGGGGAGGAGGAGGGGAGGGGAGGAGGAGGGAGGAGGAGGAGGGAGAGGAGAGGAGGAGGGGCTGTGAACCAGGAGAGACCCAAGGAGAGAAACTCCAAAGTCTCACACCTCATCAGCCGCTTTGAGGAGAACAGGTAGGGGTTCTTAACTCCCTAGTGTTGTGTGTGTGTGTGTGTGTGTGTGTGTGTGTGTGTGTGTGTGTGTGTGTGTGTGTGTGTGTGGTGTGTGTGTGTGTGTGTGTGTGTGTGTGTGTGTGTGTGTTGTGTGTGTGTGTGTGTGGTGTGTGTGTGTGTGTGCTGGTGCGTGCGTGCGTGCGTGCTGTGTGTGCGTGCGTGCGTGCGTGTGCGTGTGCGTGCGTGGTCTCCCTTCACAGAGTTAAAGGCGGAGTCAGCGATTCTGGAGAACCTTGTTGTCGAAATCACTTTTTGTCAAAATAAGTGATATCTAGTAAGGATCCGCTACTGTCCGTACTGTTTGTGCACTGAAGAAAAACAATCTTGTGTCAATACCATGGGTTTTGTTACGTAAAACAAAGGGTATGTAAACAAAGGGGGTCCACTGTAGCTAGCAACATGCCTGTTTACTTTATAAACACTAGATTTTTTTTTCAGCGCACACACACACACACACACACAGTACAGACAGGTAGCGAACGTGAGGAGACATTCCTGATTTGGACAAAAAGTGATTTTGACAACAAGCATTCTCCAGAATCGCTTCATCCACTTTTAAGTTGTTGAGTTGAGTCTGGGACTTCATGCTTTGCCAATCTGTGATATTATTGAGTGAAAGTGGCTCATCACTGTTTCCCTCGCTTGGGAAATGTCACTTTATCCTAGACAACTGTCACACAGGCAGTGACCCCACACTGCAAAACTTACCGTGACAGATGAGTAAACAACTCCACCATCCACGTCACTCAATGGCTTCTGTAACATGGCTTTGCCTCATTCGGCGCTGTTGTAATCTCAGCGGTGGAAAACTTTGTGTTTCCCCACGTTTCCTATGCCGGTTATTTCAAGGAGGAAAAAGCAGAAGTCCCTCAATCAAGGTCCTCAGCCTGTCTCATTGATAGTGTCACAGACAGTCTCAGAAGGAGCCCAGATTAGCCCTACACTGCCTCTAGAGCCGAGCGTTGGCAAAATGGGGGGAAGGATGAAAGGAGATTTGCACAGGCGAGGGCAAACACAGCGCCTCATTCAGTGGTGGGACAGGACTCTGCGTAGCGGGATGAAGCCCAGGAGAATACGGTAGGGTCTCTTTGACCACCGAGTCGCAACTCTTAATGTCTGCACTTTGATCTTGTTGACTCATGCTGGCGTTGTGATTCAAATATATTTATTGTTATATATATATGGCTATATTTTATACAACATTTTCTTAGTGGAATGTAGGCCTATTCATTCATAATGCAGGAATGAGTGGGGCTTGATGTTTCCCTATTTATTTCTTTCTTTCTTTCTTTCTTTCTTTTCTTTCTTTCTTTCTTTCTTCTTCTTCTTTTCTTTCTTTCTTTCTTTCTTTCTTTTCTTTTCTCTTTATGATCTTGTTTTATCACCATGTCATGTCAGTTTTTAAATATCTTTGACTGTAGCTGCAGCCTAGTGTGTGCGAGGGAGGCCCGTCGAGAGCGGTGAGGGGCGCAACAATCGTGCCCTTGTCCCAACTTCTCATACAGTAGAGCCCAAAAATATTTCGGTCTGCAGCAGCATTAGTATGCCAACTAACGTTTCACTCAGTCCCTCAGTCCCTGCAGCCTCTTTAGAATAACAGAACTGAAGCTAAATCCAAGGCTTTTGCTCAAAAAAATTAATTGCATTTTCTGGTGTTTCTAGTGAGGCTAATCAGAGGAACTGTGTGTATCTTTTTCACTCAGACTCAGGGGCGGGCTGTGGGGATTAGCCCTCTAGTGGCCCTGGTACAGAAAGAAGGGGGGGGGGGGGGGACCTGCTGCTTCCGAGAACAGAATTAGCCGACTAATATACTAATCTGGTTCACATGTTACTAGGCTGCCTCAAAGGCACCTATAGAGTTGCCACACAGCAAAGCAAAATCGTTCTTCATTCTTAAGGCCCGTTATAAAACACTGTCGCGAAGTGGAACACTGGCTGTGCTATTTATATGCTAAGGAGGAACTGCTGCTTGCACCTTAACACTGCAATGCAAAGTTCCGAAAACAGTATTGACCCTATCTGCCTGTTCATGGTTTTACTCAGTCTTCCTCTGAGGTGTGTGTTGTGTGTGTGTGTGTGTGTGTGTGTGTGTGTGTGTGTGTGTGTGTGTGGTGTGTGTGTGTGTGTGTGTGTGTGTGTGTGTGTGTGTGTGTGTGTGGGGTGTGTGTGTGTGTGTGTGTGTGTGTGTGTGTGTGTGTGTGTGTGTGTGTGTCTATATTGTTTCATGTCAACAGCTCAGGTGGCCGACGGCCCAGAAGTGATTCATATGTGGAGTGTTTCACCAGCCTTGTTGTTGTTCCTCCATTTATACATACTTCCTGTTTCTACATTCAATGCAGCACTGAACATTCACTAAGGCTTAAACAGATCACCTGCGTGGCTGACATTCTATTGCGTTGGTAAATGTTGATTGCAGACATATACTGTAGTAACTCTAGAGTTTCCTTTCTGCCAGAGGTGAAGATGCTGTAAGTGCTAGCAGTTCCTCATAGATCTGATTTGTTGTTGCCAGTTTTTAGAATAGACCTGAGAGCTGGCAAAACGGAGCAAGATGACGTAGTGCTGCACTGTAGGTTGCTTTAAGGGCAGTGCGGTCAGTTACAGGGAAAACAGTGCCGGTGAGGATGTGTGGGCGGATGAATTGTGAATTTGTGTGTGTGGTGTGTGTTGTGTGTGTGTGTGTGTGTGTGTGTGTGTGTGTGTGTGTGTGTGTGTGTGTGTGTGTGTGTGTGTGTGTGTGTGTGTGTGTGTGTGTGTGTGTGTGTGTGTGTGTGTGTGTGTGTGTGTTTGTCTGTTAATCCAACTTCCAGTCCTTGTGCTACATTTCAAACTGTCTAGTCTAGTACAAACAGTTTTTTTTCCCTCTCCATTCCGGTCATGTTGTCATGTCATGCTAGTGCAAAGAACAGAAAAGATGCTACAGCAATATATAGTGCGGTGGGTTCTCCTTGGAAGTAGGACAGCATCTATCTCCGGGGAGTCGTGTTGTACCTCTCCTCCTGCTGTCCTCCTCATTACCTCCATTCCTCCTTTGCTCTAACACACACACACACACACACACACACACACACACACACACACACACACACACACACACACACACACACACACACACACACACACACACACACACACACACACACACTTCCTGCTGCTGCTGCTTTACACTGGCTCTGAGCAGACCTCACAAGACAGAGAGAAGTTTGAGCATCTCCCACAGTTTTATTTTTAACTCTCACACCCATGTGCGAAAGCTCTCTGCTTACCGTCGGGTCTCACACTCCCCTGGCTTCGGCGTGCCAACTCTCCAGCAGCAGCAGCAGCCCCCCCAAACAGACCCCCCTGTCATTTGTATTCTACTCTTTTTCCCTCCCTCCCCTCTTTTGTTGCTGTTGCTACTCTGACAGACTTCCTCTTTTTGCCTCTTTTTTTCCCCCTGTTCCTCCAGCAGCACAGAGAGCAAGAGAGACGGCTCGCCTCTCAAACAGATCAGCAAGTCGACCAACGGCAGCCCGGCTCACCGCTCCAACCAGAAGCCAACAGAGATCTGCAGTGTGAGACTCAGGAGAACCACCACTCCTCCCCCTGTTTCACCTGTTTCACCACAGGATGCCCACAAACCGGCATCCAACGGGGTGCTAGCGCAGATGGAGCAGCACGGGGAGAAAGAGGAGGATGTTAATGTGCACCAAAAGGACAACGGTGAAAGTGTGAGGACAGAGAGTAGTGCCGCGCTGGTAAACGGTAACATGGGCGACGGCACTGAAGAGAGCAAGGAGCAGAGCGGTGATCATTCGCCTTCACCTCCACACACAGACAGGACTCTGCAGAAAGCCTCAAGCAGAATGAGGACAGTGGGACTAAGACAGAGGGTGAAGAAGGGAGCTCAGAGCATAAGGTAGGTACATGTCTGCTGGATGATTGTTTTCAAGTTCACTTTGTTGTACTGTGTAGTTTACATCCTGTGTGTGTCAGATATTTGGAGCCTGAGTATGCCCCAGTTGCTCGCTCTGACTCTGCAGCGTCTGATAGACAAACCGTCAGCAATTTATTTATGTCCCGGGCTTTCAGCACAATTAAATCTCCTGAACTAATTCATCTCCGGGTTTGCGCTAATATTGTAAGGGTAGAGTTACAAGGCGTGTGTGTGTGTGTGTTGTGTGTGTGTGTGTGTGTGTGTGTGTGTGTGTTGGTGTGTGGTTGTGTGTGTGTGTGTTGTTGTGTTGTGTGGTGTGTGTGTGTGTGTGTGTGTGTGTGTGTGTGTGTGTGTGTGTGTGTGTGTGTGTGTGTGTGTGTGTGTGTGTGTGTCGTGCGTGGTGTGTGCCGTGTGTGTGTGTGTTTTGTCAGAGGGGGTTATTTTCTGCGAAGGCCGAGCAGATGTCGACCGCTTGAACAGCTGAGTTTGTGCTTGAGTTGCCACCCCCCTGTTGGAGCCTGCTGTTGTCTACAGATTATATTTATATCTCAGGTTCCAATCAATCTCGGTCTTTGCTTTTCTGAAAACAAGTTCACAGCCTATGAGGTGCGGGAGAGTGAAAATGTCCAGTCAAAGCAACACACATATTCTTTTTCTGTTGATCTGAGAAAGGATCTTTGTCAAGTTGAAACTTAACTTTGGGAATGAACTCAGTTATTTTCTTCATTTCGACTCTTGAAGCATGTTGGTTCTCAGATCTAGCAATTGGTGAAGGCTCAATTTAATCTGGATTAAAATGGACAATTTGAGTGGGTTTTTGTACCAAATTCTGGGGTTTCTTATCAGATTATTTGCTTGTATAGAATTATCTCCAGTTAACAAACAGTATAGTTCTCTCTTTGTGTTGGTTGGTTCAAAACAACTTCTTGGAAACTTCATTCAGCAACGTTATTTCCCTTTAGTTTTGCCATTTGCATTGTTAGAACAAGCACTCAGATCCTTAATTTGGAGAATAGAATAAAAATAACACATAAAGAATATTCCACTGAAATAAGTCATGTTTAATCTTACTTGTAAACACTGAATATTAGTACTCCACCTATTTAGCATGCACACCGACATCACTGAATTGTCAGACTCAGGAATGGACAGTTAAAGGTGCCAAACAGCCGCAGCAGAAAAATGGATATCATATTTCTTTATTCCAAATATTAATTTTATAACTTGATGCCTACATTACCCACAATTCAACCAGATTGACCGTTGTTCAGTAGTAGAGATGTGTTGAGGATGTGCTAGTAGAGGCTAATTTAGTATCTTGTGGATGTGTTGACAAATAAATGCTGTGAAAATGTGAGGCCGTTTGCTCTCACCCTTGGGGTTCTGCATAGTGTGACATATTCTGCTGCCATGGCCCTTGTGGCAATAAACTTTCCTGGCGTATCGCATTTCACCATGCGTGTGTGTTTTTCGTTGGAGGCTACAGTTATTGTTTGTCATACTAATTGTCCTCTCACCCAAATTTTTTTTAAGCTTTGTTTGATTTGGTGTCGTTTCCCTACTTCAGTGTTTTCATTTCCTGTTCCGAGAGCCAGTGGTGGACCATAGTGTTACGAACACACACGCACAAGTGCTACATGCTACTGTATGCAAAAACATCTTATTGAGAGACGCAGAGAATGCAACATGTGTTTCATGAAATGTTCGCTCTCTTATAGCTGTTTTTCAAGAGCAATGCATTGCTCGAATCAAGTCACCCAAACCAAACAGGAACCTATGGGACGGGAAGCTACACACGCAAATGACAATGACACTGCAAATGAATTCTGAGTAGAACCCAATTCGTACGCTGCAGGCAGATAGTCCCACACTTCTCCATTATGTTCAACTCCGGTTTCACTCCGGCCGCTGTGTTGAAAAGCTAATGAGGCCCCAATTTTCTTTAAGCCTTAGATGACAATGCCAATAACTCATCATTAGAGCAGTGTTGGACTGAAACGGTCATCGGGCACAACTGTGTGACTCTCTAGCCCAAAAGAATAAGATCACTTTCACACTTCACTAATTCATTAATGAGCAGAAGATCACCACACGTGTATGAAATTCACACGAATGTACCCGCTGTTTTTTTTTCCAGGAGACAAATGAACAGAAGCTGTTCAAGATCGCCAGCGAGCTCTTGCAGACGGAGAAGGCCTACGTAACACGGCTCAACCTGTTGGACCAGGTGAGGAACTCGGTGGAGGCAGTGGTTCACTTCTGATTTTATTTTGACCATGTCACATGGTAAAGGGTTGACGTTAGTAGAGACACCTTGATTTTGCAAAACGTATATTTTTGATTGTAAAATACCTTCAAATGACACTGTTCACAATCATTGCTACGGCTCTTCTAGGTGTTCTGTACTAAGCTAACGGAGGAGGCAAACAAAGGGACGTTCCCTGTGGAAGTAGTGAAGAACATCTTCTCCAACATCTCCTCCATAAACGCCTTTCACGGCCAGTTCCTGCTTCCAGACCTGGAGAAGCGTATGGGAGAATGGTGAGCTTTAGTGACGAAAATGATCTTTATAAAAACCAGTATTTTGTTGCCAGTAACTACCTAAGGCCTCCACATTATAGTTAACAAAGCTTTACCTCCTTATCTCCCTCCCCGCAGGGCAACCACACCTCGCATCGGAGACATCCTCCAGAAACTCACACCTTTCCTCAAGATGTACGCAGAGTATATTAAGAATTTCGAGAAGGCCATGGAGCTGCTGAAACAGTGGATGGATCGTTCGCCTCAATTCAAGGCCATCATTCAGGAGATACAGGTAATGGTTTGGAAATGGGCCGGAGCTAATTGAAGGAACACTCATGCTGTATATACATAGCACCTTTCTAGTGTTGTCATTGTCAACATCTTATAGATTTAGAGGTGGATGGATATGCTGTGTTCAGAAATATGCTGCAAAACGTAGGGAATTGAGGTAAAAATTCAAGTTTTTTTTTTTTCTGTACAGACTCAAGAGGTGTGTGGCAGCCTGACACTTCAGCATCACATGTTGGAGCCCGTGCAGAGAGTCCCTCGCTATGAGATGCTGCTTAAAGATTATCTGAAGAAACTGCCTCAGGACGACCCTGACAGACGAGATTCGGAAAGTAAGTCGAAATACCTAAAATGTCATGCTCCTAGGAGTCTTTTTTTTATTTTGCTACTTTTAGGTAACCCACCTTTTTTTTAAATTTTTTTTTACAGAATCGTTAGAAATTATCGCCACAGCGGCTACTCACTCCAACAGCGCCATGCGGAAATCTGTAAGTACGGCTTGTTTAAAAACAAACAATATGGAATCTCTTTCTGTCAACATCCAACTAGAAATAAAGGTCCCATCCTGGTTTAGGAAAATCTGAAGAAGCTGATGGAGATATACGAGATGCTGGGTGAGGAGGAGGACATTGTGAACCCCTCCAACGAGTTCATCAAAGAGGGACACATCTTGAAGCTGGCAGCCAGGAACACTTCGGCCATGGAGCGATACCTCTTCCTGGTAAGTGTAGGGTGCAAAAACCATTGTATTATCTAATGAAGGATACTGCAGGGAAATATGCTGAGGCTTTTGCACAAGGCATTTGAAACAAGTGAATCATGAATCAAGCAGGGAACACCTTTTGTGTGATGGTACATCAGGGGCACATGAACATGCCTCTCAATTACTGAGATTGCCACATGATAGCATTACGTTCTGGCTGTTTCTGATTAGCTTCAGGCTGAATGTCTCCGTCTGTGTAAATTACGTTACCTTCAGTGTTTAAAGGGATAGTTCAGTATTTTTGAAGTGGGGTTGTATGAGGTCCTTTAGGTATAGTTAATATGTTACATTATACAGTATAGATGGCTGTGTCAACGCAGTCACTATAAGGATGTTAGCCTTGTACTGTTGCAGAGGGGGCCTGATGAAACACGTTTTTTCTCCACATATATAAATGCTTACCAAAAAAAATGAAAATGATGTTTTTCACAGCTTTAGTAAGCGGCCAGGCAGCCTTATCTTTTTTAACGTTTCTTAAAGCTTTAGTTTGGTTGTGCGCTTTGTAAGGAAACCATGTCAGAAAAAAAATCTAGAACTATTTTAACGTACATCATCAGTAAAGCGTTTTCTTTTACTTTTTTTCTGCCAGTTCAACCACATGCTGTTGTACTGCGTTCCCAAATTCAGCCTTGGAGGGACCAAGTACACAGTGAGGACGCGGGTCGGTATCGACGGCATGAAAGTCCTGGAAACCACCAATGAAGACTACCCTCATACCTTCCAGGTGTCAGGCAAAGAGAGGACACTGGAGCTACAGGCCAGGTACGTTTTATGCGGAAATGTCATACATAATGCAACAAGAGGACATTTAAAAAAGAAAATATATGGAAAAAGCCGCAATT
Source organism: Ammodytes dubius (assembly GCA_026122265.1). Classification (NCBI taxonomy): domain Eukaryota; kingdom Metazoa; phylum Chordata; class Actinopteri; order Uranoscopiformes; family Ammodytidae; genus Ammodytes; species Ammodytes dubius. Next base: position 23,202,177 of record CM047513.1, read on the forward strand.
ATATCACAGCCACTTGCACATTTAAATATGTAATTGTATGTTATTACCCCCATGCAGTATCATTTCTTGTTCATATGGAAAACCGTAAATTAGCATAATTTAAATCCTGTAAATGTCAAAATAAACTCTTTGACCACAGCTAACTGCCATGTTGATGTAACAGAAAGATTTACCCATAAAGTTAATGTTATACTTTACTTCATATCATATACTTATACTTTTTAAATGTTTTAATGCATATTCTTCTGGCTTATTTTCCTCCTCAGCTCAGAGCAGGACAAGGCAGGCTGGATAAAGGTAATTACAGCACCGTGGTAATCATTTTGTCACTATTTTCTCCTTTGATTATATGTGTTTGAGAGTAATGTAGAGTGAGTCACACATGTCTTTGATTCATTTTATTTTTAGGCGTTCCAGGAGACCATTGAGATCTTCCAGCAAAAGAACGAGTCGTTCAAAAACGCGTTGAAAGTGGAGGAAGTGTCGGTGAGTGTCACGTTGGGAGTTGTACACACAGTCAAACGCAGTGGACACCTTTCCGCACACTCTGTCACACTGACTATTGTTTTGTTTTGTTGTTTTTTTTTTAATGTAGAATGCAGAGCTGGGGAAGCGAGCCCCTCGCTGGATCCGCGACAACGAAGTGACGAATGTGTATGAAGTGTAAAGAGCAGTTCAACGCTCTGACACGGCGGAGACACCACTGCAGGGCCTGCGGTTATGTACGTAACCTTGGTGTTGTCGCGTCATCATGTATAATGCATGATGTGCAGGGAAGCGGATGAGAGAGTGTACAAGGATAGCTCAGCACATACATGGGGAACACATCCGGAGCTACAGAATGTGTGAAAATGTGGACTTTTAAGACATCAACAATTTATGTGATGTCAGTCAAATACATACTGACACACTAATATATTATTCACTTTATACCATGAGTGGTCATCTATTTAATTAACCACACAGTCCCTCATTTTAAACATTAAAGTTTAGATTTTGGTGCAAAGCTTCACTGCTCTGTACATGTTAAAGTCGCACTGCCTTCCTTAAAATAGGTATTTTGAGAGTTCTAAGATGCTGACCATGAGAAAGAAATGTCCCCACTTTGAGTCCGGCAGGGGACATTTGTTGCATGTTATCCTTCCTGCCTCTCTCCCCTCAATTTCCTTCACCTCTCATCTTTCTTCTGCCAGTCAATAGTGTATAGTGGTGTAAAATAGTTCCTTTTTTTAACAGGTGGTGTGCTGGAAATGTTCAGACAACAAGGTGGCGCTGGAATATGACGGCAAGAAGATGAACAAGGTGTGCAAAGACTGCTACTCTATCCTGACTGGAGAGCAGGTCGCCGAGGGCAAGAAGAAGGGCATCCTGGAGGTAAAGGGGATACACTGATACCTGTCTAAATAAAGTGATAACTGACATAGAAATGCACACATTATCCACTGCTTTTTTTGATTATTGTGCTAATTTGCCCCCCCCTGTGCAGATTGAGCAGCTCAGTTCACAGGCAGCAGCATCATGTGTGGCTTCCTGCAGTACTGTGAGAAGAACAAACCGTGGCAGAAGGTGTGGTGCGTAATGCCCGAGAAGGAGTGTGTGGTGCTTTACCTCTACGGAGCTCCGCAGGTAAACACACCAACAACACAAAGCAGAACATTCAAAATCACTAAAATGAATATTAAAGGTCACATATAAGGCTAGTTTTCAGCTTCAAAATTGTGATTTGGATTTCTACTAGAAACTGTTTCAAGGTGTAGTGTCCAAAAAAAAACCTTTATATTTCTCACAGTGCCATTGCTAGTTCTCGTCTTTACAGCCCATGTCTGAAACGCTCCGTTTTAGAGCCTCACTCTTTAAGCTCCACCTTTCAAAAAGCCCAGTCTGCTCTGATTGGCCCTAACTTAAATTCAGGGGATCTGGTCGTGTGCTTATCACAGGTGGAGGTAGTGCTTAGTTAGGATGGTAATGAGGGGGGTGTGGCTGCTCCCCTTATGACATCATATGGGGAGAGAAATCTGACTGGGGTTTTTGAACACATGTTTTCAGAAAGGTGAAGGTGAAGAAAAAGAGTGATGGTTGTTTTTTTTCTCATATTTGTCACATGAAAAGTACATTTTGGACAATAGTTGACCTATTCCCCCCCATCCCTGACCCCTCTCCTCAGGACGTGAAGGCCCAGTGTACCATTCCCCTCCTGGGCTATTCGGTGGATGACAGCGCCAAGCCCGCAGACCCTCCGGCCACCTTCCGCCTCTCGCAGTCCAAGTCCATCCACAACTTTGCTGCTGAATCGGAGGAGCTTAAGCAGCGCTGGCTGAAAGTGATCCGAGTAGCGGTGACGGGAGAGATGCCAGAATGCCCCCCGACCAACGGCAGCGATGCCAACGTGACGGACAACAACAACACCACACAAGAGGCGGGTACTGATAGCTCGTAAGGGTGAAACAGCTGTTGGATTCGCTCCAGAAAGACAGATTGTGCGGATGTGTACTTCACGCACAAAAATCTAAAAAAAAACAAGACAATGCACACTTCTCCATGCTGTCTTTGAATCTGAATCAAAGTGGAAACATACAGTGCTGGATAAGCTGCCTTTTCCTTGCCACTCTGCTGTTTCCCGTCACAGTTTCTTCCTGGATTTCAAATGAATGCTAGAGCTGTGCTGGATTACTAAAGGACATGTCTAGTACAATCAACACTAGAGCGGAAGGGCCGTATATTCCCTCAAACAGGCACTATGAAGGACAGCTCAAACTCACTCGCCATGGACTCCTAACCTGTGTCAGCTCCCCGTGAGCCAGTGGACTACCACAGCGCCCTGTACAGGATGTGAATGAAAGCGAAAAAGACTTAAGTCTGCTGGTGCTGTAACTCAAGTCTATGTACAGTATAAATGTTTTTTTTTCTTTCCTTTTTAAAAATGAATAATTGTGATTTTATGTACAGAAATCAGTCCCGAACTTTGTTTTGATAATATAGAAGATATCTACGTATGATGTAAAGTATTTACAGTATTCTCCGTTTTCTTTGCTTGAGAAGATGGTTCCACAGCTGGGAAAGTGATCACGTGGTTGGATAATGATGCTCTCATCTCCTTCCCTCACCCCTCAGTAAAAAATTCATCTGAAAGTCTGATCAAACTTACATAAGACAAGTCAGCTGACCTTGATGTGTCAAATCAATGGAGTGCTCCCTTAAAGGTGTAGCTATCTCCGTAGAAACGAGGTCACAAATCTGTATGATCTCACAGTATGCAGTGCCGTTTGTTCCAAAATGGCGCACTGCAATCATGTGTATTCTAATAGAGCGTTGATAGTCATTCATCAGCAAAACTGAGGATGAATGGTAAATGCTTGTCTACCTACAAGACAGTGGTGGATCTAAATTCCTGTAGAGGGAGATGAGCAGTTGCAGGGTTTTGTCCATTAAGATGCAAACGCGGCACAATCACAGATGTGGCTCGAGAGATGTAAATGTGTTTTTAATGCTGTAATTAATTTGTATTATTTAAAAAGTAATTTATAGAGTATGACAAGCATGACCTGTTAAAGAGTAGCACAAAGTCTTTCCCCCACTAACTCAAAAGGTGTCACCCCATCTGCCTGTCAAAGCGCTGGACTGACTGCGTTCATTCCCACACCCACACCACCTCCCCCTCATGTGCTCAATGCTCACCCTCTGAACTATTGCCCCTCCTCAGTATTCAAATAAAAAACAAAAGCACAAAACTTCCCAAAATCTGTATGATCTGAATGTATATCCAGTATTTTTTTTTTTTTTTTAGATGTCCTCCCATCTTCCCCCCCACCCAAAAGTTTGAGACTCTACGCACTTTACAGCCTTATAAAGTGTACCTTCAAAGAAAATAAAAAATAAATATGATTATGTGGGTCTGGCTTGTTTGTAATGTTACATTGCTGCTTGAATGGCCTTGAACTGTAATGTGACATCATCATCATAGCATGGGCTAAAGCAGCCAGACACTTCTGGTAACATCAGTAACTGTGTTGCTACTTTCACAAAGAAACGTCTTGTTTTGGTTCCTTGTTTTGCTTCTCCCGATAACAAGTTCTTTACAATGAGTCACCCCAGACACACACGTCAAAACAGGTGAAGGCAGTAGTCGCTGGATGTCAGAAGTGGCCGGCACTATTAAGATGTGTGTGATAAGTGAAAACCCCAAAAATGGTGACAACTAACCTTGTCACACTGTATACACACCGGAATGCATGTAGAAAGTGTCTACAAGTTCTGCTAATTAGTAGCGTGGTTTAGATGGTTTGTTGTGTGATTTGTGCATAAACGACATAAGTATTTAACAGATTTAGAAAACGTTTTATTTCACAAAAGAAAAGAAAAAAAGAGAAATCAGACCAAAAAAACAAAAGGAATATCAAATTCTCTTAACGAGTAAAAATTCTTCAGTGTGTTGTGCAGGTTATTTTCTCTCCTCCTTTAAAGAAAACCCCCGGGCACAGGGTAAGTCATACATACATAATTAGCATTGGTCACACAGAATGCATCACGTGTTATGATATATTTGTTAACATTCCACGGTACTGAAGAGAGATGCAGCACCAGGGTCAGTAAAAAGGAGTGACGTTTGCTTGAAGAGTCAAACTGGCAGAAAATTGAGGAAATCCTTGGTGGTTTTATCTGGTGTTGCTTGGCAGAGGTTTCCATTGAATTCATCAAAGCGAGTATTTGGATGTTGGGGGGCAGTCTTTGTATATATATGTGTGTGTGTGCATGTGCCTCAGCTTTTGGGCTGTCGGAGCAGGCCGCGGATCCTGCGCACCAGGGCCTGGATGAAGGTGTAGCGAGAGCGCACCTGGCTATACAGACTCTCCACCTCCAGCAGCTTCCTCTGCACGGCCTCCCCGAAGCCGCCAGCCATGTCGCTCTTCAGCTGCATTCACACAAACAGAAAGAATGTAGTTGGTATATAATGTAAGCCAATAATGTTTGTCTGAGCAGTATTTATAATGCAAATGATGATGTAATGTCAATTTGTGTTAACGTGTGCTCGGAGCTGCCAGCCGAACAGACATTACTTACCAGGTCTAGGTCTTGCTGGCTGACTCGGGACAGACCCAGGGCACGACCTCCAGTCTGCAACCCGCCAAACGAGTCTGCAGAAGAGAAATGTTCCATTGAAATGATTGCATTTTATCAAGTTTAATCCTATCAAATTACGCACATAGGTTACAGAAATAAAAACTACATTGGTGAGTATTTCTGAATAGGTCTGTCTGTAAACTATCAATGAAAGGTAAAAAAAAAAAAATTATTATAATTTTTCTTTCAAAATTTGCCTCGAAATCAAGGCTGCCTCAAAGTGAACTGAAACCATCGCCCGGCTTAAAAGTGCAAGTATCTGCAACATCTTTCCTCACCGTCAGTGAAGCGTGATCTGTACAAACTGGCTCCAGGCAACAGAGAGTCCTTGGGATCCGATGGAGTACAATGCAACAGGTAGTACTCCAGGTGGCGCCACAACACAAACAAACAGGTCTCGATTACATCTGAGGAAGAGGCTGGTCAAGGCATTTCACAGCAATTCATGATAAATACACACAATGAACTAGTAATGGTTGACTTTTAACTCTGGTTTGCTAGAAAGGGTTTTAAAAAAACGATGTTGTAGTGCTGTAACCATGGTATCTGCACATTTTTAAAGTTCAAATTTAAAGACATTTAAGACCTTTTTAAGACCTCTAAAATGAAAAAATAATACCAATACCGCGGTAACAGAAATCGACAAACTACACTACAGTATACTCCGTAAAGGGTTGCATTAAATCTGACTGACAAATATTCAATGCACTTTAGCTAACAACTGCTGTCTAATTACAGAAAATAAAAATAAATTCAGCAGTCTGAATGAAGACAATGTCCCCCTGCATTTACCATCAAATACATATAAGAGATCACTGTAAAGGAAACCTGAAAACCCAGTCATTACCACCTTTTCAACCAATTATAGAACTGTATCAATTGGTTTACATTTTCTGATTAATCGAGTAACAAGAACAGTTTAATCAATTTAGAAAATATGTGTTAGGTGCAGCATACAATATTTTAATTAGGCTAAATTAAAAATTGGATATTTTTTGGGGAAGAATAATCCGAATGTTCTTCATATTTTAATTCCTTATTCAATAAATAAAAAATTTAGTCCATTAACTTTCTTTTTCAGAATTTATGGCAGAAACTATTTAAAAATTGGTTCCACAGGTCAAGGGAGGTTTTTGCAATTTCAAAATCGTATGTGTATGTTGGCCTAGCCAACTGTAGATTTACATCCATGCTCACGAGACCTGCGGTAATTTGCGCAAAGTAATTTTTTCTTCATACAGTATTGTTGCAGGCATTCAGGTTAATAAACCGCGGGTATTAGGATTGTACCGATTGGCAAAGGAAACGTAGGCTAATATCTGCGATTGATGGGAGGATCGGCAATAGTTTTTATCAAGCCGTCAGAAAGGGAGTGCACAGTGGAGAGAAAGAAAGTGACAGAAAGAGAGACAAGCAGCGAGATAGAGACCCGCGTCTCGGTCTCACTCCATGAGCTCACGCCAAGTCAACGCGACCTGAATGAACGTCTGATGAGCAGCTATTTATAAATATAGATAAATAAACATGTTTACTAAACACAATCAACGTGTTGTGTGATTTGCGTCAGTAGCCTACCTATATCATCAGCGGACGGGTGATTGCGCACCTACAAGCAGCGGCAGTGTGTGGTCGCGGGGTGAAAAAAGCCAGCCTCCCTCCACTTCTCACTGAATTTATAATAGCTTGGCATGCATTCCGCCGCGTCGTTCTCTCCTTTTTTGCTCTACCGCGGCCGACTTCAAATTCGAAAGCAGGGAACACACACATTCTTCTTCTACGTTTTAAATGCGGTAACCAGCCTCACACGGCCGTACTGCCTCTAGCGTATGTGTCGGACTTGCCGGATATCTTTGAAGTAGCCTATAACACCGATAAAATAAAAACATAGAAATCTAACAATTAAACTAGAAAACTAGAAAAAAACAAATAAGGCAAACTCATTAATTCTGCCCCGATTAAATTTAATGCCGCCCACCCAATAGGCTAATTCCAGACTTTTTAAAGACATTTAAGGCCTTGAATATTGAAACTTAAATTTAATGACTTTTAATGCTTTTCAAGATCCGCGGCAACCCTGTGTAACTACAATTGTGAAAGGATACAGGAGCACAGGGCCAGCAGCTTGGCTCTGTTGTTGATAAGCTGGACCAGTCGTCTCTTGGCCAACAAGCTCCTCTGGACTGATGAGATTTTCTCCACGCCTCCTGGGCCTGACACAAGGCCTTGGCACAACTACAAACAAGATGTCCACAGTTACAATTGAAGACAATGCATTTTGAGCCAATAATGTGTGTGGTGACTCACACATTTGTTTCCCTTAACTTTTAAAAAGCACCATTTATAAAATGGTAAACAACAAAAGAACTGAAAAACTGGAGCTCAATGTGCACAGCAGTAGTGAGACAAAGGGAATTAGCGCCTTGGTACATGATTACCTCCTTGAGCTCCTCAGGAGGCAGCTGATCCAGGCTCTGCAGCTTGCCCAGGCTTTGTCTGTGGCTCTGGTGGAAGCGGAAGAAATCTGCAGCGCTGTTCTTCAGCAGGTAGAGGACTAGACCCAGGCTGGGGGCGCGGGAGTAAGCCATTGATGGCAGAGTCGAGGAGAGATCTGGAAAAAAAAAATAAGAGCAATGGTTCAGTCTCCTACATTTGGCTTGGTAATATAGAACGACACGAGTCAAATGTCCTTGTCTTTTGTGTGAGTGTGGGCAGAATGTGACTGACCTGCACGCCCTCCGTCCCTGCCGGCTGGCTCGCTGCCTGACGGGCTGAAGAGGCAGATGCTGAACTGGGCCTGAGCTGAGCTCTGCAGCAGCAGGGTCTGGCAGTACTCCATGATGTTAGCACACACCTGGGCACAGAGGACACAAGCTTTTAGGTCACAGGCAATGAAGAACTGATGAATCATCATGATTATTATTATTATACAAGACTGCACACCAGTGCTATTCTAATCCTTTTTCTCTCCCTTGTCCATTATAACACTGGAATATGTCTAGTACAGTATAACTGATACTTCTTACCAGGAATACACTAATAGCATTTCAGGGATACAAATTATTAATCACAGGCATCACCACTCTCACCATGTATCCCTTACTACTCCATTTATTGAGTGTTTTCAGTCATACCTGTTGCATGGCAACCTCCATCTCCTCTCGTCTTTCTGCTGAGTCTCCGGGTGCAGCGATCTCCGCCTGCTTCAGCAATCTCTCCCTCTCGCTCCCCGCCAGACGGCCAAGCAGGGACAGACACAGGCGCTACAATACAAGAGACATCTTACTAAATGAACAATCCACAAACTGGAATGGATCTGTATGAACAGGGATAAAGAAGGCAACAACAAAATATATTATATCATTCATGATAAAAACAAAAGGCAGCTATCTGACCTGGAACCTGTTGATGTGACCCTGGAACTCTAGAAGAGCAGCACTGTTGACCTCCCCACCCATCTCAAGGGCACCTGAGAGACCAAGCAACACATTCACAATACCACTCAGTCTGTGTCTCTGATATGTAAATATGGGGTTTGCACAACTGAAGTGGGGAAATGTATTAATAGCAAAGTAAATAAAAAAAGAGAAGATTGATTGTTGATCTTTGTACCTGGCAGAGCGGTCTTACTGATGATGCCAGTAAGCAAAGAGAGTTCCTGCAAAGCGCCCATACTGAGCTCCTGACAGCGCAACAGAGACTGAATGGTGTCTGCGTGGACGATCAGCCACTGGAGAATCTAAAAAAAAAACACACACACAAAGATACAGATAAAGTTTGAATCGAAGTGCAATGTTTCTACAGCTGTTAGTTACTTTCCCAGGAAAACATAATCATTTACAAACACTAAACTTTTTTATGAAAATTCAAATTGTCCAAATATAAATCCTGCTTTGTAACTGATCAAAGCATTGTTCACAAATAGTCTACAGAGTCAGTCCAGGCACAAGACATCATGTATGACATAATGGAGTCATTAGTATAACTGATTTAATAATTAATAAAGAAAAGAGTTGTATATGCTGTGAGCTTACCTGTGCCGCCCCCTGCTGGTGATTGATGGTGGTAGAAGTCAGGATGACCTGGAAGAGCCTCAAGGTGGGTAAGAGAATCTGCCTGTAGCGGTCCATAGGGCTGGGGATGAAGCCTGATGGGTCTCTCATCACTCTGTGGGCCACGAGGGAACAGACACAAACTAAAGTTATCATTTAAAATAGTCACCTAAAGAACAGAGGTCAAGTTCTTCCTGGGATATTCGTTAATATATCAATAACACAAGAATTTCATATTAATATACACATCCTTACCTGTGTGCATCGCTGTCAGGCACCATGTCAAACACCTGACACTCTATCAGCTGAGCCACCAGCCCACAGCGCAGCAGCTCCACGGCTCCCTGGCCGGTCTTAGCCACACGAGTCAGCAGAGCCTGAAAACACCCAGCAGAGAGAGCACCTTTATAATCCTGCATTTACACAGGCTTCAGTGTTTCCCCTAGAATTTTTTTTAGGCCCGGTGGTAAGAGCTGATAAAGAGTATGCGCGCCGCGTGCGTACCAAATTTCTAGAAGAAATTGACCAAAACGAACCCCATTTGGGATGAGCCTCTTTTGACAGCCCGTTAAAAATGAGGGCATAGGGTTATGCTTTCACATTCAGTACATTTGTACATGTGGTGTTTCTCACAGGATTTTTAGATCCTGCTGGGTGAGAATGGACCTTCTGGGGTCTGGGGGCATGCCCCTGCAGAAGAAAACCTTATCATTTTTAAAGTTAAATGCATCAATCTGGTGCACTTTGAGAGGTGAAATCTGATTAATTATGTGCTCTGTAAACAACTGTCATATGTCCTGCCTATAACTATTTTCTGTAATAATTTGGAGACACAAGCCATGTTAACTATTCAAGAAAAACACATGGATTTCAATTAAAAACAATAAACACTAAGATCTAATATAGACAGCTCATGTCTAGTACTCATTTCTGGAATAATCTGTATCACCTCACCTTGAAGCTAGCCTATTGAAAATTTTTTTTTTAATGCAAATAGCCTTGTTGAAAATAAATGAATTAACATAGGCTACACATCATGATGATTAGCCTATCAACATGTGTGCTACATAAGGCAAATTCCCTATTCCGACCATTATATTTCATCTAGCCTTTCTAGCATTTCTCAATTTAAAACATAAAAATAAAGTAGCATTGGAAATACAAAGAAATAGGGCTACAATAGCCAGCTGTTTTCAAGATAACTTAACAGTTAAAACAATTAAAGTAAATTAATATGTCCCTTGAACATAAATGAATGCTTTTCTGAGAATGTCAAAGGCAGTAGCAGTGTGGCACTTCTGTAAACTTACTGAAACGTGTGCGTGCCGTTTTTTTCTGCGCTGTCTCAGCTGTTGATACAGATTGGGTGTGTTGCCACGGCGACGTAGCGATTTTAACTTTCTAAGTTTTGCTCAGCACTTTTTCCTGTTCAACGTCCCTGTTACTGAGTCCTTAATATTTCCACAGAGCAGGCGCTGGTTTTATTTTAGCCACTAGTTCAGCGTTTGCTTGCTAGTCATGCTTCTGCTCATTGGCTTCCGTGTTTAACAAGTGCGCACCGAATGCACACGCGCATCGCGCCCGCCGTGAGCAAACACACACACACACAAGCAGACAGATCAGCTGATGGGATGATCAAACGAGAGGTTGTAAAGACAGGCGCACACGAGGGGTTGACCGACAGTGCCGCGCAGACGCTCGCAAATGATTATTACGGAATCAATGAAAAATTGATTAAAAAAAAAAAAAAAAAAAAAATTTTAAAGTCAGGCTGCTGTTGGCCTGGGCGGGGGTCCCGTTGGCCTGGCGGGGCCGCCAGGCCTGTATAATGGTAGGGGAAACACTGGGCTTCAAACTGAGACTGCTGGCCCTGTGGAGCAGTGCAAAACAGTGTGTGTGTGTGTGTGTGTGTGTGTGTGTGTGTGTGTGTGTTCGTGTGTGTGTGTTCGTGTGTGTGTGTGTGTGTGTGTGTGTGTGTGTGTCTGCGTGCGTGCGTGCGTGCGTGCGTACCATCTTGCTCTCATAGATGTAGAGTGGTTTGAGCAGAGGGGGCTGAGGTGCGAGCAGGGTTTGCAGGGCGACATCATCCTGTCTGAGGCTCTCCACTAGCGAGCGCAGGTAGCCACTGTTACAGACGTAAACCAGCCACTGGTTCTGACGGTCTATGGACAGGATCCGGTCCAGCACGGCCAGAGCCAACATCTGACACAGGGAGAGAGGAGAAAAGGATGAGAAATCATTAACTGAGAGTAAAAAACCCTTTAAATATATTTACTTTGTATTGGTTTTTTTGTAAGAAATGTTTATCGTTTTGTTTTTGTACTTAAAAGTAGTAAGGTCTAAAATACTACATTTTGTAATAAGGGTAGATATACTTTGCTAAAGTTACAGACTACACCTTTTCATTAAATTATTTTTTTCATGTCTTTACTTTGAAATCAAATGCCTTTGTTATAATTTTATTTCTGTGTATTCCTGATGGAAAATTGTAAATACAGACGGAAATAAATTATAACTTATATACTATTACTACTACTATTACCACACTATGATAACACCATGTCAGCACAGGGCTGAAATATGAGTATGAGTCATATGTTGAACCGGAACTGGAATATGGCTCTTACCCTGCTAATTTCATGGCCGTCACAGGCGTCCCGACACACCACCTCCATGAGAGACTTGCCATAGTTCTCAATGATGGCCAGGTTCTCTCGCTGCAGTTTGGAGAAACCATCTTCTGGGGCTGTGAGACGCTCCCACATTGCCTTCCCAGCTGGAGGGATGGACAGGGACATTTACTCAGATAACATATACATTGTCATTTTGAAAGAACAGGGGCTTTCTGTTTGAATGTTTCTGTGTTGTACCTGTCTGCAGAGTGTCTGGTTCTTCAGGTTTCTGGGCGATTTGAAGGTAGTACAGCAGGGAGCCATACAAGTGAGCACGCAGACGTTGGTATCCACCTCCTTAAAGTGTAAAAGACAATCATCTTAAATCCAGAATGAAAAAGGTTTATCTTTTAACACATATGGGAAAATGTGAGTTTGTGAGTGATTTTTCAGTCCTCCCCACTAACCAGTGCAAAGGATGAAGTCCAGCAGCTTGCGCAGAATCAGGTGCAGTGCTGAGTTGGCGATAGAGGCAAAGCCAGACGTAGCTTCTAGCCCCGCCCCCTGCTGCTGCTCCGACAGCACGGATTGGCTGAGGTGGGCTGTCAGAGTGAAGACTGCCCCGGCAACGATGGGCATCAGTTCTCCTGCTGCATCCTCAGACAACACCTGGACAATACATTATGTACATTAAGTTGATGTAACAAACTGGTGATATATATAGTATTTGTTATGTTAATACATACAATGTATCTGAAGTCGTCCCGCATCCACACTATTCACTTTTCATATTTTACTTTAGTATTACCATGTAAACATCTGGTCAATGATATGACTCCTTTGTGATTTTCTCTTCTTATGACCTCTATTGCAGGATGTCCGTCCTGGGAGAGGGATCCCTTTACTCTGTCAACTCTCCCTGAGATTTCTCAATTTTAAATCCCGATAAAGGGTTATTACTGGGAGTTTTTTCTCAGCCGAGCTAAGGGTCTAAGGGCAGGGTGTCATACTGTATGGAATGTAAAGCCCGCTGAGGCAAATGTCTATTTGTGATATTGGGCTATACAAATAAAACTGATTTGATTTGATACAATAACTAAGACATTCCTTATTATGAACATGAATAAATGTATGCCTCCAAACAAAAACAAAAAAACGCAAAGATTCCCCTATGGAAAAACATTCTAGAGTTTGTCCAAAACATCCTCACTGACCTTATCATGTAGATCTAGAAGCAGATCTCTGATGATGAGCTGCCTGTCATCAGCAGGTATGAGATCAGCTGGGCAGGCAGTGAGCAGTGTCTCCACCAGACTCCTCCAGGAGCGCAGTGCATGACGCTTTGCACTCAAACTACGACGCACACGATTACGTTCCACCACCTGCTGCAGGATGGAGTTCACCTCCTGGAAGAATACACCCAAAAACACTTTCATTTCTAGCGTTGTTCTCTAAAGGATTAGCGATGGGGTATGCTCAAGCACAGCCTTGTCAAAGGAAGTCATTTTTTTAAACATAATGACAGTCAGAAATCACATTTCAAAAGCCATTTGTTATAGTTCACTCACCTCCATTAAAAGGGGCCTCTGTCCAATGGCTGCCATTCCTTGTAATGCATTCACCTCAGCGACCAGCACTCTATGCAGCAACTGTGCGGAAAAGTAAAAACACAATATGATGATTCATCAGTGCAACGTAAAACAAAAACATTTTAAAACAACAAAACAGAGAATGCGTGTTCAACCTGGAAACCCACCTTAACATTGCACACGGTGTGACCTTGCTCATTGACATGCTCACAGTTTGAGATGACCTGCTCGATCTGAGCGCGCTCAAAGAAGTCCAGCTGCAGCAGCTCGGGCATGTCCTGACTGAAATCAATGGCGTCCAGCACACTCAGCAGCTTCCTGCGCACTGAGGGCATCAAGCAAGGACAACAGTAAAAGTCAAAACCAATATGGTATCATTTTAAAAGAACAAGAGCCTGATATGACAGCTTGAATGAATCATTCATGCTGATTGTATTTATTTTGCAATATTGGATTTAAATGTTTACGAAGGAAGCACAAACCTTTCGAAACTGTGTCAAAATGCAGGAAACCGCTGACTGATCTGGTTTCTTCCTCCATGCCTGATTCCCCATCAGCTAAAAACAAATATTATGAGGTTCTTAGGTTTATGCCATTGATGAGTTTGTTGTGTGTATGATCATCACCTTTGTATATTTATCATATTATAGGCATACTTTGGATAAATAAATAAATAAAGGGCCAGAAATATAATTTAAAATGTGTACTCATCCTTGCAAAAAATTACCATTGATGCCTAATATATGAAAAGTTAAACAGACTTTAAAGACTTTAAGACCTAAAACAGCAGCATTTCTACCTGTGAGTTGAGTGTGTGGCTGGTCGTCCAGCAGGAGGCTGACGAGGCGCTGGGCGTGTGAGCGCTGGCGGTTCAGTGAGGTCACTCTCAGCTCTATGGCGGCTGTTTTCATGAGCCAGGACATCTGGGAGAGAGCGGCGATCTGATTACCTGAAGAGAGCAGAAAGCAGAATGGAGGACAATGAAAGGGAGAGACAATGTGTACACTGGATTTCCATCAACGCAAAGCCATGTTAATCATTACTTCTATTTCAAGACTTCAAATACAAAAAACAACCAGTCCATTTCTATTAATGTGTGCATTTCCTATTCCCTGCCTCCTTGTGTCATGCTGTTCATTCATCACATCTTGAATGCCTTTCTTAGTAGTATAGGATTATAGAGATCAGCAGGGGTGGTGTGTAACTCACTTGGCAGGATGAAGGGCATGTGCTGCAGGTGAGAGAACAGGAAGTCCTGGCTGGTCCTCAGATAACGCATGGTGGGTCCTGATGTGTCTGAGCAGGCACACAGCTGGTAGATCACCTGAGGCAGGGACACCATGACAGAGAGATGCATTGACCAAACATTCAGATGAAACACACACAAATGCAAAAATACATTAAAGCCACTAGGCAAAAGATACACGTGTCACTGCAGAGACTGATTAACACGTCAAAGTGTCTATTACCTGGTAGCAGAGCTCTGCGAGGTGTGGGGCCTGCTGTGTGAGTACAGGTCCCGATCTCTTCTCAGTGCCTCTCTGCAGCAGACTGAGGATGGCGTGCAGGCAGCTCCGTGGACATCCCAACACACCTGGAACACACCAATGCACCTTAACTTTAACACTGTGGTCATCCGTTCCATTCAAAACAAGAACCCCCCGCAATTATTGACAAACACAACAGCAACCAAAAAATGAACATGCTGTGATCTTACCTGGGTCCTGGAGGTTGGTTGATGACACAGGTTTCTTGACTTCATAGCCCAGAAGATACAGGGCCAGGTTGGGTGTCTTCAGGTCCAAGGAGGTGATGAGCAGGTTCAGGATATGGATCTGGGTTTCATGTCGGATTCTCGAAACCTTCCTTTGTGGGTCAGAGTCTGGAAGATTGGGGATAATGAATAAAAGGTGATGGTTATGATGTACAGGTTTAGTTTTAGCACAGTATTGAAGCAGTAGGATTGAATATCAAATGCAGACAATGGTAGAGCAGTTTTAAGGACTGAGTGAGACATTCTCTCACCATCTTCATTCTCTGTTCCCTCCTCTGCCTCCTCACTGTCCAGACACTCCACAAAGCCCGCCATAAGCTTGTCACTCACAGCCTGCGGGACACAGACGAAAGGTGTTCTCAACTTCAAACACAATGCAATGCAGAGATTGTACATTATACTGTAAATAAGCGTTTGGATAACTACATGGGCTACAGTTTTAGTGGGGAAATGTATTTTTTCCATTGTTAAAGACTGAGACACTTATATACCTGGTCGTATGTGAAATCTCCCACCAGTCTGTTCTGAATGTTGGGGTAGTTGGCGATACGACGCAGGATCTTGGCACTCTGGAAAGCAGCCTCTGGATTGGAGCTGCTGTGGTACAGATACCTGGACAGGGCAGACATAGTTCACCATTCAGTTTGACCAATTGTGAAGTAATAAGCATCAGAGTTATTTTTAACAAATCACATTTTAACTTTTGTAACTAGTAAAGCATAACAGCAATACAGGAATCATACTTTTAACTTTAAACAATAACAGAAATCACACAAATCTCAACCATGCTGTCAATACCACCATTTGTATTGAAATCCCCTACCTGGCAATGTTGACAATGTGATCGGCCCTTCGAGTTTGAGGACTGACCCCCTGGAGGAGCTGCTCCAATGGGGAGACCAGGAAGGAGGCCTGGCTCTCCCTGAGAAGGTCCATGAACACCACCTCCTTCTGCAGCGCCAAGTCCAGCAGGCAGAGGCAGTGCAGCACCGCAGACTCCAACTGCTTCTTACCTGTAGGGGAAAGGTCACAGAACATGTCATCAAAGCAAACACATGCACACACAATCTCTGTCTGTCTGTCTGTCTGTCTGTCTGTCTGTCTGTCTGTCTGTCTGTCTGTCTGTCTGTCTGTCTGTCTGTCTGTCTGTCTGTCTGTCTGTCTGTCTGTCTGTCTGTCTGTCTGTCTGTCTGTCTGTCTGTCTGTCTGTCTGTCTGTCTGTCTCTCTATGAGGGCAGCAGCTGGGTATGTTCTCTCACCAGGGAAGGGTGCATAGGTGTCTAGCTGTCGTACGCCCTCCTCCAGCAGGCTGAGGCACAGGGCCAGTGTGGGCGAGTCGTTGAGCAGGTGGAACATGAGGCTGTGTCCGGGGGGCTTATGGGCCGCGAGCTGCTCCCCCTGAAGCTCAACCAGCTCCTGGACAAAGTCTGAGGGCTGGGGCTCATAGTCCCGCAGCAGCTTGTGGAACACCTCCAGGACAGCGTCAGCAACCTCCCACTGAGAGAGGGCAAAAGGGAACATGAATGAGTGTTTTTCCCTCGGTTTACTGCTTTGGGGGGGATGGAGCCTGGGCTTGATGAGGGCAGTCTGCAGCAAGAGGGGGGCGCTCACATATTCTATTTTAGAACAATGATTATAACATTTATTATGTCACGTACCTCTTCACAAAACAGAGCAGAGGACAGAATGTAGGGCAAGGCAGTAGACACTAAAACGTGCACATAAATTAGATGAATAACATGAGCTTTTAGCTTATTTAATAACGGAGTACCTGTTCTACATTAAAAGTGGCCATAGATAGATGGTTTCTGTTGTGATATGGCACTTTGTAAACAATAAAATATATTTGTTGTAATCATTCATGAGCACACGTCCATGCTGCAGCTACACATCTTTGTCTTGTTAAGACACCTGCAGAGCACCTCACAGCACTTTACCTTCTCAGCTGGACGGCGATATGCTCTGGTGGGGAAGGGCAGGAACACAGAGTCACGCAAGAAGTTCAGGTAGGGCTGAAAGCCTGGCACGCGATGCCCCGCCCCCAAATTGATTGGCAGGCTGCTCTCAACCAATGTGCTGGTCAGGTGACAGAAGCCTCGGGTCAGTGGATACTCCTCACAGCTGGACTCAATCTCATTCAACTCCACCTGAGAGCCAAATACAAAGAATAGAATTATAACAACCATTCAAAGATGTGAACTCCCACCTGCATTATTTTGCAATCACAACAACACATTAGGGTCTTAAAAGTATTCCCTTTGGAAAATGGGATCTTAATGCAAATTTTTTACTATTTAAAGATCCTATTTTGTGACTGATCATTTTACCAAGTAATGAACCATCCTTTTGCCCATCCAAGTTTAGAGAAGACAGATGTTCTTCATATTTGGATGAGTAGTGATAATTCAGCATCACATTCACTAAACACAAAGACTCACCTCAATTCCAGCTGCCTGCCTCTGCCCTGGGGCTCGCACTGTCTGAAGGATCTGTGGTAATAGAACAAAGTTACAAAACATTAAATCTCATACACAAATATCCGACAAAACAGAAAGCTGTAAACGTCAATGTATTAACATTACAAGATTACAAAGCTACCATTAGAGGAAGTCTGATAACTACTTAGATAATATGACAACTTTAAATGTAGTGTCAAAGTCTATTATTGACTAAATAGGAACCCTTCAAACATTCAACATAAAATAATGAACTTTCAGGAATTCTTTTCATATTTCATGTGACTTAAGACAAGACTCTTCTTCTTAAAAAGCTAAATATAATTGTCCTGTTAATCTATGAAGGCTGACCTGTGTGTACTCCAGTGACTGCCAGAGTGAAGCAGCGATCTCTGGTGACTTCCCGAAGGCTGCCAGGCAGAGCAGGACCTCGGCCTTCAGGACGGGGGGGACGCTGCACTGTAGCAGCCCCAGCATCACTACAACAGGGGTCCACTGTGGATGCTCACACAACGCCAGGCGAGCATTTTCACTCTAGGGGGGGGGGGGGGAAGAAAAGAAAAGAAAAACATTAGGTGACATTAGATGAATATGTTAAGGGCTTCAACATAACTTAATGAAACAATAGTCTTGGCCTTAATGTATTAAAGTCCACTTAATGTGAGCACATAACCAAATACAGTATGCCCATCCTTCTGCCATACCCATGTAATGATGGTGGTGAGCAACTGCAAAAACGAGGTGAGTCCGTCCAGCTCTCTTTGGGTGATGCCCCTTAGTGGTGGGTGGCGGTACTGGGTTGCATCTGGATTTGGAAAGTCCCTGCGCAGGTTCTCATGGTAGAGCATGAGGGAGTGGAAGAAATGTTCCCAAGACACTGGGCTGCCAGAAACTCCCTGGATGTTGTCACCTGCACACATGAACAGGAGGTTAGCATGTTTCATTTAGAATGTGTAAGCAATAGGCTTCTAATGTCTGGGTGTTACCTAAAGTTAAAAGTAAGATTTGCATGTCTCTGAAATCAAATCCTTTCATATGTACTACTGAACAGCTACAACAACAAAAAACACATCAAATGTTCAAATATCAATCTGAAAATGTGTACACAATCAGCTCTTACTGTGTGTGGCTCCGTTGGTTTTAAGCAGGCTGAAGCAGTAGTGGGCACACTGCGGACCATTGGCGAGGCCTTTCAGCATACGGAGATAGGATATATAGAGGGTGTGGGGCAGAAGGTCTCCCATCTGACGCACAAACTTGGACAGAACCACCTGCATCAGGGCAAAAGAAGAAAAACCTTTCAACATAAATGGTATGCAACAAACCAAAATCGATCCAGCCTCAACATTTTGGAATTTGTCCACCCCGTCATACATTTCGAGGTGTGGAGAGAATCTTTTAAGTTCAACCAAGCTCCAGATCATACAGCTCTTACCTGTTTATGTGGAGGCCTTTGCAGTGCCATTCCCAGGTAGGATCCCTGCAGGGAGGTGTGTTGGAGAGACTCTGTGGGACACCAGAACTCCAGACCCAACTCCAGCCCAAACGAATCCTTGCTGTAAAACTCTCCGATCTGGAAGACAAAGCAGTAGCCAACACTGTGACAAACTCAAACCCACGGTTTGAGCAGCATTGTGTGAGCATCCCTCACACACTTTTGCTTCTGTTGGCCATACATGTTGCTCAAATTGCTATTAGTATGAACATTTTGGATACGTCTCAGTTAAAGCCTCAATAAGCAAACAGGTGATGTTAGCTGACATGTATGTGAGTGTGTTGGTGAAAAAGGCTGACCAGGTCATGAGGTGGTCCAAGTCTTTGCGTAACGATGATGGAAGCTCGCTGTCCATCTGTAGGGACATGTGCACCAGGCGGGCGTCCTCATCGGCACGGTTACGAAGCTGTTTCACCTAAAAAGACAAATAAAATGTAAATTGAGTAATTGATTCAGTATGCAAAGTACAAACAAACCTGATAACTAATAAGAGTTCGACAAATCCATGTCTTACAAAAGTCAAAAGACAGCTGTGGCATCTCTCACCTTCATTGGCATGAGGGCCAGGAAGTCTGTGATGAGTGAATGGATGCGGCGGACGAAAAACTCCTCCTCTCTGAAACTCTCACATCCCAGCATGCCCTCCTTCATAAACAGGAAGACATCTCCGAGAAGAGCCTGGTCAGCAAGAGTCTCGTCGGCCTCTGTGAACTCAACCAGGGCTGCACAGCACACCAACACACACAATTGTATCTTATTGGCATGGCCGCTTTCTATGAGGACTCATATTCCTACAAAAAGATAAGACAGCATATTCAATGCATGTCTAATCAATAAAGGGACCTTACCACATCCTTGTGGGAGCTGGGAGAGGACCCTCAGAGACAGAGCCCAGGCCAGTCGACACACAGCCTGCAGGCCTGGTAGCTTCCACGTCTGGCCGTCCATCAGACGACTGTGCACTGCAGACACATACTGCTTCTCAGTCAGCAGCGGCAGGGCCTGGAGCAGATCTACAGGAGCACAACACACAAAGTCACTTCATCACTAACGGGAACAGCAAAACAATAACCTAGTTGTAGTAACAAGCAGTTTGTTTTTTTAGTGGATTTAGACCAACCCCTAACCACAGCGAGTTCTACCAGCATCCAATAAGGAAGTGACAAACATTGCAGTACCTTCGGTGGCCACGGTGACGTGGTACCAAGACTGAGATATTTTTTCTTTGACTCACTTGTTAAACAGGCCGTTTTCACAGTCTTATTAAACCTATTTACGGCCTGGTCCAAAAAAACATTCTAGTCTGTATGTTAAGGTCATATCTCAATGACAACACTGAGGGGGGTGAATTTTTTTCTAGCAGGCTAGTTTTTATTCTTTTGGAGGTTAAAATGTATTGGCGCCATCTCTTGAGTGACAGCTCTCCACCCGTTGTCCCTCACTTTGCCTGGGAGGTATACGTCAGCTAGATGGGCGTATCTCCCTCCCCCCGACGTGAGGCGGAGTAAAAATGTCACAAGATGGCGACGCACATAAGCCAGGAGAATTGGATGCCGTGTGAATAACTGAGGTCAGCCCGGATGCTACATCCATTTTATATACTATCTATGATTTAGAGGTTCTATGAAAGTCTAAGTTACAAACATTATACATGTATGTATTTAGTATATTCTCACCATCTCGATCTTCTGTTCCCTGTTCTACGAAGCTGACATCCAAGCAGTAGAGCAGGGCCATGACCAAAGCCAGGTTCACACTGTCCAGTGAGCCATCAGCTTGAGCTGTCACTGTCTCCAGGTGGCCAATAAGAGCCAGAGTGTCATCTTTACTCAAAGGTGATTGACATGTCCATGAAAACAGGCTGTCTGCCAGGGCCTGTCGGGATTCTTTGATGAGGTCAGAAACCTGGGGGGACAGGAGGCGGAGTTAACAGAGAGCTGCTGGCTTTTCACAGGTCAAGTATGATTGCAGCACTGACTTATTTGAGTTTTATATGAAAGGAAAAAGATTTGTTCCCACCTCCTTCCTGTGCTTCTCATTGCCCAGGCCGCGCTCCTTCTGCAGCCGTTCAAATTCACGTGTCACATTTATCTCCGACACCAAGGTTAGGATGCGTTTGGTCAGACCATTTGACATCAGTTCATCTGTAAAACGCGTCGTCAGAGCCACCAGCTCTCCACTGAGGGAGAAAACAAATGACAACAATTGTGTATGGGTCAATAACGAGAACACATGGGCATTTTTAAATAAAATAAAAACACAGGCAAGTAACATGCTTATCAGGTGGACCTTGATGTAATTTCTTCTAGAACAGATAGCATTATTACCTCAGGTCCAGGGTGAAGGTCTTGCCATGGCGTGACTGGATGAGTGTGCGCAGGGAGTTGGCTACACAAAGCTTTCCATCCCAATAGAGCAGCACACCTACTAGACCTCGTGTCAGACCTGGAAAATGGGGCTGCTGGTGCTCACCTGGAGAAAAAGCATATATTCGGAAAATCAATTGTGTGAAATAGAAATCTTATATACTGTAAGCCGATGAAAGGCTTAGTCTCCAAATTGTCAGTTTGATCAGGGCAAACCTGAAACAAAACAACCACTAATAAACTAATGGAGTGCTGAATCTATAATACAGAATGCGACTTAATACATTTATACATTTGCTGTTTCAGCAAGTCTTTTTTACCTGCCAACAGAAGCTCCAAAGCTGCCAACTCTCCGATATCAAACAAGTCACTGAGGATGAAGGCCTCTTTGAGAAGCTGCTCTGGAAGGAGCCGTGAACCCTGCTGACCTTGGATGGCGATGCCTTCAGTACTGGCTTTACGCACCTTCTCTCTCTGCTCTGCACTCTTCGGCTGGATATGAAGATAACAACCTGATGTTACTAACATTACAGTCACAAGACACACTGCATAATGGAGCAAGGAAATTGCAGACGTAATGCAAAGAATACTTATTTACATTTGAATATGAAATGTTGTGTCTTTATTAAAAGGATGTGTTTGTATCTCACCGGGTTCTTAAAGAGTGCTAGAAAGTGTGCTTTGTGTTTCTTCAGCTGCAGGTCCAAGAGGTGGACGCTCTCTGTCTGTCTCCTCAGCACAGCCCCATCCACCGTCTCCCACAGCTCCTTCAGCGGCCCCCACAGACTGGCACCTGGACGTGGGTAAATGTTGGTTATTCAAAGGTCTTGTTTCAACACACAAAACTGATTCTACTAATCCCATTGTGCAATGGTCTCGCTCGCTTTAGCCATAGTGGCAAGATTACTTAAGAATGTGAATATGTCCTTTATGCAAGAAATTGTCGCTTATATTCTGTCTTAAATAATTGACAGGACTGCTGTTGGGCAGTGACTTTTTCATCACCTCTTTCAGGCTGCAACAATGAGTAATTATTAGTAGAGATAGGTCTGATATATAATCACCCACAGTTTTTTTCAAAAACACTGATTAAAATGGACATGTGATTGGCAGTAAATTACAGTATCAGTCAACACAACTCAATTCTACATTACTGATATTGTCTTAAATTTGTTTGTATTGTATTATTAAATGTAGCTTAATTGTTCAATTACATTTTGTATTACAAAGCCGTAATCCCCATAGTGCCTAGCTGACACTAAGCAAGGCCTGTACAACAACACAACTGACCAACATTACAGGTAAACAACTGACACGAACTCACTGACCTTACAACAAGTAGAGACTACTTTTATCCTAAATCTTAACTATTACACGGAATTGTCTGCGAGTTAGGATGGAAGCAACTAACTAAAGCCAGCATTAAAGTGTGCATAACAGTGAGGCCAAACATGTATGCGTTTGTTTACAATTCATTTAGTTTCAGTTTTGTTTCTAAATAAGTAAACTCATCTGCTATCCCATCTGACAGGCTTTGCGCCGGAGAAGTCATATTTTCCTAATGCCATTGGTCCTAATGTGAGCATGTTGTAACGCCAGTAGGAAACGTGTTTGCTGCTCAATTAATTGTTTGACTAACGTGAGCTAGCTAGCCTAACGTAAATTGCAGGCTAGGCTAAGCTAGCCGACAACCAAGCCTGAACTTGAATGAACCATCACCATGTGGTCCAACAAGTGACACACCACAAAACTTGGACTGAAAAGCGTACGTGTAGGTGCTTATCGGTGAAATAACAAGCAAAAGCAACGAATGAAAGCCACGTGCTACTAAATGAAAGAAATACAGTTCATACCCGAATTTACCGCCATCTGCGCCGCCATGATACCACTCGGAAAATCTGACAGGGGCTTCAACGTTAGTGCCAGTGTGAAATTTAAAAATGTCTTATCACCAATTGGCAATATTTGCTTAGAAAAAAATGCCAGTTCTAATTTCATGCAAATACCAGGTTATTAAATCAGAGAGATATTTTATATTTTGCCGTAATTCTGTTAAATCTCTCAGGCGAGGTCCTCCGACAGTGTGCGCCGTCTAGCTCGATGGGAATTGTAGTTTACCGGTGTAGGTTAACTGAAGACGTAATTTAATTTGAATTCGAGTGAATTATATATTTATTGACTAACTCTGTTCTCTTTCAAATAATATTTTCTATGAAACTTTGTTAATAAAATAGTTGTCTGGTGCTGAAACGCGTCAATGAACAACAATTTGTCACCAACATTGGTTCCGCCCTGTGCTGGTCCGTACTGTTTTGACGTTACACCAATGTCTCCATGCTACATGCTAGTCTGACAGCGGTAGAGCTAGAGCAGTGACCGCTGGCATGAAAATGTTTCATTATACAGTAATTGTAGCACCACATTAAAGAAAACAGAGGGTAGGGGGACATTTTGATCAAAAGCCATGGCTAGGGTTGTGAAAGTGTTCAAGACTCTGCGGAATCACTGGAAGAAGTCCACGTTTTTTGCGTGCGTCCTGTCGTACGGGGGGCACTGGGGTATGGTATATACTGGTGAGTACCTTGGGTTATTACATTTCCGAGAGATTTGATGAAGTACGAGCTCGTGTGGTTTTACACATTTTTGTTTTGTATCCAATCAGTGACAGTCTTCTGCGGAGAGAGGCCTGTCTATTGGCCAGGGTAAGACATCACTTATTTTTTGCAAGTTAAGTGTCAGTTACAGTGCTTAAATAAACCAAAGCCTTTTAGAAATGTTGTAGTCCCAATCATCATTGTCATATAATCTGTGTTAGGAATATGGGCGACAGCAGATAGGACCAATGGAGCGATTGAGGAAAGCTACAGTGGTCCTGAACCCTGCAGCTTGTAGTGGGTAAGTCAGAAGTATCAAAGCTTCGCAATGACATTATTATCTGGATGTACATTTCTCTCAGAATTTTCTAACTTCCTGTCTCAACCTTTCCACAGGAAAGCCAACAAGCTGTTTGAAAAGAACGCTGCTCCTATTTTACACTTGGCTGGTGTGGAGATAACAATAGTAAAGGTATATTCCTCCTCACTTTTCTCAACCCCAGCCTTAATGGCATCAATCAGTGCTGTTATGGTGGCTTTAAACTTGGATTACCGTTGTGTGACACCATGGTTATATATTGCTTGTTCCTTTTTACAGACAGATTATGAAGGCCAGGCGAAAAAACTGATGGAGCTCATGGAAGAGACAGACATGCTGATCGTGGCCGGAGGGGACGGCACTTTGCAGGAAGTCGTCACAGGCTTGCTGCGAAGGCCAGATCAAGTAGGTGCCACACAGTTGCTGTGTTGATCTGTTGTCAGGCTAGTTGCAAAATGACAATGAGGGCATCAACTTCATCCAATAATGATTTCAAATGATAGTACTGACAGATGTTTCTATAACTACAGGAGCTGTTCAGTAACATACCGATTGGATTCATTCCACTGGGCTCTCATAATTCCCTGAGTCCAAGCCTTCACCAACTCAGTGACAACAAGGTCAAGTAAGTATCTCTCAGATCCAGATATTTTTTTTAAATCACCTATTCCCTATATAGACAGTATATTGGGTGTGTCTCACTGGGTTAATGCATGTATGCGGATTGATGGTGTGTGTTTCCTCAACTAAATTTTTTCCACTTTTTCTTCAGAGACATTACATCCGCAACACTCTCCATTCTGAAGGGAGAGACTGTACCTCTGGATGTGCTACAAATCAAAGTGAGTTGAAGAAAATTGTCATGAATGGTTATTGCTTTGTTTTTGTAACGCAGAGATATCTAGTATCAACTGTGTGTGTGTGTGTGTGTGTGTGTGTGTGTGTGTGTGTGTGTGTGTGTGTGTGTGTGTGTGTGTGTGTGTGTGTGTGTGTGTGTGTGTGTGTGTGTGTGTGTGTGTGTGTGTGTGTGTGTGTGTGTGTGTGTGTGTGTGTGTGTGTGTGTGTGTGTGTGTGTGTGTTTCTTTAGGGGGAGAAAGAGCAGCCGGTCTTTGCTATGACGGGACTTCGTTGGGGGGCTTTTAGAGACGTGGCTGCAAAGATTAGCAAGTAAGATAACGCAATGGGTCTCTCATATTCTTACCCTGGGTAAACCATGATGCAATTCCCTATTCAAAGAGTAATAAACTACATTTCCCCATAGATTCTGGTACCTTGGACCACTGAAGACAAATGCAGCACATTTGTTACATACTATGCACGTAAGGCTATAGTTTCTTTTTCTTAACATTCGTTTGTTATAAAAATGATATTGAACCAGTGTTGGCCTAAAATCAGAAAGGCTCATTTCAGCACCATAGTGATAGAAAATCATCCCTGATAAGTGTAAAACCTTAATTTTTTAAGTATATTTTCTTTCAAAGGAAGTGACATTTATTGCATATTTTCTAATACCATAAAATACTTGATTCACTTTACCTTAAACAGCTTTTAACCTTCTTGTATTGTAGGTAATCAATTAGCCACATGCTGCCACAGATTTTTACATCCTCAGAAAAACATTCTGCACATTTTTGAATTCTAGCTGGGGTGGCATACATTTCTGAGTTTATAATAGTGAATATCTATGGTATGCTAAGTATAGGCGATCAGCAGCCTTAGGAAAGCACCTCATTATCTCATCTAATATGTAGATTTCATTTGAACATCTCAGGATATTGCCATGTTTCTGTGGTACTTTAATCCTACACTGTTGTCAACTCTGTCAGGAGTGGCCCCTGGTACGGGAGGTCTCTGTGTCCTACACGGATCCCAGCCTTCGCCCCCCCGACGTGATCGCTCAGAAGCCCCCCAGACCCAACCTGCTCTACCGCATCATGCGCAGATGGGACAACTACTGGAACCCTCCCATTGAAGGTAGTAATGTGTGTTTATTGTGTTGATTCTTGGATCACAGCATGATACCAAACCCCAACTGTAACTGTGTGTGTGTGTGTGTGTGTGTGTGTGTGTGTGTGTGTGTGTGTGTGTGTGTGTGTGTGTGTGTGTGTGTGTGTGTGTGTGTGTGTGTGTGTGTGTGTGTGTGTGTGTGTGTGTGTGTGTGTGTGTGTGTGTGTGTGTGTGTGTGTGTGTGTGTTTGCGCAGAGCCTCCAAAAGTGGAAGAGCCAGAGAAGTGGGAGGAGCAGAAGCTGTCGACGTTAGAGCTGTTTATTCATACGCAGAACAAGAACCCCGTGGAGAGGGTCAGTCCCAAAATGAGCTGTGTATATAAGTCATTGTAGCTGTTCTTCTAAAATCCTGAGCACTCAAATGCTTACGCAAACCCATTAAACCCCATCTGTCTTGTTTCCCTCTTTTGATTTTGACTTTTCATCTGAACTTGCAGCGGCTAAATGACTCCATGTTGATCTGTGCCGAACCGGACAACTTCACTGTGGGCGAGTTCATCACTGTCGGGTTAGTATTGTAGTCTTTTTATAGTAGCCTGCCACAAAACAGAGAATGCTAGTCGTATAATAGGCCATAAGGTGAACCCGTTTTTCGTTTCATCTCGTTCCCATGTCTGGGCACTAAATGAATTTTGGTTCTTTTAAAAGATATATTGGTTTTGAATGACAAAAAAAAAGTTCTCCACTTGAAATCCTGCAGTATTTTTTTAATTAGTGTTTAAAGTCGGGACTATTTCTTGCTTAGCGGAACAATATTTCGTTCCAAATGGTGACGTTTTTGTCACGTGCTTCACATTCGACCAATCAGGCAGCCGCATAAATCCAAGATGGCGATGTCAACAACAACAAACGACCATAGCGAAGACGAGGAATATGCTGAAAAACATCTTAAAAAGTGCGAAAAACGTATCATAAAATATGCTATATGTATCTCACGGCTGTAAGAAGTAAAGAGGTAAACGATTTTACTCTCCCGAGGTGGGATACTTACAGAAACTGTGTAAAACGGTGGCTTTGCTCGCATTGCAAGAGTCAAAATGTAGCAGAGACATTCAACCGCTGTATAGATATTGGATATGAAAATGTTCCCGAAGACGTTTCACCCGTCTTGCTACCGCCGTTTCATTGACAAAAGGCTTGTGTATTTTGCCGAGAAACGAGCCATTTGGTTGGCTGGAGTTCAAGATGCACACGGGGCGAGGCTGTGCCATCGGACAACAGTGTGTCAGGCTCTACAACTCCTTAAAACTCCGATAGTTTCTGCTGGACCTGAGCTCCCTGCCTTGTGTATCATTTTTAAGAAAAGGGACAAGATCATCTGTGGGAGGCAAACACCAAAAGGACCATCTGTCAGAGGCAGAAACGTTTTCAGCAGGTAACCACACACACACACACGCACACACACACACACACACACACACACACACAGCACTTACACAACATACAAACCATTTAATTATCTTTTATTTTTAGGCCAGTAGATGAACGCTGCCAGAATAAAACAATATAGCAGCATGCTCTTGCATATTCAAGACAAATAAACTCTGTGGCCATGGAGGTGCAGTACCACTAGTCCTGTCACAGACGGTACACCAGGTTCCTGACAAAGTCTACTGTACAGTTACTGGGACCTGTGAGTTATTATATTGCAATTGCATTATCAATTTTATACATTTTACATTATATACATTATACAATTAATATTCTAGATTCATGCCACATACAGTGTGTGATGCTTCAAACTACAGGTAATTGAGCAAGCTTCTTTGGTATCGATGTAAAAAATGTTTATGCAGGAAAATATCAAAATATAATATAATAAATAATTGAAATGCATAAAAAAAAGGCTTTGATAGTATATTTAAACTAAATTCATTTTCAGTATGAATATGTGTTTATTTACACCCTTGTGCTCATCTTTCCCTGTGTTCTTATGTTGCAGGCTGCTGGCAGGATCAATTGAAGAGAAGGTTGACCCTGGACTTTCCCCTAGCTGGTGTTTCACTGCCCCGGCAAGCGCAACATCTGACTGACATGTGAACTGGTTTTTGTTGGGACATTTGCTGCGTTTCAAAAGTAGTTCCACTTCTCCTCAGCCCTTGGTTTGACGTAACAGCATACGTCGCAGAGAGGGCACTTAGAGCGCGGAGGGAGAGTGGGCGGGGAGGAGCGGGGGATTTAGGGCACACTCACATTAGGCAAAGTTCTCCCGTTCTCCAGCACGATTGCTTAATTCTCACACGCTATATTCAAGTCCAAGTGGTGGGCAATTCTGGTGCAGTAAGGCAGCGGAAGTTTAACCGACTATGCATCCTTAATAAATTCACGTCAGGAACGCCGCCTGGGCGCTTGCTTTTGCGCGTGTCATCTCATTAGCATCTGTACCGTGCCCAGGCCCACCTCTCCCAAGCGTGCCGTGGCAAAGGAAGTGTTCCGTGCTGGAGTACGGATGGCGTGCTCACACTAGCCAAATGTGCTCGGGCACGGAACAGATGGCTTAGTGTGAGTGCGCCCTTAAATGGAACACACGCCATTGGTTTTAATTACATGCTGAGATTTAATATTGCACTCCTCCGCTACTTAGGCCACTGCAGGCCACAAGCGGTTTCCCTCTCTCTATACAGCTGTTTCTAAACAGGCATAAAAGTGTGATATAGGTATGCGATTAATTAATCACAGAGCCTGTAATTAATTAGATTCATTTTTTTAATCGCTTGACAGCCCTAGTATATATGTGTTTTTCGCAACAAGTTTATGTGTGTGTCCGTGTGTGTAACCAAATTTATATACTATCTATGATCCAAACAAATAAGCTGAAATTCACATAGAGTAAAACTGCTCAATGTAAATCCATAAAAACAGCACGTCACATTTTGATCCCATGGTCAATTGAGGTTAAATACATGAATGTGGTAATATTAGACTTTCATCCTGTTCTTCTACCTTGAAATTATACATTTTTACTTTTTTACAGATGATGCGTGAATTTCATCCTTATAGGCCTGAAGAGCAAAGATACCCCTGGTGGAAACGAGGGAACTGTGATACATTTTCTATTGTTATTAGTTGTAAAGGCCATAGGCAAGGACACAATTCATGAAACATCTTAAAAAACATAAACAGATGACATTTCAAGTTATAAGAGCAGGTTGAATGTGTAATATTACAACAATCATGAACTTATCCTCTATTAACCATGGGATCAAAACATGCTGTTTTCACAGATTTACATTGAGCTGTATTTCTCTGTGAATTTCACTGTCTGTTATTGGATACAGACACAGGCACACAGACGTATTTGTCGAAATACACATATACACTACTCTTTGCTATTATGATGAACCCAGACAGCATTTCATCTTAAATTAAGATGAGAAAGAAAGTTAGAAAAACAAATTGGGGGAATAATAAATTCATGGTATTTTTATTTACACATCATTTCTCAAGGTACCGCAAACGGCCTTAAGGCCTTTGCACACCGGGCGCGTTTTATTAAATTTTTTAGAACTGAGTTCGATTTTTCTGGGACGTCGCTTCTAAAGTGAGACGCCTCAAAATTCACATTTCAAAACATTCTCTTTTACGTTGCGTTTATTTGCGTCGCGCCCGGTGTGCAAAGGCCTTTAGAGTGTGAGTTTTTTAAGGGATGCACCAAAGGTTAAGTTAAATACTAAAATTATAAACAAAACATCAGGTTACAGTGCGCTTGACCTTCAAAATACTGTATACTCAGTTCATCCTCTAATCAAAGTGTGAGTTTGTGCCAAATTTGAGGAAAATGTATCAAAGCATTCTTGAGATTGGCTTTAACAATATGCAAAGTTAGCAAATAGTAATAAAAAAAATACAAAAAAAAACTCAAGACCTGCTGTGACATCAACACATTGTTTTGTTCATGTAAATATTGTTTTATACCATATTGTGTACATATTGTGAACTGTAATGCAGTTTTTGTTGTATTATCATTTTTTTTGCATTATTCGATATTTTGATTGATGTCAGCCATTTTGGGCCAAAGTGTTCTTTATTTTATTTTATTTTTTACTTCCTCTTATAACACAGTATCTACTGAAATTTTTAATGCATAAAACATCATTGTTTAGCAAAATGTACCATGTGTATGTTCAATTGTACAGGTTGCTATTCACTTATTTTGAAGCGTTTTTTTTATTTTTCTTGTATATTTCATGGTTTAAATTCAAATTAAAGTATACTAATGTTAAAATACTTGTCTCAAATGTTAGGTATATGTATTAATGTCAATTTGTGAGAGAGATTTTGTTTCCAGAATGAATGTAAATACATTTACAAGAAAAAACAGCTGCATAAGATTTTCGTTTTTTTGTAATTCCTATTTTTATACATTTATGGCTCTTAAAAAAATACTGCAGGATATTTTGCGGAGAACTTTTAACCTAATGTCCACAATGGCATTTTCTATGCAAAAATGCAAAAAAAGAGTAGTGCCCAGATCGTGGAACGAAAATCACTTTCTAGGCACTTTTTCCTGGTTCACCTTATGGCCTATAAGGGCATTGTGCATCCTGTAAAATGAATGTAAATTTTCTTCATTACAGAAATAAAAAAGAAGTAGACTCCACTGTATTCACTAAAGACTCCACAAAAGTGGAAGCCACTGCTTGCCAGCTGAATCTTCCAGAGGTTAGAAAACCCTTTACTTGACTCTGATTGTTCTAATTCAATGTACTTTCTGAAGCTCAAGTTTGTTAGTGTTTTGTCCTGCTCTTTGACATGGTTATGTCCCGACACTGCAGGATGCCGGCGGCTTCTACAGCATCGACAATGAGGATTACGAGGCCATGCCTGTTGAGGTGAGGCTGTTGCCAAGGAAACTGCGCTTCTTCATCAGTGCGGAGCGTCGAGAGCAGCTCCTCTCACAGTGATGGAAAAACAAGATGAAACAGGAGAGGAGACGAGAGCAGCGAGAAGAAAACTAGATCTGAAGAGAGAAGGAAAAAGCAAAGAACCAGATGCCACGAAACTCTGAAGTGATTTCCAGTCAGTAGTTTTCAATGATCGTGACATATTATTGGTTATTGGTAGGCTGAGCATTGGTTAAATACTCAGTTAAAGTTACTTTGAACAATTACGAGGAGGATTACAGTACATGTTGTTGTATATGAAAGGACCAAGGCTTTGTTTGTTTAAGCCAGTGATACATGTACAGGCTGGTGAATAAATGGACGTTATGTTTACTGAATGGTTTGTTATTACCGTCAAATTTGAACTTGCTCAATAAAAATAATATCTGTCCAGTTGAACACAATGTGTTTGTATGGAAGGGTTAACATGACATGTACAGGTGTTACTGGGGCACAAAATAGAGTGTATAGGTTAGAGGTATGACTGGAAGAATGTAGGGAAAACTACAGCATTCTTAATGTGTTGCAAATGCCTGGAGATCCTGGATGAGGAGTTTGGCAGACTCCCTGGTGAGGCTGGGTCTGATCTGACAGATGGTGGAGGCTGCAAATCCACAGGATTAAGCGCAAGTGGCTGCATTGCAGGCCTCTTATCATATTTGTTTGTTCAGGGAAACACAAAGGAGGGCTCTGGGTTTATATTTTGGTTGTGTTAATGTGGTGGAAAAATGTACCTCGTAACTTTTAAAGTCCTTGTAATCAACTATTATAATGCTACTAGTTCTATTGCACATGTTTTAGGAAGGAATAGACAACTATTACTACTAATTATTCTTACACTGTGGTATTGCTACTTTTACTACTAATACCATTTGCACCAGGGGGATGCTGAGGGAAGATAATGAAATTATAAAATTATGGAAGGGAAACTCAGTAAATAGTAATGCAGGGTTTGAGGCAAACAATTAGATAACACACACACACGGTATCAATGTTTTATTGGTTTACAATGGCAGTACAGTGAAACTAAAAGTTGCTCATGCTATTGAGTTGATGTGTAGATTAGTGACATCTCTTACAGGGTTTCACATTAGTTAAGGTGAAGACTTTATTTGTTAGGTGAATACTATTGGTTAACATTACAATCAAGAAGAGAACACTATACTTGGATGTGTTTTTGCTGCGAGTGTGCAATACTTTTGCTCGTCTTTGACATTCAGTAGAGTGACACACTGTACAAACGACTCATTATTTAATGCTGGTACACCATGTGAGCGGCTCCACAAAGAAGGCATTTTATACAGTGGCGTGTGTTGTGTACATTCACCTTTTTTTACGTTCAACATACACCCGTAAAGCAAACATCGTAAGACAAGGGGTCTACGTATGTCAGCTGACAGGTACTGTACAGATGGTTAAGAGTCAACAAGTGTTACTAGAAACGGTAAGGTCATTCATAACGGTGCTGAGGACAAAGTACTTAATCTTTCAGCAAACAGTGTTTGACGCACAACAGAAAGGTGTAGGTCACTTTTTGCCGAAGTCAGTTTGAGAAATTGACATCTCTTTAAGGCCCTGTTATAACAACAGAGCCTAACCGCCACTGCCAAAACCCCATGTCAAAGTACAGTACAGTACAGTACTGGGCTGGTAAACCATCAGCTGTTCCAAACCTGGGGAAATCAGGCTCCTGCAAGATCATTTCTGGAATGTGACAAAAATAAAACGAAAATTTCGACCAGTGAGATAAAAAGGACACATTTAAAGAAATGACTTGGTGTTTTAGAGTGGGACAATATTAGGCAAGAATCAGCCTGGTGTGTTCCAACATGGAACAAATGATCGCTCTGATAATTGGCAACGCAACGGATGAACTCAAGCAGTCTGCCAAGGTAATTCAAAGGATGCAGTTGGCCCAGCGTCTCTAGGGCTGGATTCCCCTCAATGGGACTGTGATGAAAAGACAGAGAGAGGAAAAAACACCCTCAGTTTGAACAGACGCAGGGCCCCTCTGTGTAGAATCTGTAGAAAGGGAGTTAAAGCTTCTTCTGCTCAGCCCTCACCGCCACCAATGACAGATCTCCCAAATACACAAAGAGAACTTTGTCTTTGAATCTGATCAATGACTAAAAGTACTAACGGCTCCATCAAGGACTCGTCATTGAAAGGGATCACAGAAGTTATATTAGGTTCCGCTTATGAAAAGCCCATACACAGTACAACACACACACACACATCTCCATAACCGCTTGCTGGCTCAGAATGTATATGTCATTATTAACTTGGCATTTAAATTAAAAAAAAACAGTCCAGAGGTGGAACGAGGTGCAATATTCATGATATATGTAATGTCATTGAGAACTCCAGCCTATCACAACATATAAAGGTAAAACGTCAAGCCTAATTCAAATGCTCCACATAGTGACACGTTATCAGGCCTACGTCGTGTTGAAGGTGCATTAAGAGGTGAACAAAGTGTTTTACAGCTTTCCCCCCTCAGTTCTGTGACTCAGCTTCCTTATTAACACCCATCCCCTTTATAAAAAACAATCATTGACAAACAAACAGTATTTCAGTGTTACCTCCAAACTTGCTCTCAGCAACAAAAAAAAAGTAAAAACCCCGAGTGCGACAGCATATAAATGAAGAAGGCTGATGATATCGCCTATTGCTTTCTTTAAAACGCCAATTAAGAATATTGATTTTGCCTTCCCACAGTGGCTTTTATCAGAGCCAGCAACATCGGCATCATGATTTCGATTTGTTGCACATTACGACGGCTAGAATCTGCTATTAAACTGTGTCTTCTGTGCACAAGTTCACCCATTCAGGCAGTAAAAACTCCCCCCACACAATATCAATATTTTCTTCAGACAAAAGCGGAAGTGCACACCAAAGTGTGTGAACATTTCAGTGACACCTCATTGCGATGGATTGCGAGAGGAGAATGGCCCAATCAGAGTGCCTTGATCGCCGAAAAACCATGATCAAGACTTCTTAAAGTTTTTATCCAGTGCTTAAGCCCGGGCTACTTTAGGCCCAGAATCAGTCAAAGTCAAACGAACAAACACACAAAAAAAAACAAATATTTCTTACAGAAGACAGAAGTACTGAGTGATATGAGATGTGAATGGCTGTATAGGCGTCCCATAAGCCACCAGTGCACCGACATCAAGTGTTCCTTGTCATCCACGCTGGTTTTTAAAAGTCTCCACAGGTCAGATGACACACACACACACACACACACACACACACACACACACACACACACACACACACACACACACACACACACACACACACACACACACACACACACACACACACACACACACAACAAGACACCCAGGATGGGGGACAGCAGGCAACACATGGAAGTCCCTGGGTGGAGGCAGTGTCTTCAGTGTCTTAGTGTGCGCGGGCCTTGAAGGCACAAATAATCCAGTGGTTTTTCCGAGGTTTATGTGGGGCAGCAGAGATTGTCTATGACCAGGGTGACGTCCACTCCATACACCTCCATCAGCTGGAGCAGGAATAGGCGATCTCCCCGGGGATCCAGCCCCATGCCCCTCATGTGCTCTGCGGTGAGGGTGGGGTCGCTGCTCCCGCTACCTCCGACAGGGTCTGGAAGATGCGGTTGTTCAGCTCCATGAAGAACCTAAAGGGCAGGGTTGAAGGAAAACTGAGTCATGCTATGGTGGTCTGACTGCATTACATTACGGCGATGAAAGCCAACATGTTAGCACCATTAGCATCCCTTTAGCTAACTTCCTGTCAGTGACAGCAGTTAGCAGTCCCCTCCCTCGTCCCTACATAACCACCACATGAATGCTCAGCCGTCTTCATCAGATCGTGCCACGGTGGAGAGTAGTGAGTCATCATTCACGGGCACAGAAACCCGCCTTTCTTTAGAGCTCTGTCTCCTACTTGGAGAAAAACGAGCGGGATACTCCAAATTTTATCTGGCAATTACTGCAAAGCTGAATGACTGGGAGACCTGTGTTATGAACTGTGAATACTGTGATTGCTGTATGAATATAGAGTGATTTAACACGTATATTAACAAAAAAATCACTTACTTCATGGCAGACAACAACATTTTTCAAGCACTGGTGAACTCTAAAGGTTATCAAAGAAGGATTGGTTCATATGTTGTTTATGGTCCGATGTATGATTTTATTCTTAAAAACATGCTGAAATGCATTTTCAATACCTGTACTTAATATATTTTGATTTACAAAAGATGTTTAACTCTTGCTTTATCCAACATCTACATGTTTAATTTTCCAAAGAGATATAAGTGTGCACACAATTAGTTAGATATTGCCAAAATACAAAAAAATATTGTTTGAATGTAAG
This sequence comes from Ammodytes dubius, assembly GCA_026122265.1. Lineage (NCBI taxonomy): Eukaryota > Metazoa > Chordata > Actinopteri > Uranoscopiformes > Ammodytidae > Ammodytes > Ammodytes dubius. The sequence continues at coordinate 23,237,797 of CM047513.1, forward strand.
TAATCCGCTGGCAAAGTTTCATGATGATATCTATAAATTTGACTCACAGAATGAACAGATCCTCCTCATTTGACGTGCAGTCTCCATCCACCTCCTGAGTGTACAGCAACACTTGCCTTGGGGGGAGAAAAGTCATAATATAATTAATAATATTAAATATTAAATTTCATTTATCTGGTCCACTTGATGAATTCCCTTGAAACGCAACAAAACCTTCACGCATGTTCATTTTGCAGCATATTGTTCTGGTGCATGTATCACATTTAAAAAATTTAAAGTAACAAACTAAATTATTCAAAATCCAACTGCTTTTCCAGCAGTTTTTCTCAGTGGGAGGCCTACCTCTGTTCGCTCAGTTTCCTGTACTTCTCCTTATCCGCTGCGTTGAGCCGGAGCAGCGGCTGCAAATGGCTCCTGTGCGTTTTCACATTCTGGTTATCGATATAGACGTCGTACAGCTCCTTCTTCTCCTCGAAAATCTTCTCAGTGGTGCCTTTAAAAGAAAAGAAAAAAACAGCAACGGCAACATGAAATAGGGGATCCTTTTCACAGACTACCGACTTGGCTCTGTTTGCATGCAGTAAAGCTCGACTCACAGGCAACGTAGGACAGCTCCGTCTCCAGGGCAGCGATGTCGGCTATGTTGACGTAGAAGAAAGGCCTTAACTCTGGCACGGAGACTCCAACGCCGGGTAGGGAAACATTGGCCAGGCAGCAACAGCAGTACACTGAGGGAGCACAAGAACACCACACATTAAACATGATATGCATGGAAGAAAGGGGAAAAAAAGAGGGAACCACACAACTATGGATTGGTATCGATATGGTGGTGCCAAAGAATGAGGACATTGCATAAAAAAAAGATTCAAAAAAATCGCTAAAAGTTGTCAAACACGCCACACTGCTTCAGATTCATAATGTTGTATCCGTATGTTTGCATGAGGTTGCTAGTGTAAATTGCTTTTATGCAATTAAATATATTGCATTTGGCTGCATTTGATTACATATAGTAAAGTGAGCCCACACTTTTGAACATGTTTCCCTGTCAGCCATAAACTGGAGAGCACTGAACAAGAAGTTCAACTACGTCAAATGTAATTGCAACTCAACGTGATCATTAGGGGAAGGTTAAAAGTTTTTTTTAAATGCGGTTACGTTAGAATACATTAACCTTGCATACATCTCAATAGCAGTATCGTTTGTCCAGGACCTCAATCAATACTTTAAATGCTAATCAAACAAGAACTAAACACCAATTTAGTATCAGTTCTCGATACCCATCCATTCTGACGTTGTAAATAAGTCGGTGTGTGTTAGCATGCGGGCAAAACTAGCGTCTCACCCCTGTAGCAGACCACTCCAACGGGTGGAGGGGAGAAGATGAGGATACGTTTGCGGAGCAGTGCCAGCTTCCACAGCACCATGATCTGCTCCCCGAAAAACTGGATGAACTGGGACATGCAGCCGGCTGGGTGGGTGATCTGCAGGGAGCAAACACGGGACAAATGTGTTGGATTTGATGTTGTTGTTGTTTAGTGACTCAGCAAAACTGACAGATATACAGTACGTTGTGTGTGTGTGTGTGTTTTTTATGTCTTCAGACCTTCATTTCTGGGTGCATGCAGCGGTTGATGGTGGTGACACTCCAGGTGGGGCAAGCGGTGACCAGACCATTTACTGCAGGGGGCAGCACGGCCTTCTTATCCTCGTAGAAGGCCTCCAGTGGAGAATAATTGCCGGGACACTTCAACTGGTTCCTGTCAGGCAGAGACAAGAGGAAGAAGAGGAGGAGGAGGAGGAGGAGGAGGAGGAGGAGGAGGAGGAGGAGGAGGAGGAGAGAAAGAAGAAAAATGGCAGGTATGATGAGTCTCCCAAGTCTTTTCAGATTGGTTTAATTTAGCAGATCAAGGATTCTTAAAGGTGAGACACTGCAGGTGAATAGGTAGATTTAACTTTGCCAGTTGATTACTTACATTCAAACTATTATATTTTGGATCACGATTATATCAGAAATGTTTGAATAAATATACTAATTTAGCAACATCTAACTAATTATGCATGAATAAGCATTTCTTTAAAAAAAAAACACTAGATGTTGAAAAAAGCCAATTTTCAATTTTAAAACATATCAGTGTCCAAAGTTTTGTTGGATACAGCATTTTATAAATCAAACTATATACTATGCCATGTACTCGTCTTAAAAATGCATTTTTTGGCATGTTTTTAAGAACTAACCATCATAAATTTGACAAAATTGACCAGTGCTTGAAAAGATACTGTCTTCAGTGTCTCACATTAGGTACCTTCAAACAAATCCCAGCAGCGATATGTTGTGCCAACGGTCAAGGTCATGAACGATGAATGATTACAGATTAAGTAAATAACAATTGCTTGTTCATGAATTGCATTGTGGCATCTTAAAGGCATGTCACATTAAATGCCAATGTTCTATTTGCTTACTACCTGTAGTGTGGTTCTGGCTGTGCGAGACTACTATTTGTCTAACCACACCACAACACAAACTGGAGGCTAGATTACCACACTCCATAAAGAAGACTTTGGATACACCTATATTTGACGGCAACCGGAGCCATCTGTGTTCGTAAAACCGAAACTGTGGCCCGCTGTGTCTCATTTATTTAAACTACATAGTCAATGAGGATATAAGCTTTTATGTGAGAGGACTGAAGCCAGAGAGCAGAGTTAGTGAAGAGAATAGAGGGCTGTCAAGTCTTCTTCCTTCTTTCGTGCTGCTTAGATACAAAAACTGCATGTAAATGGGCTCCTGTGACGATAGCTGTAACGGGGACTCTGTGCTTCATGTTTAATAGATGAGAAACTTTTTTTTTGTACAAAGAAGCAAGGGTGAAAAAGGAAAACGTTTTGGTGAGAAATAAAAAAGGTATAAGAATAGAATTAGGGCAGCGTATATAAGGTGACAGAACGAGAAAATAAGACTCTCCTACACACACACAGACACACACGAACAAACACAGGCATGTCTCACTTGACTTGGTTCTCCAGGAAGTGCATGTAGCGGTAAAGCAGAGTGTAGGAGGGAGACAGGATCCCCACGGACTTCATCCTGGCTCCTCGCTCCAGCTCACTCTCCACTGGCATGTTTGCGAAACAGGCCAACCCAAAGAAAGCAGCCCTTACGGAAATATCTATAGCCAAAAAGGAGCGAAAAAAAAGAAGAGGTGTAAACAAACACAGCAGAGATGGATTACTGATAGGGTTTCTCTCTGATTCATGCCTCTTGATTGTCTGGGAGCACTTTTTAGCCTCTATACGTACATGAAGTCACTGGCGATCCGATGGAACCGCTGGCAATCGACTTGAATTCGACCCCGTCCAGGTTGATGTCGTGAGGCAGGCACCACTCTACCATATTCCCTGCCACACACACACACACACACACCACACACACACACACAAAACTAACACCCCAAACTCCACTCACTGCCACTTCCACACACATACATACACACGACAACAGACAGACAAACACGACACAACACACACAACACAACTCCCAAACATACATCCACACACACAACACCACACACAACACAACACAACACACACACACACACACACACACACACACACACACACATACATAAAAGCTTGAAGTTACTTCCCCACACTGTCCACTTTCTTTCTTGCCACTTCCCCTTAATTCTGCATGTCATAGTAGCAAGAGGTCAAGAGACAGTAAAGCACTGACTCAGATACTGTAAATATCTATACACAGACTTCCTCCATATGTTGATTGTTTCTATAGCATCCTCTATCAAATCTAAGTGCCTGGATGTTCTTACTAGTATCAAATTGGGCTTAAGTAGGCTACTCACACTTGCACATGTTTGACTGCTTGCACAAGCTAGAAAGCCTAGACCAGGAGTTCAATTATTTTGGAGGGGTCACACCAACAAAAATGAGTTGTTTAGGCCTAAATGAACTGATGTGGACTGACAGTTGAGTTAGAGAAGCCGGTTTTAACACTTGAATTGTCTGACAGCCACACCTTGATCATGACACAATGCATTGACTAAATCACATCACATCAGACTGAGCAGACTGACATTCCTAGAAATAATCAAGATATCACAGCATGATTCAGGAAATGTTGTTAGTCATCAACCGAGACTCAACATGAGAGATTACATGGTCAGATGCTCATCATGCAATAACAAACCGATTGCTGCATGCTGCTGCTTACCCGATCTCGTATCGAAGGTTACGACAAACACGGCCACGATCTGATCTTTTTCCTCCCACTGATCCCTCGCCGACAGAGCGGGGAGGAAGGGGACATTACGCTCTGTACCGAGAGGCTCCGGGCGATGATCCCACCCATGCTGCTTAGAGAGCCCCGTGAGAGGGCGGCCCGGGCTTCCGTTCCCGCTGGCAACAACAGCTGTTAGTGGTCCCTTCGTCGGGCTGATGCATGTGATGGTGGTTGTGGTGGTACCATAATCGGCGGTGCATGTCGCTGTGCGCTTCCCCGCTACCTTCGAACTTTTCTCGGACGGCAATGCGGGAGGATGCGGGGCCGCCTGGTTGGGATCGGGCGGTGGTGGGATCTCCTCCCAGTCAAGCAGCGGGGCACGGTCAGATTGTTTCACCATAGTGACTCGTGAAAAGAGAGAGAAAGGAAAAACACAAAAACTCCGCTGTCTAGTTGTCTCGAGAACACTATAGGCTAAACACGCCAATGAAGCCGGATCATGATGTACTGTCGCTGCTTGCTTGTTGGGTTGTTGTTTTTCCTATGTATTTGTAAGCGTGACACATCCGCTGCTGCTGCTTCCTTTCCTTCCCTCCTCTCCTGTCTCACTGTTTTGATGACGTCGCTGACTTCCGCCCACGTGTCTTCATTACTATTTCATACGATGACCTAATTTTTGCCGTGGGCAATTTGATTTTCCCAATCAGAACTCCTCTTATTACACAGAGATGTAATGTGCCCGTTGTAGCCTACCCCGGTCTATTAGCCTACACATAGCCTAACTGTAAATTGCCTTATCGACTTTTAGGCAAAAACATAGGCTATTTTTTTTCAAGCACTGGTCATTTTTGTGATTATTGGCTATTTATCTTCCATTACATGTGTTATTTTATAGGAAAACTATAGTAGGCTATAACTAAAAGTATGCTATGTACATTTTTGGACTTAAATATTTTCATTTTCATGTAACCTTATACTCGAGAGATCAATTGAGGGGAAGTCTCGCAAAGCCAGACTAAACTGCAGGTTTACCCATATATCTATGGTTGACCCTTATTTGCAATGATGTCGAGTCATATATTGTATAAAAAAAATTATCCAACATCTAGATTTTCGGTTTTTAAGTAGCCTATTTAATATTGAAAACATTTCTGAACAGACTGCAAAAAAATAATTGTTGTGGCCTACTGTAAATTATCAACTTGCAAAGTGTCATGGTGATATTTGGGCAATAAGGTAAACTTACCTTACAAGAAGTTTATTGACTTAAAACTGAATGTATAGTGCTCTTATAGGCCTACAGTTCGATGTTCATAGTTTTCACGGTAGGGATAGCCTACATAAGGTTGTTTACGCAATTAACAGTCGTTGTAAAGTCAGGTGTTTCTGAAGAATTCAGCCAACCAGAGAGCTAGATGAGTTGACCCGGTGGCAAAGTTAATTTAAACAGGAAGTCATTTACATACAAGGCGCGAAATTCAAGCGTGTTGGTGGTTTTTTTCTGGTGCGTAAGGCGACTTGTGCGTGAGTAGCCAACATGATAAACAAATATTAGGCTATTTGTCAAACCTGAATCACATACGGATGTGTGAGTTCTGACTCAATGCGTGAAGCATCTGTTAACCTTTGAGATTAGTCTGACAGCTTGACAGGTGCTCTGCTTTTCAATTGTCCTACCTGATGTGGTTGGGCTGGCGTTTTTATAGGCCTACTTTATGTTCACATGTTTAAACTATAGTTTTATAGATTACTACTTGTAGTGGATGCAACAGACATGAACAAAAGAGGTGACTGAGCCTTTGCAATGATTGCTCCAAATATATGGATATATGGAATAGTGTAGGCCCGCATTTCATTTCATATTAAGAACTGCCCAGACCACTGAAACTTATTGAAACTATATATTCATTGGCTTTCAGTTAAATTTGAGTTTCTGTTTGTGTTTTTTCTACATTTAGATGTTTAGATTTAGAGGTTTAGTTGTTTGTTCAACTATGTTTGTTTTTAAATGTGCTATATAAATACATTTGAACTTGATAATCTGATGCATAATATAAACCACCAAGGGGCTGTCAAATGCAGTGTTTTTGATTTTCTAGGAAACCTTTGCCAAAACTCAGCATGGCAACGTTGTTTGACGGGATTGGCCAACAGCTGGACTTCTCTAGCTGTGGAGAGGAGGGGAACAGCAGTAGTGACAACAGCTCAGATGACTGCATCTTCAGGATCTGCAGCCCCCGCATTCGCAGTCCCCACATCCTCAGCCCCCGCGTTCACAGCCCCCGCGTCCTCAGCCCCTGCGTCCACAGCCCCGGCTCTGCGTGCAGGACGCCCAGGGTGCAACGCCACCGCAGCAGAAGCGGCGCCCTGTCTTCCCCTCTACAATGCACCAGCCCCATACCATACGCTTACTTGAGCAAACTGAGGCTCTGCGACTCCCCAGCACGCCCAAGGTGTGTGGGGGAAATTCAGATATGATGCATGGAAAATGGCCGCAATGGTGTCACCAACTAACAACCATTCAATTAATCTGCAACTAATTTAGTAGTCGATTAGTGGTTGCACTCTCACCTTGGTGTGCCCCCTGTAGTATTTGGATAATTTGTCAAGAATAAGTCTCAAGTGTCAAACTGGTCAAACAAGTTGACCTTTGCTGTTGAAGAATTTCTCCCTTTTTGTCCCCCCTGCAGAGCCTCCTATCTAAGGCGTCCCAGCCTTTATCCAGCACCAAGAGAAGTCGCCATCAGAGGACACTGCGCTACTCCTCAGCTGCTGACAGCCTCATCCAGGCCCCTTCTGTCAACGTCAATCCTTTCACCCCCGACACAGTCCGCAGGAACAGCGAGCAGCAGTGGAGGATCAACTGTAGGAATGATGACGATGATTATGGACGCAGGTAACTACTAGCTTTGTGTTGTATAATAGACCTGGAAGGAGGTTAGGATTAAGTTTTTATTCACTGGTGGGTATCTGTTTGGTGATCATGTTATGGCAAATTGTTCGAATGTGTAATGGAGAAAGTTTAACATCACAGGTAAAATGAATCCGCTGGTGTCACAATGGCTTTTTTTAACTACAAAACATTTGAATGACTGGTAGACTACCCACACAGTGCACTGAAGGTGAACTTGTCAGTTTGAATTCTTCCATCACTCTCATTTTAGTGCCCTTAAACACACACACACACACACACAGGCCTGACTTTTTTTCCAATCCCTTACTCATGCCGTTTTGTCGCCCTTTAATATATTTTCAGGTTGAAACACAGCCTAACGTCATCTGAAGAGGATGATGAAGCCTTTCTCCCACCAAAGGTACAACTACTATTTTTGTCAATGCTCTTCTGTCAGCTGTAACCCTCCCCTCCCAGATGCTCTCTGATATGATTCCGTCATCATCAGGCTTTGTCATCTTCGGCTTGCCTCCGCACTTCTTGTTTTGTCCAAAATTATATGCTGCCACAGTCGTACTTCTGGGATTTTTCTGAGAAAATCTTCAGTCAACAACTGCCAGAATCTTAACAAATAAAAACTCTTTCCTGGTGGCAGTGCTACCATATTTAGTAAGGCATCACATAATATAATTAATAATAATAATAATAATAATAATAATAATAGCTAGAATGTATATAGTGCTTTTTTGGAGGTCACTGAAAGACACTTTACATCATACATAAAGAAAACATACATATCAGGTGTGGTATGGGTACATCAAAGATAAAGCCAGGTTCTCCTCTAACAAAGCTAGTGCCTGAGCTATGTGACGTGTGTTCCTTCTTTGGAAATCCATATTAGTTTTACCACAAGCCCCCCCCATCCCCCCCCTCCTTTTTCGTCTTGTTTATCTGGCAGAGGCGAGCGGTCCAGGCCTTTATGCTGTCCCGCTACGAGAGTGAGTTCCTGGAGCTGGAGTGCATTGGCGTGGGCGAGTTCGGGGCCGTTAACAAGTGCGTGAAGAGGCTGGACGGTTGCTTGTACGCCATAAAACGCTCCCGCCGACCATTGGTGGGCTCTGCCAACGAGTGAGTCAGCAGCATGTTGTTCTCTGCCAGAGACCAGATAAGTCCACTGTGTAATATTCTGTTCCTGAACTGATGTAATGTTTCCATGTCCCTTTTCTTTCTATGTCCTCTCAGGCAGCTGGCCCTAAAGGAAGTGTACGCACATGCTGTTCTTGGGCACCACCCACATGTCGTCCGCTATTATTCAGCATGGGCAGAAGAGGATCACATGATTATTCAGAATGAATACTGTGACGGTGGGTTTTTACCACTGGCCATCAAAAGCCCAAAAACCTAAAATTAGAGACTGACAACTTAAAGGTGGATTCAGAGATTTCTGAAATATTCACGTTGTCAAAATCAGTGAATATCCTCTCCTCACCATCCGCGCTACCTGTGAGTACTAAGTCTGGCCGAAAGAAATCCAGTGTTAAATACACAGCCTAGGCTCTTTAAATTGGTGTTTCGCTAGCTACGGTGGGCCCCCCCTTTTTTTTTTTTAATTACTTTTGTTTTAATACCAGTTTACAGAGCCTAGGCTGTGTATCAGCACGGACACACATTACGGACTGGTTGCTGATCGCGAGTAATATCAACTGATTTTGACAACAAGCACCCTATACGCTCGCTGACTCCACTTTTTTAAATTATAAATAAAATGTCTTTAGGTAAACTAGATTGAATGATGGGCTTTTGATACTGTGTGTGTGTGTGTGTGTGTGGGGTGTGTGTTGTGTGTGTATGGCAGGTGGAAGTCTCAATGACGCCATCGTGAAAAAGGAGGCGCATGGCGAGCTGTTTTCAGAAGCCGAATTGAAAGATTTGCTCGTACAAGTGTCTATGGGACTCAAATATATCCACAGCTCAGGCCTGGTACACCTGGACATCAAACCAAGTAAGTCTCACGGAGCAGTTTGCATTTGTTTATTTTGTCCAGTCTAAACTTTTTAAATTCTCTTTTCTGCATGGCTTCAACTCTCTGTAGGTAATATATTCATTTGCCAGCCTTCCCCCGCAAGTGTGACAAGTGAAGGGGAGAGCGAGGAGGAGGAGGAGGAGGAGGAGGAGAAGAAGAAGAAGAAGAAGGAAGAAGGAGGAGGATGATGGTGGAAGCACTTCGGCTGGAGTCATTTACAAAATTGGTATCCTATTTTAACCTTAGAGATAGTTTCACTTTTATTTTTTATTTATTTTTTCAATGTTTGTTTGCTGTCAAATCTGTGTCTTGTCTTCTGCAGGGGATCTGGGTCATGTGACATCAGCCAACAGTCCTGTAGTGGAGGAGGGGGACAGCCGCTTTCTGGCCAGTGAGATCCTGCAAGAGGTAACAATTTGGCTCGCAGTTGGTTTAAATGAAAAATATTATCAAAAATATTCAGTTTTATTTTTGTGGTTTCTACTGTTAAATTCCATTGTGTCTCTGCTCCCCCAGGATTACAGCCACCTTCCCAAGGCAGACATCTTTGCGCTGGGCCTCACAATGCTACTGGCAGCTGGGGCTCCTCCTCTGCCTCAAAATGGAGACGAATGGCACAGTCTTAGACAGGGGCAGCTCCCCAAACTGCCACAGGAGCTTTCGCCTCCCTTCAAAGGCCTTATTCAGGTACTAGTTGGCTGATATGTTGTTGTTGTTTTACATTGAAAATACTTGAAATAATTTAAAATTATTTTGAGCTACCATGTTTTAAATGATTTTTTATGTAGTACCAATCACTAAAAGCTTGTTTTAAAAATACCTTTTCCCCCTTTTTTTTCTCTTTCAGTTGTTGCTGGATCCAGACCTGACGAAGCGGCCGTCTGCCGAGAGCTTTGCAAACACCCAGTGTTAAGAGAGGAGAGGGCTGGGAGGCTGGCCGCCCAGCTTCGCAGAGAACTCAATGTAGAGAAGTTCAGGACAGCCATGCTCGAAAAGTAAGAGGGGAGAACAAAAAAGAGGGATAATTGAATTTTTAAAACCCAGGTCTGGGCATAATAACAGTCTTGTCATTGAGTAGATGCATTTCTTCTACCATCTTAAAAGCACAGTGTATGAAGGGCATTGGCATTTTTCTGAATAGCAACGCAACATTGCAGTCTAGATTTTTCCCCACTAGATGCCGTCAAATTACAACTTTAGTTACAAAATGCACCTTTTTAATACTGTTGATTCCAGTTCAAATAATTTTTAATTTGTCTCCGCAGGGAGCTCTGGGAGGCCCGTCAGGCTGCTTTATCACCAAAGCAGAACCTGTCACCTTGGCTAAAAACCCCTACAAGGTTGGGGTCTCTACCCCGGGCAGGCAGGAGACTGGTGGGTGGAAAGTCTGCGCGATCCATGAGCTTTGGTTGCACAGGGTATTGAGTGTGACGGACTGGTTGTGATAAAAATGTAGCATATGAGACGACTAACTGGATGAATTATCCAATTAGTCTTCTGGGTTTAGACAGTGTATTGGAAGGACCAGAGAGCCTTGAACAGATTGGTTTTAGTCTAATCTGACTGTTACAAACACTTGTTTGGTTTGTGTGTTTTTTTTAAGCTGTAAATAAACGTTTTAAGCATTTTATCAAACGATTTCCTCTTTTTGTCTACCTTAGCACTCTCTCTACATTGGCATACAATGTAATCCAAAAAGCATATTCAATAAGACAAAGTGAAAGCAACAACAGGGACTTCCCGTTGGTGTGGTGCTAGCTTTTATCTACAACCGCATTCAACTGTGTGATTGTGGATGTGGAACAGTAACTTGGAATTGATGAAGGAAGTAGCCTATGAGCCATCACACTGTTAAAAAAAAAAAAGTTTTCTGCATATGACTTTTTGAAAATTAACCATAGGCATTTTACAATAGATCATATATTCCCAAAGTGCCAAACTATCAGTCACAGAGAAGACCCTTTATCAATTTATTTAATAAGAAATGTTGAAGCCGTATATCACATCCATCCGATGCAATAGGCCTGTCTAGCTTGGAAACTTGAGAGACTATTTTTATTTAGCTATACATTCTTCTATTAACCGATGACTTGTATGGTCTAAAGTCCTAGGGTTTCTGTTCACTTTAATATGTGTATTCAAAGCGAGTTTCCCATTTGCTACATAAACACAACACATGCATAAATGATTAAATGTTGAATTATTGACGGATGTCCGACGGTTTCTGAAGGCACCATGGGGCATTCCACCCGATTCACGCCCCCCCCCCTAGATGACGTAGATTCCGTTGTTTTGGAATTGTTTTGTGCGCCTCAGACTCATGCTCATCAGACTCCGACCGGTGTATCTTCTTGATATGTAACTTGGTCGGTGCTCACTGGCGAATCACTAACTTAACTTATTTGTATGCAGGTGAAAGCTGACTAACCCGACATAAGAAACGGATGTGAGTAAAATTAGTAATTATGTCGTAAAGTTTCAAGTTTCGCTTTTGTTAAACTGTAGCTCGAAAGTAAATTTTGGCTGGCTAATTCAGATAACTAAGGTTAGCATTAGCGCATCTTTGTAGCTAGCATACCCGTTATACAGCAAACTGTCGGAAATAAACCGAATACATTTATTTCAACTATTTACTTTTTTTTGCACCTCAAACGATAGTCGCCGCCATTCAACAAAAAGGAGAACTAGTTAGTTTCCTCCTGGTTTGAAGTAGTTAAATTATATGAATGTTTAAATATTCCTTATTGAAATGAGTGCTACTTTTCTTTGTAACTTTTTGAACGGGTTAGCGGTGTGCTTTTCATCAGTTCCTTTTTACATTGAGTCACCATATTGACCAAACATTGCTATCCTTAACATGCCCTCATTATTCTCGTCTAAATGAAAAAGGCCGGAGTGATTGACAATGGATGAGCTGGGAAATCTGACCAGTGGGGAAAACGCAGCACTTGTCATTTTGGCTTTCCTTCAAGCGGACTGTGGAAATCCAGAGTACGGGAAGGAGCTTGTCTCCCTGCGGGAGAACATAATACATCCTACCTTGGACATCAATTGCAATGGCCCCTGGGGAGAGACTCTGGACGATGGAGACCTTGAGTGTGATGGTCACATCTCCAGTAGCATCACTGCTTCTATAGATGATATTCTGCCTTCAGTGGAGCTGCGTTTGCAAAGTAAGTGACTAAATCCGCAACTTAAACCTGTACATAGAATATACAGGCGACAGTACAGTCAGTTTCATACTGGCTCCACAAACTGATATCTGATCAGCTGTCTGATGTGTTATCACCAAGGCTCGTCTGTGGTTTATTTGTATGCCTTTAGATCTATCAAAATTATATTTTGACACACCTTAGGCAATGTGATCTTGCATCACAGTCCAAAAGTCCTAGCATTAAAATCCGATAAGTTGTTTACAGTTATTATGAGTGACAAAACAATTTGCGACTTCCAATGAAAGCAGGAAGTGACTCAACCATTATGTAAACAGTGTCTTAGTTGATGTCTGTCTTCTTGCAAACATTATGTTGACGTACTACTGGTGTCATATCTATATCCTGTAGGGAACGGAGCCGTTCTGCAGGTTGCAGAAGGGCTGAGAGAAATTGCTGCCCAGCTTGGACCCAATGTTGTGGCTCGGGCAACGCAGAACCTGGGCCGAAAAATATTAGCCTCTCCCGCTGATGTAAGTCTGCTCTGAGCACAAGAATGTTTGAAATGTTATGATGGTCATTACTGTAAACATGGTGAGTATACTGAGTAGCTACATTAAGGAAATTGAGTTAAGAATTTTAAAGGTATATGGCCATTAGCTAATTTCCTTAATAGCCCAGTCTTATTTGTCAGGAATCAAAATGTGCACAAATGCAGTAGCCAACAGCAAATGCTTTACTTGCATTGCAAAATAGCAGAAGTAAAATGTGTTTAGTGATTGCTTCAGTAATGTATATAATAAAATGTTGAAGATATTCTAGTTTGTGTAGAGAAACACAACTTTGTGTCTAGTTTACAATGCATCAGGTAGAGCTCATGTTGTTTAAAACATATGACCCCCTCTACAGTTGCAATGACCCGAGCAAATTGTCTTGGATGTATTGAATATTGATCCCTGTATTGGTTTGCGCTCTCCAGCAGTGGAAGGAGCACCTGAGCCGGGAGGTGGAGAGGTTGATGAGGCAGGGCGTGGGTCTGGATCATCTGCCCCAGGAGAGAGTCTTCATGGCCGTCACTCTCACCCTGCTGAAGGGAGTGTGTGAGCAGGCCCCGCGAGTGCTGAGGAACCTCTTCAACATCGCACTGCAGTACATCAGGCCGGTGATCAGGGGCCAGTGACTCTCTGTGGAGCTGCAAGCTAGAGGAAATACAAACAAGAAGCGTGCGGTAGAAGACAGCTCAATCCGATACTGGCACCTGCTCCTCGTGACCAGTCGACTGTGAAAGGAGATGTGTTGAAAGTAAAAAAAAAAAGAAAATGTGAGAATATGGTCATATTTTGACTAAGGGAAATTTGTGTAGTTTGTTACACATGAGGATTTTCATTCATTCCAAGTGCTTGTTTAAGTGCATCTTTGTGTACACTTAACATAATTTGTTGTAGTTCCGTTATTTTTTTTGCTTTACTTGAATAAATATATTTTTCCCAGAATTTGAGTTTTCTTTTCAATCAAATACTGGGACATTGTCCATTCCCCAAACATCAAGTGTGTTGATCTTTTGGTAATACACATTTAAAACAAAACCAGAGTAAATCTTCTCAAATAGGTAAATCTTTTATTATTCTCATGTATTGTAGGAAACTCGGGTACAAAGTGTCATGTTTGGGACCTTGTGACATCCAGCCTGCTATGCACATACAGTATGCCAGTTTCCCTTTTGAAAGCAGGCATAGCTGACTCCATTAGTATTACTATGTCACACTGACTACAAACTTAAAAAGGTCCTTTTTCTAGTTTCCAATAAGATGGTATCTGACCAAAAAGTTTTTAACAGCCATACATGATGTATAATATCGCGATACAGCATACCGCAACATCCCAAAAAATTCTCTAACTATTGTAGTGGTGGGCAGAGGGGTGGGGGGGGGGCAAACGGTCAGTCACAGGTCAATGACATGAATTCTGAAATGAATGTGGGGGTGACCAGGGGACATTCCACCAACACTTAACGTTCCCTGTTGAAGAACTCACTGCACTAAACTGTATATTGGCTCAATAGTAACAGCAGTGAACACAAGAGGGTGGTGCTTTGAAACTTTAAACAGCATTCTCTGTGTGTGTGTGTGTGTGTGTGTTTTATCGAAAACATACAAACGGGTCGACGCTGTGGCGCTCGTCTTTGAAGAACCCTTTTTTTTGCCTAGCAGCTTTAAACGATATACTACTCGGGGAGGAGTTGAAATCCAAACTTGACCAACAGTAGATGGGACAGAAGAAGTTGTCATTGGAAAGTGGAGGCATTAGTCGGGTAAATTGGGAGCAGTGATAAAAACAAAAGGGCCCATGGCAACATACTGAGGAGTACACACCAGGCAGAATAGGTAAAGACAGGGAAGGAACTGCAGAAAGGTGGTCATTAGAGAGATGACTGAATTCATCTGTACTGGAATGATTTTGCTAACTTAGGCAGGGTAAACATAAGCAGTGGTTGTCTGGCATTATTACCAACAGTGCTGTATGACAGCTTGAACTGAATGAACAAAATGGAAAATGTCCATTGCAGCAAGAGTTAACTCGCTGTATCCAACTTGTTTTCACAGTATCTTGAGATTGACATTCTCATGATGTTAAAATAATGATACACAATTTCAATACTTTCATCCATTCTTGGGCAAAATATGTAATGTTAACTAAAAAAACATACTGCATATTAAGTGAACAATTGAAAGACGACACACTAACCATGTGTGTTCTGTAAGAATGATCTAACGACATGAAAAAAAAAATGTCTGGTGTATTTTCAATACCAGCATGTCACACATGTCTCAACAGTTATAGAGTGAACGAAAGGGAAATATAAATAAATGTGAAGAGGATAGAGCTAAAACCTTGAGTCACGCTGCAACAATAAATGTGGGCTTTGAGGTTTGCTTAAGCTCGGGGAGTTACACTGACAAAGAAGAAAGCCGAAACTAGCAGAGGAGGAAGTCCACACACTTTCCAATGTAATGAATGAAGGACTGGAGTCTTGATTTGACCACAAAAATGAAAGTTAACCCAAGAAGGATTAAGTGAGAGAAGAAACGCTTGAAAAAAGAATAAATCAGGTAAGAGTGGAGTGCATAATTCTCCCCTTATTGTGTTTATCCCTGAACTACCAGAGGTAAGGTTATTGATGACATGAGATTTTGGTTTGCTGGGAGGTATTTTCACAGATTTCAAACCTTCAAAAAGCCAAAAAAAATATTGATGAATCCAACACAATTTGTAAGGAGAGTCCCACCATGTGTTAAACTAATACATTTATTTCTACCTTAGCATCGTGTGATTCGCATTTTCCTCCCCTGAGAAAGATACTTTTTTTCTCTTCTATTTCCTCCTATAGCTTATAATAGCGTATGCCACCACAGCAGCGAGGGCCACCAGCGCAGCTCCTCCATAGAGCAGCCTTGGAGATCCGACTCAGGCTCCGGCTCGGCCTGCACTGGGGGCTCTACTGCAGCCTCCAGGCTCAGCGGTGCATTCAGAGCGCTGCCGGAGACTGCTGCCACAGTCTCTGGTTCAGGCTGGAGAGGCACTGCCACAAGCTCCGCCTCTTGTTCCGGTTGGGGCGTTGCTTCTGGGGTTTGCTTGACTGGAGAGAGGGGGGCCACCACCTCAGCGGGCACTGGGGCAATGACGGCACACGGCTCTGGTTCTGGTTTCCACTTCTACTGCAGGAACAGACTGGTGTGGTTCGGAGGGAGGGGCTACTGGGACAGGCGGCAGCAGCTCTGGTTCTGAGGAGAGAAGAGAAGGCTCTGCTGACAACATCACCGGCGGCGTCTCTATCACGACCGGCTCCTCTAAGGAAAGCAGGGAGGCCGGTGCTGTGGAGTCTGCTGCTACGTCGGCTGACCCTGGACCAGGCGGAGGAGAAGGGGTTGGGTCCCTGAACTCGGCCCTGAGCTCTGCCAGCTCGCTCTCCGTGCCCAGGACACTCATCATGCTGTCCTCTATGGCTCCGCCCGCTGCCTCCTCCTCCTCCTCCAGCATGAGCTCGGCCTCCTCCCGCTCCACGTGCACGATGTCGGAGTTGGAGGAGTTGTTCTCGCTGCGCTCCTCGGCCAGGGCCCCGCCGCCCTCGTTGCTGTCCAGGCTCTTGACGTCTCCTTCGGGGTCCATGGCGACCACCTGCGCCCAGGACTCGTGGCCGGCCAGAGAGGCGGGCAGGCTCTCCGTCTGCCAGGAGCTGTGTTCACTGCTGTTGTCCCCGGTGCAGAGCAGAGACGAGGGCGGGCTCAGGCCGTCCGGATGATGATGATGCTGCTCCCCTGACAGGATGTAGATGTCGTTGCTGTCTTCGGCGATGGTCAAGCCACCACCACGCTCCTCCTCTGACGATGACTCGAGGCTGAAGATTTCACCCTGTGGGTTAGACACAAGACAGATACATCAGAAGAATACTCAGCACATTTCAGACAGGTGCATAGTAAAGGGAAGAGTAAATAGACAAAGTAAAATAGATTTTGGTATCAGACCTTCATCAGGAAAAAAAAAAATGTATTGCCTTTTTTATAGTACCGAAATGATGCAGCTACTTAACAATGATATTATTTGGATAGTAGGACATTCTACTTTAGGAAGACAATGTAGAAAATCAACAGAGAAATCCAAACACTACTCCTGTCGACATTTCACATATTAAACTGCAAAGAACAAATCATGATTTATTGTAGTATGATAGATGACGTGTCAGCCAAGTCTCTTCATTTTGCCGACTGTGCAGTGATGCGATATATTGTTCTAGCCACGTTACGTCAGAACAAAGCAATATAACCTACAACACGACACAACAAATGATGACCAAATCTTTTCTCTTCTGTAGTTGCTATCCTGTTTGATGCCCTACCAACAAGAGAGTCTACACACCCAGTTTTAAGCTAAATGCTAACCTCAGCATGCTAATCGTAAGCAATTGAGCTTGTTAACATTTGCTCATTAGTTCTGCACGCAGGTATTGGGTCAAACAGAATGCCGTCTTGATGATGGCACAATGTGAAAAGTTATCCCTAAAGAGTGCACATTTCACAACAATCGTTCCAATATTTTTCACTCAAATCTACAACTATGGTGGCGCTTAAGGGGAAAGTCAGGGGGGGTCATTATAGAATACATCCTCTAGATGATTGACTAAAGTGATGAATGTCTGTACCATATATTATGGCAACTTGTCCAATACAAGCAGGGATATTTCAGTCTGGATTTCCATCCAATCATTAGCTAAGCCATTATAACACACATTAGTCTGAACATGTGCTTCAAGTAGATGACACAGACAAAGACCCAAGCAACACTGTGTAATGCTTGTCACATAGGTGTGACCTTAACAGATGAGATTCAAACAGACATGGGCCCAGCAGTGTTTGTCTAAAAAGGGGAGAAGTGTAGGTGTGTGTGTGCGTGTGCGTGCGTGTGTGCGTGTGTTACAGAATAACAGGTTCTGACAGCAGAGACCAGCTGCCAAGGCAAAACACAGACTCATTTGAGAACATGATTGATATACCATTATCGTCTTCATACAGTATGTAAACTATCATGGACCCATGTAAATAGGATGTTCAAATGACATGGTGAAGCTGTGAAGGTTATTTTCCTTACAAGGACACTCGCGGTGCTGTGCATGGCAGCTGGATCCTGGGAGGCAGGGAAGAGATTAAATCTACCAGCGCTCCATCGTTATCCAACATTTGCTTTCTCCATAAGCTGATTTGAATGTGGGAGAGCAAGAGTGTTTCACAAAACCCTCAGGATACAAGCTCCACAGCAGCGGGGCAGAACAGGAGGGGGATGCCATGTTGTGTCAATTATACAGCTAAAAGGTGGCACCTGGTTTACCTGTTTGGAAATGATGTCTGTAAGGAGTAGCAACTGTTAATCCCATAAACTATTCTAACATAATATTTTTATGCCGTTTTCTGTAAGTCGTCAAAAGAAACAGCAGCCAGACAAATTTGCTGTCTAACCAGGTAAATAATTCAACCCAACACTGAAGGATTTATGTACAAACAACTTTCAAAACCTGCACCAATAAATGAGTAAAACACGCACCTGAGGAGACAATCCACTACAGATCTGCTCTATATTTTCTTTCTTTCCACACTGTTGTACTCCAGCGCTAACGAAGCTCGGAAACACACCAACCTTTCAAGTGTTCTGTCCACAGGTGTGATCTGCAGTTCTCCACCCTCGCCCCAGGACAAACTATAACAGCCATAAGACAATGACACATTCCTGTTCTAGAGCCAAGGGTGTACAGTCTAGCTCTCACAGGGCTGCTAGTGCTTCACTGTAGCGCAACAGAACAGTGAATCTGACAGGCATTGTAACACAGCCACTGCTCAAATTTCCTTTTATAAAAACGAAAACTATCTCTAAAAACACGCCGAGTATTTTGGGAGAGGGGACAGCTGCCGCAGTTTTCATGACAAGTACTTGCTACATTGGCACAAGACTGCCACATACTGTAAATGTCCTAGATCTGGACTGTTGAAACAAAAAAAGGAACTATTTCCACATCAACCAAAATTCAAACCCGCGAGAATACAGGAATGGGTTATTAGTGATTTTCTGAATAATGATCCACACTAGTCCTATGTCTGGCTTATTTCTTTCATCAATGTAATATTCACTGGCCCATGGCTACTCTTTGACAGTTACTGTACGATTATGTCATCACTGTAACTAATGGACAAGCACATCAAGAGGTCACACAGCAGCAGACTGAGTCAAGTTAAACCCAGAAGGACAGAGGGACCGCTAAGCTATGCATTATCATTTTAATCCTACCTAAAACATCTAGCGTTAATACACAGCCTATGCTCTGTAAGCAGGCATGTTGCTGCTATGTTGGGCCCACTTTTTCCATACCATATTACAGAGCCTAGGATGTGTATTAAACCAATTTTTTTATCATACAGTACGGACAGGTTGCGGATCGTGTGGAGATTTTCACAGATTCTGACAAAAAGTATTTTGACATCAAGCCCTCTGAAGAATCGCTGACTCCACCTTCAATTTAATAATACAAAATAAAAAAAGATTTTATTTATTATTTTCACCCAAAATAGCTTCACTAGGCTATTGCAAATTAAAATGCTCCATAGAAGGCAGATTTTCATAACACTAAAATATCTCTAATTTAATATTCATATAATGTACACTGTACAACTTAACAAACCAACTAGAATGATGTTTATGTTATCTGACAACTTTAACAGAACCTTGGGCTTTTTAAATTGACATATTATGTGTGCGGTTGGGTGCAGCTACAGGATTCAGCATCTGTAAATATTGGTTCCTGCCTAGCCAGTCAACACTAACAGTGTTGTGACAGCAGTTAGACTGATGGATGGACTGAAGGACAGGGAAATGGATTGGTGCCCTAGCTTAGAAACCTGGGCAGTCAGCCAGTGTACCGCAGCTGTAGCAATTTTTTTTTCTTCCCCCCAGCGAGCTACAAGTGGGCCAGACAAGCCCTTGGTGATGATGTTTTAAAAGGATTATGAGGTTTATTTTTGGGGCTTCCTCAGCCTGTACGGGCACTCTACTCCAGTGCGGCCTCATATTGACGCAGCAGTGATACAGGCATGCAACCTGGAGCTGACAATAGGATGCTTTCATAAAATGGGGAGGGTGGGGGGACTTTAACAGTAGACAAGGTGCAGTGTAACACGCTATGACACAGCCCCGGCTGGAACCCTTACAGCACCTTGTTCTTAAAATAACAACCTCACTGTTTTTACAAAGCAGCAGATACTGTCAATGTTATCCTTGCAGAAGTTGCTTTACTGCCTTTTAAGATATGCTGCTTTGACTGTCAAACATACTGCAGTAACATGACGCATTGTCTTCATTGGCCCTTTGTCTTTGCTAAGGGGTCAGGTACAATCGTCCGTGTGCCACTTTTAAACCTCAGGAGTCACCTTCCGTAATACTCACAGGGACTGTAATACGAAGTGGCTGTTTTGCACACTGTGTTCTCACGCAGCAGTTTTCACTGTCAGACTACGAAGGACAGTTTGTCTGAGCGACAGCAGCACGCAAGCAACAGACTGAGTGACCTGCAGGAGACAGGCTGCCAACAAATATTAGATACAACCCACAGAGGTTGATGCTGGTGTACAGGCACTCGACAACAACAAACCAACCTCTATATTCTGCCCTCCATTTTAGTAATTCATCTCCTTTATTTTAAGATTTCCCCATATACGCCATTTATTATTTTGTGTCTCACCTCCCCCCTTCCCAATCATAGGCTAGCCCCCCTCCTCCCTGTCCCTGGCTGTGCACTGTCTGAGGGCTGCTGGTTTTGTTCCTGCCCAATCAAGTGTACATCAAATTAGGGTCATAATAATCCTTATTGTATTCTGATGTAACCCCTAACAAAGGGCATTTTGAGGGGCACCCAAACCCAACATGGTGCATCACTTGCACTACAGAATGCACAACTATGCCCTGGACCCAATAGGGAGCAAATGGGTTCTTTTCAGCAACAAAATCACTGAGAATTGGCCGCTGCTTAACTGTGCATTTAACATTTATTTCTTCTCGTTCTTTAAACAGATGGATGCATTAGTAACTCAAATGTGATGTTAGGGGTGCTAGTGTTGTAGCAGTTGGAGCGTCCCCTCCATGAGGTTCAGTCCTCGCATCACTCGTGGTCCGTTCTCTGCATGTCGCTCCCCTCTCTGCCCCATTTCAACTCTGTCTCTCTGCGCTATAAATCCCAAATGTGTATTACATTTTCTGTAAGTTCAAAATGTTATGGAATGAGCTAATTGTGCCAGCAATCTGTGCAGTATGTTCACATGCAACAATTTAACAGCTAACACGAACTGGAAATAAACAGAGGAAAGACCTATTCTTCTGCCGAGTCACTCTCCCTCATCGTAAATTCTCACACACAACACACTAGTAAGACCAATGAGCTCGCTCCGTAGTTTCTTCAAACTCACAAGTAAAACATGGTCCTACCTCAACGCGAAGTCTGAAAACCTCTGGTTTCACTTGAATGCACCAAGGTGAAGTTACAGAGATGGTGTGGATGTAGAGAGCCAGCTTGAATGCATGTGTAAAAAGGGAGATTTCACTTGCTCTCACACACTCACCATGCCCCGCCCCTTTTCCTCCCTAGTCCCTCCCTCCTACGTATTCCCTCCCTTGTCATTGCGAGTCTCGTCATGCATTCTCTCTCTCCTCCTCATCCTCTCTTCATCCCTCCATTACTGATCCATCCTTTCATATGTTCATCCCCTATGTGACATAACACAGAGCAAGAATGTGACTTTGTTTGGAGCCAGGGCCTTATGTTTCACACTGCACGAAAATCCGGCCACAGCATCATGACAATGAGGTAATGGCGACCGGAGCAGTGGTTAACTAGTCACGTGACCTTTCGTCAGCACGACCTTGTTCATAGGAGCCATCTGTGACGCAGTGTTCCATTTATTTCAACATCGTCAAACTAAGCCAATATTATCACTGGGGGGGGGGGGGGGGGGGGGGGGGGGGGGGGGGGGGGGGGGGTACAAGAAGTAGTAGTTGCAGAAGTTACATGTCTATGAGAATACAATAACCAGGGGTGTGAGCAAAAATCATTGGGCTGAGATGGCCCAGCCACTATCTCTTTAATTGCAGGAGTAAACAACACCACATTGAAGCTATAACAGGGTGTTCTCACCTGAGGACATATAAGTCGCAACGTGCACTGCTGAATAGCAACTGCCAATAACACAGCTCAGCTCCGGCAGCATTCACATTGTGGAACCATTTAAAATCAGCACTGTCATCTTCAAAGAAAACTTTTAACGTAACATTGATACTGATTAGGACTGTATGTAGTTAAACAGATGGATGTGTAGGATGAAAATAAGTACAAAGTAATTTGAAGCGTTTGCCTCCTGGGCTGCTGGTAAGGCTATAAATGTAGATATTATGCTACAAAAAAAAGAGTGATTACATTTAAAGACTTTTAGATTATACATGTAGGCTGTTAGGATTCAGTATCATACATACTTCTTACAGTAAGATGTACATTTTAATCTGGTGCATGGTAATGTGGTCGTTGGAGGTTGAAACATCTGTACAGGTAGCTCACTGACGCCCTCATCTGGCTATTATATGAATTCTGTATATAGAAGCATGTTTCCAGTTTTACCTCTGTACAGCCTTGGATAACATGTACCCTTTAATTGGACTAAGAAGCACAAAGTTATTTCTCCTATTGATTATAATATTAACTAACATTTATACTTCACTATTTTTGTAAATGTTAGAAAAATAATAAAAGGGCCCCAAGAAGTGGTGGTCGTAGCGGCCCTATCTAAAAATCCCTGTTCATCTGAAACATTTTTGAATTCCTGATGACAAAGTATAAAATAAGAATAAGAAATACATAGAAAAAATTTAATAAGAACACAATGCTTTTTCTCTGTGGCAGGCTTAAAAAACTCACCCATCCCCCTTGCTGGGCGATGTAGCTGGCCCCATCCTCTTCCAGGAAACGTACCCCAAGATGCAACAGGGTCTTCAGGGTCTGGCCCTCGCTTTGTAAAGCCTGGAGCAACACCAAAGGCACCAGCACCTGGGAGAGAGGCGTACAAGTTAATATAATAATAAAATAAATAAATGAAGCAGTGAGGACAAAAAGGGTTAGAGACATGAGTAGGTTACATACAATAAATGTTTAGATATAATCAGTAGTGTGCAGATCAAAATGTTGCACTTTTGCATGTCCACTCCTGAGCAGCCCGTCAAACCAAGGACAAACACATGGCTGACTCACCTGGCCCCAGCCTCCCTGTGTGTGTGTGGAGAGATCCAGTGTGGTGTCTCTGAATCTCTGGTAGTCCACAGGCCTGAAACAGACAGACACCATCACTTGTAAATCAGAATCCCAAAGTCACTTTTTTGGTCACCTATGAAAACATTTGTTTGTTTGTACTATATCCATTAGTATCTTACTATATAATCTTTTGTATGCCAGTGATGACTTGCGAAGCCACTCCTGGGTCACATTTCTGCATCAGAAATCCACTGGTGTTACATCATGTGCTATAAGCTGTAAGTGTGTTTGACTTGTAACATGTGGATGTCGGCCATGCTTAAAATAAATGCGTTCGCTATGGTTGCAAATGTGTGTGCTTTGGCTTTCTTCTTTTGTGTGCAGTCCCAACCCAAGGGATTGTATGAGTTATGTGGTTGGGCTATGGAATGAAAGAATGCGCCAGTACCGGAATGTGTGTGTGACATTGTTTACTGCTAATCTGTCTTGACTCATGTCACATATAAATTTAGATTCCTGTAATTTTATTTAATCTACTTCCAATCCTTAATCAGAGTTAAGTGCAAACTTTTAATTAATTTCTGAAAATATACTGAATATACGGTATAGGTTTGAAATGAGTCTAGTTGCTGCACTGTGAGCACCACAATTCTGTTTCCATGTGAAATCTATGATTTTGATTGAAGCAATCAGAGAAGATTTTTATGAAAGTGAGAGTGCTGCAAACTGACCCAGCGAGGAGTGTGTGTACGGCTGCTGCCAGGTGTGTGTCGAGCTCTCTGGCCAGCCGGTCTCCAACTGCAGCAAGACAGTCTTCAATAGATGTCTCTGGGTTGGCCGGGCTGAACACCAGTGATGTGTGACGGTCGTAACCTGTGGCGGAATAGGCTGAAAAACACACAGACCGTGGTTACGCAATTATATCTTGCGGAGGCCATGTTCAAGGAATGAAGAGAAAAAAAAAACAGATACATAAATAATGACACAATTTCATCCACATTCATATTGGAAACACATCCTGTAAACTGGGCTTACAGACACCTAACTCTTTCTTGCTACATACGAGCAGGGAGGGTGGTCTGGAGCGACACAAACACTTGTGTTACTCCCAGAACTGTGATTGTGTAAAGAAACCAAAGTTCTCTTTTCACCGCATGAATTTCATGTTTCACATTGACAAATATTGACTCCTGGATTCCTTTGCACAGGCAGAGCCAACTGTCTGCATGGAGAAAGAGGGACACTGAGAAAAGCTGGAAAATATACAATTGAGCAACAAGATTGAGGTTTTTGGATTGTGTGCTTTCTTTCATTTGTTTGAGTGGCATCATATGAATTTGCATTTTCAGTAAAATGTCTATGCAAAGCCATACTCTTGTTATAGATTAACCTGTGGAAACTTGACTCCATTATGGTTAACTTTTTACTGGTACTTTGTTACTCAAACATGTTTCTGAGGTGAACAACTAGAACGCGGTGTGTGTGTGTGTGTGTGTGTGTGTGTGTGTGTGTGTGTGTGTCTCAACACTTACAGGCAGCGATTTCATCTTCCAGTTCTCTGAGCTCATCCTCTATCTGCCCTTTTATCATTCTGGTCCGCTCTCTGTCGTTGTCGGCATCTCCTGTAAAGATAAACACATGTCAATTGAACCAACTGTCTCTATACTATCCCTATCCCTCTCTCTCTCTCTCTCTAACACACACACACACACACACACCACACACTACTATACGAAGTATTACACACAACCACCAAAGAAAAAGACAATTAGAGTGTAATTTATGTTTATGCATCTGGACTGGAAGGGATGTTGTGTATATTATTTTGCACTGCGTGGCGACGTCATTATCCGTTTGTGGTGTGACTATATTTCTGTGTTGCCCCTCTAATCAGGCTGGCCTCAAGCATAATGGTGAGCCAAGGATACCTGCACACATAGCATGACACTAAAGACGCACAGAGTTTGCCAAACCGAACAGTTGTGCATGTATAAACATGGGCGCACTCACACTAGGCAAAGTCCTGGAGGGAAAAAAAATATGTGCAGGCTCAGGTGTACAGTGTTGCTCACGCTCTTTACTCCCAAGTCACTCAACACCAGTTTTTGAACTCAAATAGAAGAAGAAGAAGAAAAAAAAGGGGAAAAAAGTGCTGTCTCATTGCGTGCATACAAGACCCCAAAGGCTCAGCTCATGCTTAAGTAAATTATTTACAAGATTCAGTCTACACAGCTGGGGGGCGATAGGGACATAATAAACCGCACAAGGCCTGATTGGGTGGAGAACCATGAGCTTTCACACTCCCACAGAACACATTGTGAATGTAGCCATTCAGCTTGGAAAGATCCAGTGGTCAGTTGATAAGGAACAGTGACACACACATAACCCATAGACAGACTGGTTATCTCTGCTACGATAGTATGTTAACTCCATTAGCTCTGTCTGAAACAGCTAAACTGGGGACTAGCAGCCAATAGAGAAGAAACACAGATGACCTTCATGTATCATTCTTCATTGATATAATAGCTGACTCGACTCACACTATTTTTTTTCCCACCAAATCAAGTTTTCGTGACAGTAATCAAACACTGGCATTTTGTATTATATAGTTTACAAGAAATGAGGACACACATTCTCTGTCTCTGGATTTCTGACGTCACCCTGCAGCCCATACATGAGCGCCCTTAGCTTAGCTTAGGAGGACCAGTGTTGGTTTTTCCTGGGCTTGGTGCTGTTTCAGCATTGAGCCAGACAGCTAGCCGGCCAACTTTTTTTGCTTTGGTCCATTGGCGTGAGAGTAATCCTACGGTGATTGGACATGACAGGATGTCAGAAATTGGACCGGGTCAAGCGGAAAGCGTGGATCAGCAACTCCTCTGCCTTTCTCCGCACATTTCAAGCATGCACACAACAATAAAAAAGGGACAGGAAGTACAGAAAATGCTTACAGACCGCTAAGCATGTTTATTTTTTTTACCCAAACAGATGTTTGATTTCCTGTGGCAGGCAGTTGGAGGGAATCATGTATTGCATGACCTAAAATATTCCTCCAGCGAAATGATCTTACCTTCAAGTCAAGTGGGTTTCAATCATACAAGTTTCACCATTGAGACACAGTGGCCTGGCCTAAGGAGCCAAGAGCCATGACATGCTGCTGTCAGATTTAGTAGTTTCATCCATAATTTCTCTAACAGCACATATGGATTTATAAAATAATTACACATTTAACATGTGTATCTTCCAATTTGTTAAAAAAATAAAAATAAAAAAATAAAAAGGGAATACTGTGTTGTGTTTCTCTGTCTGCTAGGGGCATAAGCAGCATGGTATGTTGCTAGCATGGTATGTTGCTAGCCTGAAGCCATGACACAAGGTTACTATAAAAGCCTCTGTAAAGAGAGGGCCCAGTCTTCAGCTAACTTTGGACGCCATATTGGAAGGCTTGTACTGTTGCAGGGCTTAAAGGGAACCTCACATGACATCTATTTATTTGCACATATCACTAGCTAGCTAGTAGTAGCTACTTCATTACGGTCACACCACTCTGTTGAATGTGTGTCCAAGCCAGGGACAGAGAAAGCTAAATTGAGCTAGTAAACAGGTGGTGACCTGCCAACACACCCTGAATAGTTTTGTTACCGACACGGGTGAACGTGCACACAACTCTTTTTGAATTTGTGAATTAACGTGTGTGACAGCATTAATAAGGGACTGCAGAAAGTTCTAAAAACTGGATGTCATTGACAGTAGTTGAACTTCAGTAATGATCAGTGTATGACATTCATTGATGAATGAATCAATACCTTAAAGCTATAGTGCGTATCTTTTTCATATAAATGAACGTCATTCACATTTAAGCCATTACCAAATGAGTTGACGGGAAGTTGATTAAGCTTATCAGCTCCACAAAAATCTCTGTGTATTTCTCAGTAACGCAGTGTTTACAATCTGTTGCCGTCCAGTGACATTGGACAGGAAGTGATGTGTTTTACGTCACGACAGAGAAAGAACAACAGCAGCCGCGTTATGCTTTGGAGACGAAGGGGACCGCAATAGGCGAAAGCTGAAAACCCCGAGAAGAGCCCACGAAATGTTTCAATTGCCAAGAAAAAACCTAGAATTACAGCAGGAGGAATAAAATACCTCATGTAAATGCTCCGGCAGTGTTGTACTAAATACTCAGATTTACTCATCGGGGTGACAGAATTTCCGCACTATAGCTTTAAGTGAGATTATGCTACCAAACTAAATTAATTCGTTAAATTGAACATCTACTGTTAAGGCTCTTGACTCACCTTGATCTGTGGTTGGCGGACGTGATCTACTGACTGGCAGCAGTCCAGATAGTTGAGCACAATGTACTTGGTCTCATAGTGGAAACCCTCAGGCACAGTGACGGTGATGGAGGCAGAGGAGGTGGAGACTGAGGTAGCCATGATGGGACAGACAGACGTGTGTCAGAATCTCAGGCACATGCGTTCTTAGGGTCAAAGCTGGACGTCTCACCTGAGGAACATGACAATTGAAAAAAAAAAAATTATTTCATCAGTCAGCGATTGCTGCAGTACAGTCAATTCTGTCCCATTAGTAAAACATTAGGTGGATCCACATCAGGCACCAGACAGAAACCATGATAACACCTGTTGTTAAATTAAAAAACAGTTTGTAGGTGGTGTATACATGATATGAAAAAAATAGGCTCTTGTGTAATTTTAAGCGTGATGATAGCACAGTGTCCTAAACCCATCGTGCTGGGTGGACATGCTCACTTGCCCAAAGTTGTAATGTAAAGGTTACAATTTAACATTAAAATGTAATCTGCCACCTGCAAAGACAGAGGGGGACAGGCCAAAGACATGCTTATCTCTAGGATGGGATGGGTACATTATGTACCTACAACAGGACACAATTGAACTTACATAACACACGTGGTGGACAGAGGGGCGTGAGATATCATTTAATAAGACAAGAGACTTTACTGAAAATAATGGTGCATGCATGGGTATTTTAAATACTGTTCGAACTCACTGACTGGCAAATGTTGAGTCCGGGTTTGTCGGCTCACGTTGTTCAAAAGGAGACAAGGAGGCACCATGCGGAGTATGAATGTCAAGTTTAACAAATAAAATGATAACTTCCGGCTTGAAATGTCAAAATAAAGTGTCATATTGAAATGTGGAATTCTCAGGCCCAAATCGTGTAAAAGTTCCAAATGTCAAACTAAATTAGTAACAATGACTAGTTATCACTTAGGAAAATCACAAAGTTTCCCCTAAACGACAGCATGGCTCCAAAAGACTGCGATAATGTTATGAGCTCATACTCAATTAATAAGCAGACACAGTCAACTAAATAAATGTCTGCTACATTAGCTACAGCTAGCTTAAAAAGCGCGTTTTGTGTGCCATTTCGGAGACGCACAACTACATTTTAAGTGAAGTTAAGCCCAAGGGAAGTTGACGTCTTACCGTCCTTGTCCAAAGGCAAGCAGGTCAAGACGAAACGACAGTTCAAAGAGGAGAAATGTGCAACACAATCCCCTACAGCAGCTGGAGAGGGCAGACCACCACTGGCAAGCAGCAGCAGAAGCAGCAGCACTAGCACGGTGTGCTTTGGGAGCCACACAAAGCTAGCGAGCGTATAACACCAGTCTTCCTATCAAAACCTTCAAAATAAAATCCCATAGTCACTAATTAGCTAGCGGACAGTGTTACTCATTGCGTTTAAAGTGAAAGTGTGTGATTCAGTTCAAGCTTCCCAGTGTATCATAGCAACCGGTTGAGCCACGGGTTTCTTTTTAGCTAACGAACACAATCATATTTTATAAATGAAAAATGTTAGTTTACAATGACAATAAAAAAAGTCCTTTCCGGAAAGTGCTATTGACATTAATATCCATTCACATTTTGGAAACCTCGGAGATGGAAGGCAGCTAAACATTTAACGTAAGAATGACACAAAGCCCGGAGTGGGACAACGCCCCCTTTTGTCCTGACCATTGAATTGAGTAGCCTAAGTAGGCTTGGCAAGTTCAACCCAGCACTATTGAAATCATTAATTTTGTATTTTGGTTGCAGTTAACTATCTAAAATACCCCTAAAACAATGTGACGGCTGTGTGTATTATTTGCGCGATAATAAAACAAATGGGAGTGAAGAAGAGGCCCCTTCCTCACTGTTCACAAACCCTGCAAACCGATTGAGTGTGTTTTATTTTGAACTATCTAACCGGAAGTTTTGCTACGCCTTGTGTCGCTAGCTCGACGTGAGAAAAAAAAGTA
Organism: Ammodytes dubius; assembly: GCA_026122265.1. Lineage (NCBI taxonomy): Eukaryota > Metazoa > Chordata > Actinopteri > Uranoscopiformes > Ammodytidae > Ammodytes > Ammodytes dubius. The sequence continues at coordinate 23,267,207 of CM047513.1, forward strand.
TATTATCCAAACTGCTGCTGTCAAACGGGACCGTACAAGTTGTCGGGAAGAAGATTTGTTTACAGACTTTTAAATAAAGAAACACACATTCAATAACAGTCATGGCGCTCACCGACGCGGACGTACAGAAACAGGTAATGTAAACAATGTTAGACTCGTAACTTTGAAGTTTAAACACGTTTGTCCCACTGACTCATATAAAAATGAACGGTAACGTTAGCTAACGAGCTAAAGGCCTTGTTTACACGGTAACTGAAACAAAAACATGAGCTACCGCACGTTCAGCCTTATTGTTCGGCACTTTCATCAAGCTTTATGTCGTTCGTGTTTCGTTCATTCAACAGAATTGTGTTAAATTGTATGAGTTATCATCACAGGTAATGGCCACGGTTGGTGTTTGAGAAGTAAAATACTTTAAAGCGTTTTTATATCTGATATTTGTTCAATTTAAACATTAAATGCTTGTTATGTATTGTCATTTAAAGTATATACATATATAGAGTTGACACACCGTTATAAATCAAGAACTTTGTGTGAACTATTGACTGTTTACTGTACATTTCTTGTGGCAGATCAAGCACATGATGGCCTTCATCGAGCAAGAGGCTAAGGAGAAAGTTGAGGAAATTGATGCAAAGGTAATTGAAGCCTGTCTGAAGTCAGTCAGTTACTCTCGTGGTTTTTTGCTGCAGCGACCCATAAGATACCTTGTGTGTCATGTCTGGTTGTTCGCAGGCGGAGGAAGAGTTCAACATCGAGAAAGGTCGCCTGGTGCAGACTCAGCGGGTGAAAATCATGGAATACTTTGAGAAGAAGGACAAGCAGATTGATCAACACAAGAAAATGTGAGTTGTTGGACATTTATAGCCAGTTTAGACACACACACACACACACACTTTACAAAATCCCTTTTTGTCAAAATCAGTGAACATATCTCCTCATGAACCCGCCGCTACCTGTCTAAAAGTGATATTGACAATAAGCCTTCTCCAGAATCATTCAATCAATTGACTCCACCTTTAAAGTGTAGTGACAGACAGAAGCTCAGCTTATCTCGGATAGATAGAAAATCAAAAGTGGGTTATTGCTGTTGGCTGCTATATGACATTCTGTATGGGTCCTTATTAAAGCAGAAGTGAAAGAGCCTTCCACTGAAAACACATGACCAGTAGGGTGTGTGTACTGTGTAGAGCTGTCAGTTTTCTCCAGTGCTACCTTGTGCAACATCCTTCTCTCCACAATAAACAATCAGACATGTTTTGTGACTCTGGCGGCCCTGAATCATGGTCTCCAGATTGAATGGAGAGGCTGGGGATGAACTAAATATATATATACTAGCTGCATCAGGAAATTGAATCAGTTTCCTTCCTCTCTCCAGCCAGATGTCCAACCTGTTGAACCAAGCCAGGCTGAAGGTGCTGAAGGCCCGCCACGACATGATTATGGTGAGAGATCAACCCCTTTATTCAGATAGCTTCCACCAGCGCATTGCAATAAACAGGAATGGACTTTTTCCCGTGGCCCCCTAATCTTTGTAAAATAATATTTTACCTGTGACCGCAAACAAGAATTTTGTCCAGCTCTTCCTTCACACACTGTATAATATAAAAATAAAAATAAATTCTAGAAATAATTATTTCATTCCACAGTATCTTTCCAAGGGTGATTGTGAGGAACATGTTTATAATATGATTGTAAAGTAATCTAAATGAATCAGTAACAATCACAGGGCTTTTCTCAGTTTTCTGACTGCATTCTCATCTCAGGATTTGTTGAATGAGGCTCGTCAAAAACTTGCAGAGATCGCAGAGGACCCGGCCAGGTACGCTGTCCTATTGGAGGGCCTGGTGCTTCAGGTAAACTCTCCTAACTGCTCTCAATCCAGGATAGAAATACATTAACAATTGAACTGTTTGTCGGCTCACTTATGTTTTGTGCTTTTCCCTTTCGCAGGGATTCTATCAGCTGCTAGAACCTAAAGTAACCGTCCGCTGCCGAAAGCAAGATGTAGAAATGGTTCAGGTGAGCTTGAGCTGACTGTAAAATTGTATGTTGCAAGTTATTTAGGAAAGCGCCTGTAATTACAAGAGTCTCCGTATATTTTGTTTCATAGCTGGCCCAAGCCTTCATGGGCGAAGTATGATTAGGGGGCCCCTCTCCAATGTTAGCGCTGCTGAAACTATAGATTTTTGTTAAAAATCATTCACACACCCACTGTTTTCTGCTAGTGCCTCCACTGTGCAGCTGTGTGAAGATATTAGACAGCCGAGATTCAGACCCTCCTAGGGGGGTCCGGGGGTATACCCCCCCGGGAGATTTTTTTAATCTTTTTAAAGTGAAATGCATGAATCTGGTGCACTTTGAGAGGAAAATTACGAGGCTAAATCTGAGAAATTTTGTGTGAACAAATAATTTGGAGACACTGGGTCAGATGAATTAGAAGCTATTGAAGAAGGACACATGGATTTTCCATAAAAATATTAATATAAAATAAAATATTATGGAGGGTCCTCTGGGTTGGGCTTGGAGCTCTTTTTCTTTTACAGGACATATTGCTCTGTAATATAATGAATGCATTTAAATGCAGTGAGAGGAACGAAGCCGAAGAACTCTGTTGTCCAGCTACTGTATCTTTTTTTCCACAGACAAGGCTGAAATAGGCTATAGACTATACACAGTGCATGGGCAACTGAGGGCAGCCCCATTTCCAATTGTTTTTAAATAAACTCAATACACACTGTGCATGGATGTGAGCGTGACATGATCAGATAATTTCGGATTACCTCCCAGATGAACTGATTACATTTTTAGGCTATCAAAGCCACTACGAGTAACATGGCACGTTGGCGTCCCCTTTGGACAAAAGCAGTAGTATTTTTACGACGCCAGCTGTCGTGAAGCTGCTTTCTAGCTTGTGCCGGGCGTGCGAGATTCAAATGATCAGGAAGCAATATAGTGACACAGCATCAACTAATGCCAGTCAGTGCTACACACACCTGATTGCAATGAGTTGATGCAGTGTCACCTCTCACGGAGCTGAAAGATTACGTGTCCTCACCGAAAGCGAATGAACGAGAGACGGCAGTTAGTATGGATCACGATGAGGTAATGTGTTTATGTTGTTGTAAATAATGACTATTTCAGATGAATAATGGTCATCTGATGATGCTGGTGAGGCAAAGTAAACTTTGTTCTAGTAGGCTACCGCTCATTCATTTAGGAGTCTAGTTCGCTCCCGTGAAATTGTGTATACGTTGCTTGGCAACGCCCTCCCGCCCGCCTATCTCTCCCTTTTAGCTTTTCTTCATTGCATTTTTTTTTTTTCTTTGATGGTTCAGCCCCGTTATCAAACAACTGTCTCAAACAAGGCTCCCGCTCCCCTTCCCTCACCTGAGGGGTATACTACGAAGCAAACTCAACAGAGCCCGGCTCTCTTTTTTTGATCTGGTTCAACATAACACATACCCTCGCTCAGAGCTAACCGGTATCACGAAGGCAGTTATCAACCTCTTATGTTGAACGAGGGTTTCAGCTTCAGGCTCTCTGCGCGTCCCCATGAGAGGGGGCGTTTGGCCGTCATTTGACTCTGCTTCCGCACAGACTGGACTGATCTTGTGCCGCTAACTTTACACAAACGGACTGATTGTGAGCAGCTGAGTAAAACAAAAGTGTGTCGCCAACTTCATTCAAGAGGAAGAGTTTGTCAGTCTGAATTATTACAGCAGAAAACAGAGAGCCGAAAAAAACTCTTACTGCAAATAGGCTAAGGAGAGTGGAATGCTGCCAGCATGGAAATTATTTATTTATCTTGCCGATCGTTCTCGCAGTGCGTAACGTGACATTATAAAACAATGAAACGTTGAACTCGGATTTAAACACTATACCATTTAGCCTAATAGGCTATATATAGGCTACTTTGCTATATTTATAGCACTACGCCTATAGTCCCATTATACTTAAGAATGTAATTTAAGTCTGACACTGTCCCCAAATGAATAGCCTATGGAAAATCATTTAATTTTGGGCCACATCATAATGAATACAATTTTGATTTAGACTATTAGCCTTTTATTTGAATCTTACAAATACCAATAGGCATACATTAAAAAACCTGTAGTCTGGAGGACAAATATGAACTGTGAGAAGCTTAACCTGCGAGTCTGCAACGATGTCCGAACTGTAACAGCTGTCACCTGTCACGTCCCAACTGTAATCGCTACTTATGAAAAGAAAGAAGCCTACAGTGAAATAATGTTGCAAACTGTGATTTTATAGAACGCTTTATTAAAAGCCAGTGTGTGTAGATCGCCAGGTAAAATCATTTGAGGTGAGAGCATAAGAGTGGCGCTGCATACAGTAGTAGGCTATAGGTGTGGGCTATTTTACATTTTCAATAACTGTATGCATGTGGCAAAAAGCCCCAGCGCGATGTTACAGTTCACTCTGCTGTAAGCCTAATGTCACGGCTTCGTTTCGTTCATTAACTTACTGATCAATAAATTTAGATGTAACAGTTTCCTCAGTGAGAATGTAGCGCTCAGACAATATTGTCAGGTCCGCGAGATTTCTAAATGTGTAGTTTCCTTGAAGGGCAGCGCTCTAAGAGCCGAATTTAAGCTCAAACTCTGGAACAAAAACTGCTCTGAGCAGGTTAGCCGTGCAGCCTCTGTTACCACGGTGATCTAGCCAGGTAGAAAGAGAGCCACCTTTCGTGATACTGAAAATTCTGGCTTTAGACCGCTTTAGACTCAACAGAGCTCGCTCAGCCCTTAATCTCGCTTCGTAGTATACCCCTCTGGAGGGATAGGCTTCTCAAATCGCGTTGTTGCGCCACACTGAAATCTGCGACCAATATGGATATGTGACCATAGAGCATGCACGCGTGAACCGAAAATCGGACTGGGTGTGCGACCAGACCAAATGCAGTAATAAAAACTACATAAAAAACGTCTTTCTTTGCACTGACGGTCTCGTTTCTACGTCATTGAAAATGAGGGTCATCCCTCAATTGGTCTCTCGAGGATAAATAAAAGTTAAATGAAATGAAAAAATGTTTGCTGTTACAAGTAATTTATGATTATGTGAGGAAACATGAGGCTGTTTAAAAGATATTTAAATGTTACTCGGTGCTGCTTTAAGTATCTAGACCAAAACATTTTATTCCTTTTTTTGTATGATACCTTACATAATATGATGTTAATATCAAACACATAAACTATTTTTTTTATTTCTTTTTTGGAGGGGGCCCCCCTAGCGGTCGGGGGCCCTAAGCAACCGCTTAGTTCGCTTATGCCTCGGGCCGGCTCTGTTTTGTTTCATTAATAACATGCGTGTGTTGTGTTTTATGGCTTGACAGGCTGCAGTAAAGAAGAACATCCCTATCTACAAAGAGGCAGTGAAGAGCAACATAGTGGTCAGAATTGACCAGGAACGTTTTCTTCCATCACAGATGTAAGCTGATACAACATACTTAAACATCAATTCTTACCATCGGATGTTGTCCGACATACTAATGTGTATACCTTTTTTGTTTTCTACAGCTGCGGAGGAGTTGAGGTATATAATGATAATGGGAAGATCAAGGTTTCTAACACATTGGAAAACAGGCTGGAGCTTATGGCACAACAGGTAGAGTGACATTGACGGTTTACCTAAACTCCAATTCCACCCTTCATGTAGTGCCTGCTGTTTGTCTGCAGATGGCAGCACAGCCAACTGTGTTTTCCAGTGAGCCTACTGGTTGATAAGGAGGGTTATGAATAAAATGGAGAATATACCATATGTTGGAATTATTAATAATAAGAATAATTTGGAATTTACTGATTCTTATTCTTTCTTGGATTGTATATTCAGGCAATGCGGGGAAATTCATTATTTAGTATATTACAGTTATTCCTGCTAAGCAATTAGAGTTCATCAGCTCGTGCTTTAGTGTAGCTGCTCTAGATAAACTGTAAAAGGTCAGAGAGAATTTCCCTGGAACATGCATCCCCATTGGTGTTACTGTTTACATTCTGCACACAGCTGGAGACACAAGAGTATCCCGTTCATATGTGGAGACGTTTTGTGAAGTTACAAATAAGTGTGAATGTCAATAGTTAGCCTGCTATCGGTGTGTGAATGGTAACGTGTAAATGGGAACAGGTCTCCCTTGCAAAAGAGTCTTCGGACTCAATGGGATATACCTGTATAAATAAAGGTTAAAAAAAAAAAAAGCTGAGGAGTAAATGTAAACCCGTAAACAGGACACTTGAGCCTCAACAGTCGTGGTTGTAACCAGTCGCATGTCTATGTACAGTAGGTGACAGTATTGTTTGTAGTTTTCTTCCATCAGCATAGAGAGGCTTTATGTGTAAGTTTTTTTTTTTTTAGGAAATTAGATCAAATTATTAGTCAAACTTCCTTTTTTATGTGTATGGGAAAAAAAGGAAAGATATATTAAGACATGCAGTTCTCCACCAATTTACTCCATTAATTCATGCAGGTTTTCCTTTCAGTTTCTCATGTGTACCTATCTGTATCTTGACTTGACACTTGACATGATGCCTGAAGTCAGAGCGAGCTTGTTTGGTGTCAATCCCAATCGCCGGTTCCTGGATTAACAGCGGCTTTGAAGAGAGCAGCGCGGACACGGGTGGGACATATAAGGTGAACACAGACCTTCATCACAGTGAACAAGAGTCTGTACATTCACCTACCAATCATCAGGGACAAATACATCCCTGCTTTACTTAATGGGATACCACATGTGTGTTCAATTATCTTTTTATTTTTGTACTAATGGACTGAGTAATAATTCAACAAGTGCACTTTCTCAGATGTTAAAGTGCCTTCTACTTTACCTCTCAAGAGGTTGTCTTCAGGACTGCTTTAAATTGCAATGCATTGCAAAGATGTGTTCCTCCAGTTGTTTTTTGGGTTGTCTGTTGCTCTTTACTACTTGATTGAAGTAACCAAAGTTACATATAGGTCACCAAAGAGGCACATTTCATTGCACATACTTTTTCTACATGTTTTGTTGAAGTGTATAACAAGGTTATGTTTGCCAGACATTGGTGTTTTTTCAAACAGTATGACTGCATGTGTGTGTGTTTGTGTTTGTGTGTGTGCTGACAGAAAAAGGATGTTCAACATTGTTCTCAAGGACTTTACATCCAAAAACCAAAGAAATAAATGTGTGTGATACACAGAAATCTGCATGTATGAGATATCTTTATTTACAGTTTGTAAACAAACAGTTGACTCAAGCTATGTTCACTCTACAGTGAGAAAATGTAGTAACCTAAATACACCAAACACTAGTCAAAATGTGTCTTGCATTAAAAATGTTAAAAAAAAAAATCTTCCAGTGCCACCCAGTGGACTAAAGTAATAGCAAACAGTTGGCAAGACAAGCTGCCATACTCCTTCCATGGGTCTAACAAATATAATTGTCCTCGCTAGATTGGACTCAAGTACCAGTTCAATGTTTCAACCCACCAGTTCCACTGAAACATTTAAGACTTACAGTTGTGAAGCTTAAAAAACTACCATCAATGATAAGGCTTTAATTGCAATAGTTTTCAGTTATTGTGCGTAGAATAAATCACACAGAGCAACAGTATGTGTTATGTGTTACTTAGCGGTAAAATCCGCACTAGGCTTCTCTGGTGTTCTATGGAAACCCTTGGGAGTTGTGTAGAAGAGGCTTTGAGACCGTGGCATCTAGGCAGGAAGTGAGCTGTCTGTAAGTGTATATTTTACGCCTTTACAAGGATTAAAGCATTACCGTCAGATTAACCAGTGACCTCAGGGAGACTGGCAGGCAGCGCCTCCCAATCCAGTGACGGAATCCAAGATTACAACTCTGGCCTCACGGATGGAGTGGGAGGAATGCGCAACATGATTGGCATTAGTAGTAAAAACAGATAACCAGTTCACGTCAGACTAATGGCATCAGCTTCTGGTAAAGATTGTAAAGGGGAATTTGTCACTTACATAAGGGACTATGCACAGTTCTTTGTTATGACCATACAAATGGTACGATTGGTAGGCATTTCAGTTAGCAGCCTCAAACAACATGCAGCGGCTCTTTCCTAACAACCAGACAGAATATTCTGTCTCAGGTGAAAGGAGCAGCACCCAACATTTTGCAGCCACCCGCCGGGATAACCAAGACAATTTGGGACACATACTGTACCCTCGGATTAGTCACACTCATGCACAGGACCATTGTTTAACCTACAGAACCCTGTTGACAGCATGTAAAAGACCTAGAGAAATGGGATTAGTGTGAACCCATCGGCCCACGTATTAGTAAATAGAATCCCTTCATATCTCACACAACTTCCTCCTTTAGTCAGCAGATTCCTCCTTTCGCTCTCCTCCTTTTCTCTCTCTCTCTGTATTCATCGTTGGTTCGGCTGCAACTTCAAGCAGTGAATTATCAGTGCAGAGACTGCACGACCACCGCCACCAATGCCAATCACCACTATTCCAGAAAACCCAGCATGGCCTCACCGACCCCGAGGAAGTAGACACCCTGCGCAATGCCAAAAAGAGGAGCAATGACCAGTGCGCGACAAGTGGCACCCTTCAGGAACGCGGATGGGCCTTCTCGCCTCAGGATGCGCCTGCAAAAGCACACACACACACACACACACACACACACAGGACAACGGGGTAATGGTGATGAAAATGTTACCAGTTCTTTTTACACTTATTACAAAATATTTAAGGGCAACAAATGTTTAATTACAGGCTAAAGTCTTACTGTGTGCAGTCGATTATGCCTCTGTATGTATCCTCCCCCACACCTTTTTGCAAGGTCTGCAGACGAGTCTTGATGACTGTACAGGCATTCAAAACACAGAGTGTACTGATCAGTGTCTGTTGAAGCAACAAGCAGCCACTATTGCCAAAAAGGACAATCGCAGCATAATGATAAATGCTAAGATGTAGGTTAAGATCTATTATTTACTATCTATGGTTAAATAGACGTAGAGAGAAGTAGAGAAAAACTCTGAAGTAGTGAATTAACCTGGTAATGTCCTTTACATGTAAGGACTAAGTCTGAAATGACTCTCTGTTTACTATACAGGGAACTGTTTACTGTCCAGCGTTTTATCAAAGGGTTGTAATTCTGAGTGTGTAGGCTACATATTTTCATAATATAGTGCCCTAATGAATTCCGTTGTAAAACAAAAAAGCATTCATGGCATGTAAACTACGCTCCACTAATAATGCTAATAAATTACATTTTATAGATTTAAAAATGAACATAATGTGACCTGAAGCTGGCAGTGATTATGTAAAATAATAGCTAGGTATGTGCCCCAAGTGAGGCTGTAGCGACAAAACAAGGGTCTGTTTATTGAAAATAAGTTTTCATTTGTAAGCGCAAAATTGTGTTATTTCTTCTTTGGCAAGTTACATAGCTGTGAAACATATTTTTAACGGGCCAAATTGGATTGCAACAGTGATTGTGTATATAAACAACACCTGCTATATTTGCAAGTAGAAGAGGCTTATTATATTAACTTTAGTCACACCATCTCCTGTTTTACCATCTCTTTACTTTGTTTGTTTCTCCCACTCACCATCCAGTGGTGTTACAGCCACAGCTGCCACTGAGCCTGCGCCGCAGCCTGACACAAAGGACTGCCAGAATGGCGACCGGGCCTGCACATCACCCACTCTCTCCCGGCCAAGCTTGTTTAGGTTGGCAAACAGCGGGAAGTAGATCATTGAAAAGGGCACATCCCTGAAACATACGTTTTTAAGAAAGGTTAAGAATACACAAGACACAGAGAAAGGACTGGGGTGGCTGAAAGCAAAGCGGGAGGGGAGGAAGTCACAGGGGAGGGAAAGAGACATGGCCCCATTCAACTGCAATAAAGCAGACAGTCAGACATAGCTGCAGGAATCTATTGATCGGTGTTGATTGGCAGAGGCGTCAGGAAATGCAACCAGCGCAGCATGAGTTATGCAACGTAAAATCAACTCATTAAAGCAGTGATGAGTGAGTGTAATGAAATGAGGGACAGAGCTAGTGGACACAAGCAGAGCCGGCCCAAGCCTTCAGGGGGCCCTAAGCGAAATATGAGTAGGGGGCCCCCCTCCAATGTTAGCGCTGCTGAAACTATAGATGTTTGTTAAATATCATTCACACACCCAGTGTTTTCCACTAGTGCCTCCACTGTGCGGCTGTGCGAAAGTATTAGACAGCCGAGATTCAGACCCTCCTAGGGGGGTCCGGGGGTATGCCCCCCCGGGAGTTTTTTTTAACCTTTTTGAAGTGAAATGCATGAATCTGGTGTACTTTGAGAGGAAAATTAAGAGGCTAAATCTGAGAAATTTTTGTGTGAACAAATAATTTGGAGACAATGGGTCAGATGAATTAGAAGCTATTGAAGAAGGACACATGGATTTTCCATAAAAATGTTAATATAAAATAAAATATTATGCAGGGTCCTCTGGGTTGGGCTTGGAGCTCTTTTTCTTTTACGGGACATATTTCTCTGTATTATAGTGAATGCATTTAAATGCAGTGAGAGGAACGAAGCAGAAGAACTCTGTTGTCCAGCTACTGTATCTTTATTTCCACAGACGAGGCTGAAATAGGCTATAGACTATACACAGTGTATGGGCAACTGAGGGCAGCCCCATTTCCAATTGTTTTTAAATAAACTCAATACACACTGTGCATGGATGTGAACGTGACATGATCAGATAATTTCGGATTTCCTCCCAGATGAACTGATTACATTTTTAGGCTATTAATGATCAAACACACAAACTAAATTTTTTTTTTTTTTTTTTTTTTTGAGGGGGGCCCCCAGGGCAGTCGGGGGCCCTAAGCGGCCGCTTAGTTCGCTTATGCCTCGGGCCGGCTCTGGACACAAGCAACTGTCCTGAGTGTCACCAGTGAGATAGAAGACAATGAATTTGAATGGATACAAACTATGGAAGACGTCTGGAATTATACAACATTTGATGGATAAGGACCAACCGTACGCTCTTCTCTTGCTGCTATGTTTTTATGTTAACAGGATGTCACAATGGTTCACAGTTTAAGAAAAGAAGAGACAATTAATAAACATGCGTGAATGTACAAGTGTGTTCATGTCTTTGTGTATACCTCATTAAGGTGGCTCCTGCCCCCCTGTAGAGGCCGGCCACTCCACGAGTCTTCAGAAGCTCCACAGTGATGCTCGTGGCTGAGGTTCGACTTGGAGGGTTCCTTTGTACTGGTGGCGGGGCCACCAACGATGGGGCTGGACCGGGAGCCACCGCCTGAGGTGGGCTTGGAACAGGCCTCTGTGCAGCTGAAAGTCACAGACTCCACCAGGTTAGATAACACATGCAGGCGAAAGGCTGGAGGCATTATGTTCTTATGTTGTCCGTACATATGTTCATGTGTCTGTCCATCTGGGCTATTCTTGTGAGTGCAATATCTCATGAATGCTTTGAGGGATTTTCTTCAAACATGGCACACATTTCCACTCTAATTCAAGGATGAACTGATTTTGGAGGTCAAAGGTCAGGGTCACTGTGACCTCATTCCACATAAACACAATATCTCAAGAACGCTTTGAGGGATTCTTTGTCAAATTCTGCACAAACTCACATTTGGATTAGATGATAAACTGATTGCATTTGGAGTTCAAGGTCACTGGGACCTTACATATTGTGAATACAATTTCTCATTTCAAAATGTGGATTCTAAATAACATGAACAATCACATCGGGTCATATTTATTGAGAAACACAATACATTCCTCAACTTACACCAAATCAACCTTAGTATAAATATGTGAAAATTGTCCAGGGATGATTTACCTCCTAAAAAATGTCTTCCAAGATTTCAGTGCATTGCATCTTTTTGTACTAATCTGAATTATGACTCTCTGCATCTTGGTGTTTGTACAAAGTAAAAGAAAAACCCTCACCCAGCCTCCCTGCATCCTGCAGCTGGATCTTAAGCATCTCCATGGGAGTGGTGACCACCACCTGACAGGTACCGGCCCCACACCCTGCCAGTACCTCCCCCCACAGGGGCAAATGCCTGGAAACACGGCAGAGAGTCAAGAACTTTGGTCATAACAGGCCATGTGTTCATAGTGCAATACAGGCAAAACATTAATAATTACAATATTGACTTAAAGCTAAGTGGAAGTTTGGAATGCTTGGTTTCATGCGGCACAATGAAAAAACGCATTACTAAATTAATATTAAGTACTTATTAGCTAAAAGAAATCTAATATAACATACTACAATCAGGAAGTCACATTTGATGCTTTTCCATAACATGGCTCTATTCTACTGTACTCAACTGAATTTCCACTAATTGAGATCGAGATCTCATTTATAAGTAATACCGGAGTACAAAATAAAATCTCAAAACAGAAATACATTCAAATGAAAATCAACACACCCATCCTTTGAGAGCTTTTGTCTGAAAATGTCATTGGCTGCCAGCTTGATGGCTTTTTCTGGTGTGACAAGAGTGAGGTTTACCGCTGCACCTGTAAAAGACAAATGGCCAGACAGGAGTCACAACACAATTCCTACTAAGGTTCACAAATACAACAACCCTAGACAGCAGCTTATGGCTTACCGTCGAGGGGCTAATGGCAGTAGTTGCTTGATATTATGACGGAAAGATTGAGGGCTCACAGGAGAAACAACAGCGTGGGTGACCAGATTAGGCTTCTAACATGGGACACGTATAGTGTTGTTTGTCACAGGGATTAGAAATGCAAAGCATACCTCTGTAGCATCCAAAGTAGCCCTCTGAGCGCACCGTCTTTGCCAGGCAGTCCAGCCTTTGAGGACAAATAAGAAGAAATCAATTCACATTTTGTCTGTTTTTATATAACATAACAATAAGGCTTACATCCTAAAATGCACCATGACAATATCCATATATTTCAACATGAACTCTACTGATATCCAAAATCAGTAGTATTATGTTTCACTTATATGATCACTGGTCTGGGGCCTCATTTATAAAGCTTTGCGTGGGATTCACGTGGAAGCTGGCGTACGGAAGAAATGTAGGATGTACGTGCGAACAAAAATATTCGGATTTATAAAACAGTGCGCACTCACGTCCTACGCCTGTTTCCCTTTATAAATCACAATCCACTCTAAATGTGGCGCAGCCTTTGCGGGCTTCACGTAACGCCCATATTTACCCATACATAGTCATTGACACGCCCAAATTAATATCATTTACTGAGTGCATGAAGGTGGTAGTGGCAATCGCCGAATGAAAGGGAAATGGAAAAATAGACTCCACACGGTGTGGATCACTGCGGTCACGCCGAAGTACCCGTTGGAGAAGTGGCGACCAGGGAAAATTTAGTTTGGTGGCAGTGTGAGCGTAAAGGCGTCAGAGTGCAGCCTGTGGCGATCTCTGTGAACGCTGTGGTCGAAATAAAAAGAAGCGATCCGACATAAAAGTGGACGCAAAAAAGTGCATATCCTCACACAGCAGTGTTTGTGCCACGAGCGGGGGACACTGAGACCCCCCATGAGATACAGATTCGGAGAATTCATCTCGGTGCAGTGACGGGCGGCGGAGGGTTAATAATAAACTTCACAGTCCCTTTCAAAACACAGTTACGACGTGCTTAAACACAAAGAAAAACACATAGGCCTAGATAAAACGGACTAAAAGCCGCGAAAAATTAGCACAGTAGGCTATGTAATGTACAGTAGGCTTATGATTAGTGTGTGGAACTGTGTACTCCTGTCTGCCTGACTGAGGCATCGAGAACAGCGTCAGTGTAAAAGTAATAGGCTGTATTCCACCTCAATATTATCAGAATGAATCCAATAACATGCAGATAGGTTATTCTTTAATAGCCATAACTGCAGAGCTTATTCAAACGTTTTTTTTTGCACTCATATATCTCCGTTTGTAGGCTATTTAAGATCCTAATTCGTTTAGTTTTTGTTGGTATCACTCCATGGAAAAATCCGTGGAGGAATTGTTTTTATTAGTTGTAAGAATGGCTTCATCCGTTTTGCAAAGGAACTCCCTATATGATAGACCTACATGGCTTATAATAATAGGCCTATATCTGGATTCATTTTACACAAACACATTCGTTCTCGCACTTCATACATGTGCCGACGGAGTCGCCGTTTCTCTTTTCTCCACTTTCTGTGCGTACGCATGGGTCAGAGTTTGCGTGGAGGACCGCACTCTTCCCGTCAAGTTTGGTTTTTATAAATCCCAATATTTGCTTAGAAATTGGCGTGCGCCCTCTTCTGGGCGTACGCAAGCTTTATAAATGAGGCCCCTGGCCTTTACCCAAATACACCATGACCCTCTATCCTCTAACAACAACAAGCTGAGTAGGAAGCAGTGTTGTCTGTAAACTGTACGAGCAGAAAGACCCAGCCCTGTAATTGGGCCCTAAATAGACTAAGTTATCCAAGCTATTTTTCCATCTCTGACTCACAGTGGAAAACCTCAATCTGGGATCTTTGTGATGTTTAACACAGGATGGCCACGCCCAATCAGCCACTGTATTGATGCCCGCCAGATGTGAGCAGTTATAATGTCAGAGTGAGTGTCTTTTAAGGACACAGTCTTTCATTTCATTTATTCTTTGCATCTCTGAATTAGGATTTTTCCAAATTAAATTTATTCACAACAAGCTGACGTAATTGGAGTTTAACTGCCTTCGACCAAACTTTTGTCAGGATTTTAGTAAATCCGTGATAACAATTCACCATCCAAAGTAACCACGACGGCCCATCAAAACACAGACAGTCTACAGCCGTGATCCCATGTGTGAGTTTTGTACAAACTCACCAAAACACTGGACCAAATGTGGGTCAGGGTGTGTTTAGCTGTGCTGCTCCACCCTCTGAGATTCATTGGAAAAGTATGTAAATACGCACAGTATTCTGACTCACTTGTGGCACAAATTGGCGAGTTCTGTTAACCAGAAAGCATGTTGACCACTGTTAATCAATCAATCAGCAAATATTTTGAAGATGTTTTATAGTTTAGGGACATTAACATTGGTTTTCTTATCATTTGAATGCAAAAAATAAGAACAGAGCTTCTGCAGACCTTCCCCAACTTTAACGGTAAATATGAATGTAAAGGGTATGTCTGAATGACATCAATTAAAACGTATCAGTGAAGAATGCTCAGAGTAATGTGACAGCCCTTATGTTTGTATGTGGATACGGTTGACAGTAGTGGGTTGACTATGGACAGGGGAACCCTACTCACAGTCCTTTGTAGACTTGGACGCCCTGCTGGTTCTGTAGGCGTGTCTTGGCCAGGTCAATGGGAAATACACATGTCACACCAACCAGGCCTGCCACGCCCCCATTAATCAGCTTAGCGGGGAGGCTGCGGAAGGATCAACATAGACACACGCACACATGCACACAGACCCATGTCGACGCAGTCATCGAAACAAACCATGCAGAGGACATGACCATCCATTCACGGACAGAGACAGAAATAAACACACGCCCACACACACACGCCACAAACACGCACACACACACACACACACCACACACACACACACACACACACACACACACACACATAGAGAGTGCAGAAGACCAACATTAACACAGTAGCTGCAGTGCTTACCAATTAATTCAATACAATATGTCTGTCTGCATTAAGCCAAACAAACATGGGTAAAGATACTTACTCAACCTTCTTCTCCGCCATCGTGCTTGTATTTGGGCTCCAGGCCCACCACTTTTCTCCTTCACCACCTCCACCTACTCCTCCTCTTCACCTTTGTCACCTTTGCCTCTTTCTTCTCGGTGGTAAAGCAGGGGTGGACGCCCTTTTTTTAACTGTTGTGGCCAAAACCACCAATGTTGGATCTGGTTCTTCTGGCTACCCTTTCCACTTTTCTGTACCTCACAGCAAAACCCAGTCTCCTTGCCACTGCCTGGAACCATAAAACACATGCCGTTAATATGGATTATACTAACTTGTACAAGTGAGGCCAATGTTTCTGTTCTGTTCCATCACACATGCAATAGGTATTTACTTTCTCAAAGCCACTTTTGAATAGATCTTTGTGATGGCTTTATAGAGTGAATATTATTGTGACAGAGGATTGACACACCCCACATTAACAATCACGGTCTCTAAAATCCAAACTCGGTCATTCATAAATGTGAATAGTGGCATATAGGACTCCCACACAGAGACAGAACACCTTGAGTCTCTCTAATCCAGCCAGCTAAAAGGGATAAGAGTATGTGATCTAGCAAGGAGAGCAGAACTGAAAATGGGGGGGTGGCTTAGCGGTATTCTTTTACCTCCTGTGGGATCCAGAATTTACAAAGGACTGAAAGGAGATTTGGAAGGTAGATGGGGAAATTAGTTTGACAGGTTGTTTTTTTTTCTTGTCGTGCAAGAACAATAATTTCTTAGTCTATCTCAAAAAGTGTTTATCACAGATACAACAACTGCTGTTGAAACCTTATCTGGGGTCCACAGCTCTAATTTTACTATACTATGTTCTTTGTTTCTCTCATTCTCATTCTTTTTCTGCCTTTCTCCTTCCTGACTTCCTTCAGCTCCCTAATTAATCTCTCTCTTAATCTGTCCAGCCCCATTTTTACCACTGTAAACCTTCACCGTCCTCTCCACCGCTAGGGTTTTATTATCTCTATTTTAATTATCTTGTTGTGCTCCCTATCACCTCAACTTCATTTATCTCCAAATATCTTTTCCATCTATGTCCCCTTTATACTCTGTCCTTTCCATTGCTGGATCCCAGTCAGTCACATTCTACACATGCCTCTCACTGAGCCTCTTTCTGTGAAACTTTCTTTCAGCTCAGCTCCTTTCAAACACACAGTAGTGACCCTGCCAAAACACAGACACGGGCGCCTCACCCCAAAGCCAGCCTCCAAGCTCTCACAGTCCCCCGGTTATCCCCTAAAAAACTGCACTGAAACACCCTGCTCAAACAGTTCACACAGCACAAGCCTTCGCTAGACAGCTTTCAAAGAAAAGGAAAAAATTCTTAATTTTCTTCCATCACAGAGACATAGCAGTGGGGAATGGGGGTCTTACCTCTGCCGGTGCATCCCACAGACAGGATCAAGCTGTCCACTTTCCTTTCACTTCAACAATGCATGCAGCACTGGTAGTCAAGCGAGAGCGATCTAAGAGAGAGAGAGAGCCGCCACTCAGGGGCCGTTGCACAAACACCAGCATTGTCCTGCTGCCTAAGTCCCTCCCCCTCGTGGTGACTCCCTGTGTGACACAGCCCCGGCAACACAGCTCTGCACTAACACAACTCGACATAAACTCATTCCTAGTGTGGAGCTGCTGCCTTAACACACGCAACAGGGACAAATACCCACAATAAACAGTGTCTTGTTTCTGAGACTATATATACACGTATATACACAACATGAAAAGTAACACAAAAAAGGCTGCACATCAGTAATGAGCTCTCTGTTCTGAAGTCCTGGTTATGTAATAGCTCAAGGACCGTTGAATTCCACAAATGTTCACAGACTTCCAATTAGTACCGAGTTATTAGTGATATACCGATGTGATTATAACTGTTGAGGACAGGGTTTTTTTTATCAATAGGGAATGTGTAAAAGGAGGTAGTTAAACAACAAAAAGGTTATGTAAGACATCAACAAAAAGAGCATGTGACTGCTAAAGCAACCACTCATTGCCCTTAAACTATTTTTTCATGAGCATTGATTGTTGTATTGATTCATGTTAATGGAAAAAAAGGCAATTAGTACCAGTGATCATTTCACTCATCAGTAGAGAAAAACTTTAACGTTTTGGTATATTATTCTATTGTTAGGGGTGACATGTAGGGCACTCTGTTACAACATATAAGGAAGTTTATTTTAGTGACAATAGAAAACTTGATTGCTGCCCATTTCTCAATATGTAGCATTTACTTTGGTTAAAGAGTGCTTGTCTGTTTCCAACCAAGAGGGGAAGCAGCCAGCAAAGTAGTCCATGTCTCTTTTACAATAGTAGACTGTTCCTCACATTTGAACTGAGGCGGAGGAAATCTTTATTAGAGGATTAAATGGTGTGTAATATAATACAGAATAAAATACAGTTTGACTGAAACATGAAACAATAACAATCAGTTTTCTATACTACAATTTAATTTGTGCTTCAGAGATACCAGTTATCTTCTCTGGTTTCCTGATGATTTTTCTAACTGTCATCTTATTTGAAATAGGTCAAAAGTGAGCTAAGTTATCCGCCCCAGGTCCATCAGGCACAACTTATAAGATCTACAAAAACTGTCCACTGCTGCTGAAGAGGCTATCAAAGCTCGTACTCTCACTCTGGAAGTAGGAGCAGGAACCTGGTCTTTGGCACTCGCTGAGGGCTGCTTGTTCCCTAAAGAGCTGAATTCTACAGGACTTGACCAGTTCCGAGAGATTTCCCTTTTGGACCTAGAAGGGAAAATATTTTGGGACATCATTATCAAAAGGCTAACATCATACGTACTCGCTTACGAGTATATTGACCCAACTGTCCAAAAAGGAGGAGTCCCGGGATACTATGGATGCCTGGAACATACATCAGCGATAAGCCAGCTCATCAAGGAAGCCAGAGTAACAACAACACTCTCTCTGTTGACTGGCTGGATCTCGCCAAAGCCTACCCAAGCGTATCCCACCAGCTGTTCCGAAGGGCATTGGACTACTACGGAGTACCACCAGATGTAGTTAGCTTGTGATCTCACACATGGATTCACTGAAAATGAGGTTGACTGTGGAAAACTTCACCACCAAATGGACAAGGGCTCAAGAAGGGCATTATGGCAGGATTTTTGTGGTCCTGTTCGTAATGGACATGAACGTGCAACTGAAGTCAGAAGAAACACAATGCAGAGGGCCAAAAGCAGACAATGGCACAAGACACCCAGCCTGTCAAGCGTTCATGGATGATGTTACTGTGATGACACCATCAATTCAAGGAACACGGTAGATCCTAACCGCACAGAAAAAGATGGCATCATGGTAACTGTTGCAATTCTAACCTGAGAAATCCAGAAGCCTTTGCATCTTGAAAGCATTCAAGGTTCAGAGATTCCAACAAATCTAGGGCAAGCGATCTGATCTCAGCTCTTAGCTCAGTCAACCTGTACAGGAAGACCTCTATTCTTAGAAACATCAGGAAATAATCGGTGTGGCATGTCAAAGTGCCTATGCTAGGAAACTACAATGCCAAGCGGTGTGCAAGACCAAGTTAGGAGAGGACTAGAGGTGCAAAGAGTCCGTGAGGCAGCGTAAAATGACCGCCGTGTGGAAGGGGTAGGGCTCGCCTCTCAGAGTCAGTGGAATCAGTGGGACCATGCGCTTCAGCGACCGCTTTCCTGTAAGGAACTCTGGGACACTGACCAATGCAAATTGTCGTTCCTCCTGCGTGCTGTGGCCGACCTTTTACACTCCAATTTATATCTAAAGATATGGATAAGAGGAAACCAATCTTTCAAGCAGTGTTGAGCATCCCTTTGCGCACCTAATCACATTTTGACTGGTTATCCAAAGGCATTGTGAGAAGGGCGATACAGGTGGAAGCATGATAAGGTTCTGACAGAAGTTGCCAAATGGGTGGAACAGCAGAGGGTCAAAGCCAAAAAGAACCAGGCTCGACCACAGTGCGATCAGTTTCCTTAGAGTAGGTAGGAAGGCTTCTAGGGCAAGAGCAATGGCCAATAACCTGCCTTCCATTCTGCAGTGCGCTTCGGACTGGGAGATGCAAGTGGACCTGAAGAAGAAGCCTGTCTACTCGCAAGACACAGCAGTAACCTTGCTAAACCCATACATGGTTTTAATATCCAGACACAAACCTCATGACCAATACTTGCCCTGGGAAGAGAGGCTAACCAGCATCACCAACTGAAAAAAGCCAAGTAACAGGACTTGATCGACGGGCTCTCATCAAAGGATGGCATGCATCGAAGTTGGTTGCCGTAGTTTCCCAGCAACATCTGTGCGCTATTTCCTCCAGAAGATCGGCCTGGAGCCTAAACACCTAAAGAAAGCCATAAGGGGGATAGCCTTGGCAGTCGACACCAGCTCAAGATGGCTCTGATTGAATAGAGCCCACAGTTGGAGCCCCTCTGCAGGTGAAAGCTAATCAGCTTTGCTACGCACTCAGGAGAGGTGTACAGGTTAAAGGGCCTAACACCAGTTACCTTGAGACACTTGCTGACGATGCAGAGCAATTTGGATGCTCCAACGAATACAATCATGAGAAGAGGAGAATCTTGCGCCCATTTTGTGTAGCTCCTGCAGTTACTGCTTGTAGCAAAGCATCTTTGACTAAATTTTTAACTTTGGTAACGCTGCTTTTAAAGTAGCAATACCAAAGTCCTGCATTGCAAATAGCGTGTAAGAAAAAGTACAGAAACATTATCAGAAAATGTACAAAAGTAAAAGTCAGTTTACCTACTCTTTAGACGGATTGGCAATAGGGCCTGAGGTTGGCTATGTTGGCGGGTTGGTCAAGACTTTTTTCTACAGCATAATATCTCTGAATGTCATACAGTGCATACGGAAAGTTTTCACAGCGCTTCCACATTTCATTATGTTACAGCCTGGAATAACACTGGATTAAAAAAAGATTTCCCTCAAAATTCGACACATAATACCCATAAAGACAACTTAAAAGAAGTTTGTTTGAGATTTTTGAGAATGTATAAAAAATAAAGAATGAAAATAAAATATTTATGTAAGTATTCACAGCCTTTGCTCAATACTTAGTTGTGGCACCTTTGGCATCAATTACAGCCTCAAGTCTTTTGGAATATGAAGCCACAAGCTTGGGCACACCTACTGTACTTGCCACTCACCTTTCCTCTTTACAGAACCTCTCAAGCTCGGAGCTTGGATTGGGAGACATTTTCAGATCCCTCCAGAGATGTTCAATGGGATTGAAGTATGGGCTCTGGCTGGGCTACTCTAGGACATTCACAGAGTTGTCCTGAAGCCACTACTTTGGTATCTTGACTGTGTGCTTAGGATTCTCCTGTTGAAAGATGAACCATCGCCCCAGTCTGAGGTCAAAAGCTCTCTGGAGCAGGTTTTCTTCCAGTAGGTCTCTGTACATTGCTGCATTCATCTTTACCTCAATCCTGACTAGTCTCCCCGTTCCTGCCGCTGAAAAACATTCCTACAGCATGATGCTGCCACCACCATGCTTCACTGTAGGGATGGTATTGGCCAGGTGACGAGCGGTGCCTGGTTTCCTCCAAACATAATGCTTGGCATTCACACCAAAGAGTTTGATATTTGTCTCATCAGACCAATAAATGTGGTTTCTCATGGTCTGAGAGTCTTTCAGGTGCCTTTTGGCAAACTCCAAGCGAGCTGTGGCTTCCGTCTGGCCTCTCTACCATACAGGCCTGATTGGTGGAGTGCTGCAGCGATGGTCGTCTTCCTCGAAGGTTCTCCTCTCTCCACAGAGGAAACCTGGAGCTCAGTCAGAGTGACCATCGGGTTATTGGCCACCTCCCTACCTAAAGCCCTTCTCCCCGATCACTCAGTTTAGAGGGACGGCCAGCTCTATGAAGAGTCCTGGTGGTAGTCCCAAACTTCTTCCATTTACGGATGATGGGG
Source organism: Ammodytes dubius (assembly GCA_026122265.1). NCBI lineage: Eukaryota > Metazoa > Chordata > Actinopteri > Uranoscopiformes > Ammodytidae > Ammodytes > Ammodytes dubius. The sequence goes on from CM047513.1 coordinate 23,288,816, forward strand.
GCCACTTTGCTCATTGGGACCTTTAAAGCAGCAGAAATGTGTCTGTACCCTTCCCCAGATCTGCGTGCCTTGAGAGAATCCTGTCTCGGAGGTCTACAGACAATTCCTTCGACTTCATGCTTGTTTTGTAGTCTGACATGCACTGTTAACTGTGGGACCTTATAACGACAGGTATGTGCCTTTCCAAATCACGTCCAAACAACTGAATTTACCACTGGTGGACTCCAATTAAGCTGTAGAAACCTCTCAAGGATGATCAGTGGAAACAGAATGGACCTGAGCTCAATTTTTTGCTTTTTCGCAAAGGCTGTCATTACTTATGTACAAGTGATTTCTTTTTTTTTCTTTTTTTTTATACATTTGCAAAAATGTCAAACAAACTTTTTTTTATGTGTAGAATGTTGAGGAAAACAACTACATTTAATCCAGCGTTATTTCTGGCTGTAACATAACAAAATGTGGTTCATTCCTTAATTGGGGTTTAGAGAAAGAATATATATGCCAAGGTGCACTGAAGGAGCTATAACCTTGTTGTGAGCCAAACCTTTTCTATTTGCTACCCACTTGCATTAGAACTTAGAAGGGTGTCGTTCATTAAAGAAATTAAATGTTGACCTTCTCAAGCTTTAGACATTAAACGGTTTGTAGCCTACTGTGATGCAAACTTACCATTACTTTAAAATGCAAGATTCAAGATTCAAGATTCAAGATACTTTATTTTGTCATTGTACCAAAACAACGAAATTTTGTTTACAGTTATACCCCACCAAGAGACATTGAGTGACAGTAAACAAACATGGGAGACAGGGGGGATACACTGAAGAGTCGGCAGTGTGCGCTGCGCCCCTTAAAGTTGGAAGGATAAAGAGAACATCGGGAAAGACAGGTTAAAAAAATGCTTCTCTCACACTAGCTCCTTGGTAGGTGCAAGTGTGTGATTAGTACAAAAACCACCTTGGCATAGTAAGCAACAACAAGATAACGCCACAGACAAATAGACACGTCGATAAGCACAAAGAATGGTAGGGTTCAAGGGACAGTAGGTGTCACAACCCAGGCGCTAGGGGGCGTACGCAGCCGGCAGGCGCCCCGCCCGCAGCTGTCCGCGCTGCGACGGGAGGGAGAGGGGGAGGATTCAGGAAGGCTTGAGAGGTCAGGGTGTGTGTGCTATGTGTTTACGTGTGTGTGTGTGTGTGTGTTCCATGAAGCTATCTCTGTCCATACGTAGTGGGAGTCTGCTGGCGTCAGTTGTTATGAGACAGTCCTAGGAGACGACCTCGTGGCCTGGTCACAGATAGAGTTCACAGGAGAGTAGGTGAAGGGAGTCTGGGGGTAGAGCGTCTCTTTACATAAACATCCCGGAGAGAGAAGAGATAACACCGCCACCAAGGACGGTGTAGGGAGCCGAATCGTGAGATTGTGATTTGTTTTAGTAGAGACTAGGCGCTGGAATGAAGCCTGTATTAAGAGTCACTGGTATCCGTATTATCCGCCGAAATCCATTGGCCTAAATCCAAGTGCTTGCGGCCCGTTAATGGCATCCCTGATCGAATCCACTTTCCGAATAAGTCCAGGAATCACTTCCAGCTTGCGATTCACCTCGCTTATCACTTGAGTCTGTGCATTAACGGCCCGGCACAAACCCTCAAATACGGGCAGCTTTGCTATGGCCTGATTTGCTGCCAACGCCTTATTACCGTTGCGGTAAATCAGGAATCCGCCAACTCCAATCAGCAGGAACCCTGATACCAGAAGCCCAATAGTGTAGATATCTTCGGCGTCCTCAATGGAGAGTATTGTTAGACACATCTGGTTCCAGCCACTCCACCCGTCCCAGGTGTATCCAACACTAAAGGTTCCATCAGGACAAGCGGCATCACCTTTGCCACCTTTTCTCGTTGAGAAAATTTGGTCAATTGCAGAAAGACCCCAGTTGATCAGATCCATAATTTAGGTTTTCGGAGGAGGATGTACAGAGAGGCTCAGGATCGACAGAGACAACACAGGACAGAGAGCAGAGCAGGATAGATAAGGGTCGGGAGGGAAGAGAAATGCGACCGCCTTCCTTCAGAGCTATGTTTCTTTGGGATTTTGTTAACATGAAAACAGCTTTGGTCCAGGTTTTAATGTTGACAGTTGACAGCAAACACTGCAACAGCAATAAGCATAGAACATGTTTCTCTGTTATACAGTGATGGGTTTGGACTATTGGACGAGACAAGCTCTCCTCGTGCTCCACCTGTAGGCCAGAGTGTCAAGTTGCACACTGGATAGCTCATTAACGAAATTATTTAATTTAATGCCATTCACTTTGCTGATTACCTTCATGTTTCAAAGAAGATAAAACCCCTTGATCCAAAGGAGCATTTCCTTAGTAGTGCTACTCTCAGGACCAACATTCAATGTATTGCACAGCTATTCCGTAAAACTTAACATTGAGCATACCATCAGTGATTCTTGAGAAGTGGGACAAAACAGCGTGCAATGTTGAAAAAATACAAACCTATGTTTAGGACAAATTAAATTACATGTAGCATGTATCCAACATATACTAAGCTACTGAGCTAAGGTTTGACACAACCTCCCAGCTTTTGTCCTTTTTTATCAAAATGGGCTTTTTACCTTGCCATTCCTTATCATGGGCTTTTTACCTTGCCATTCCTTATTTTGTGTCAACAACGTCAGACACCAAAAACACACAAATAAATGTTCCCTCATTTTATGCTAGACCCATGAGATGCATAGTGATCACAAATATTCACCAAAACTTATAGAGGCCACAACAAATATTTTCAAAATGTATATGAATATACAAGTTTTTGATATCTGACAGTGTTGACATATTTAACATTTCTTAAACAGAACAAATATAGAGTTTTTCTAGTAGCAGTTTGGGTTTTCTGTTGATGATAGGTGCTAGTATGAACTACATCAGGAAAATAAAATGATCGAACCATTTCAAATAACTTCTTCAGAAATTGTAAGTCGGTGTTGACGTATCATGGTTGTGACTTTCAAGATTTGGAATGTAAAATATTCTAAAACTACAACACTAATCAGAGCCTGTCTGACTCTAATGTACTCTGCAGAGGTAGAATGTGACAAAAGGTCCTTCATGGTGACAGCTGCCCCTTATTTTGGCAGATTTTATTACATTTTAATGGCTTGTCTGACGGTGGTGACAAAAAGTGTCCCCCCACTTTGAAACCATATAAAACATGAATGTGTTGAAGAAAAACAGTTTTTATTGATATGAGAGTTTATTTAGTGTTGCTTTTGATGAAAAAAGCACTTTTTGATTATTAAAGTACATTTTTATCAGGTTTTATTGCATATGAAAGATTGAAACCCTCTCCGTGGACACACTGTTTTGGACGTTGTGAGCAGATAACAAGTCATATTTGACATAAAAATTATTAAATTAAATTTAAGGGGATAATTGTGCTCCAGACATTCTATTCTTAATCCCTAATAACATCTACAATTTTAAACATTTTTATTTTTGGAGATAACAGCAGTTACATATCAGACGGCCTTTTGTCCCGGTTCTCAAGAATCACTCACATAATTGATGAAACTTAAGTCTTGGACTTTAACTCTTGGTATAATTTATTTTGTTAAACATGGAGATTTTATTTTTTTTATTGATAATAAGAGATATGACATCTTCTCTGCGTATCAGAATGGCTGCTTGTAACTCACACTCACTGAGCACACTGCTGTATCACAGCATGCACTTTTCACATCTTACGATGGAGGGAGCCCCAGTGTAGGGCATTGGCCAAAACCTTCAGCGCAATGTTGTTTACAATTAGTAAATGTAGCTGTCAATTTGCCTTACGACAACTATCAGTTGAACGAGCCTAAAGGATTTCAGATTGTTTGGCAACGGTTGGTGTTGTAGTAGGCTAACTAAATCAAAGGCTTATGAACACTTTGGCAATTGGAGATAGGAAAGACCTAATAATAAAGCACAATTTATGTGCCAAGTAATGGGAACTAAAGTCATATCTGCGCACAGATGAAAATCACACAGATTTTACTTAAAAAAACAAGTAACCTGGCTCATACCTTGTGCAACTTTTACGTTTTTTATTCATTCACAAGCATGCCCTTTAAACGGCGGGCGAACTATCAAGCCGATGGGGTACTGTTGTCTATAGACTGTTGCTAGCTACAACAAATAGACCAATAACAATTGCAAAAACATTTAAGTGTTATACCTTATTATAGTGATATATTGCTATGTTGGACACTAAATAACCTACTTACGCTCATATATAGTTTTATTAATAAGGTTAAGTTACCGCTCCCCCCTCCCCGCCTTGCAATGGAATCGCCCTTCCCATCTGTTCAGCTTCGGTGAGGTTGATTGGAACAGATTGAAGCGCTCCGTGGGTCGCAATGGCAACTGTCCTAACAGGAGGGCTGCAGCAACTTTTTTCGTATTTGTAATGTTACGGAACAATTATACGTCGGCAAAGAAACTAATTTCTAATGTAAGAAACAAACGTGACACAATTCCTCCAGTCCGAAAATGTCCCAAGGATGTACAGTTACTGTGGAAGAGATCCAGTGTTGGTGGGAAGTCCCCGCCATAGCCCACTTCTGCTCGCTGTTCAGGACAGCTTTCAACCTACCGGACTTTGAAATAGAGGTAAATTAGATTTATGGTTGACTGCATTGACATGGCTGTCGTTTATTACGGAAATGAAACCTTGTTTGTGTCAGCTTTTTTGTCTACTAGTCTGTCGAGCGCATTTTGTATAACTAGCTATGTGGTTAACCAGCTTAGCTGTGAGTGTGAACTTATCCTTCGTCAACGTTACTAAGGCAATCCGGTTAGGTAACGAGCTAGCCAGCTCGTTAGCGCGGCTACAAGCTAGCTTTAATAGGTAATTGCTAGTTCTCAAAGTCAACTAAATGTCCAAAATGACGCCAGGTGAATTGAGTATTAGTGATACAGTTTAATGGTCCAGTGTTCATGTTACGTGGCGGTACATAGGGCATCTAATGATGCTCGGATGTTCCTGAGTAACTTTTTATAGACATGCTCTGCTCTCGTAACAGAACCATGTGCCACTCGTTTGTTTTCATTTGACCAGAGCCTTATGTTTTGGTTGAGCACAGACCTCAGTTCAGGTCATTTAAACAAAAAAAGTAAATGAGAGAATATGATAATATTTTACTTGGGAAGAAAATGACAAATATATTGAAAACTATTGTGTATAGGTGGTAACCGTATCAGGTTAAAACGTAGCCTACGCGACTGAAAAATGTGTGTAGAGCGTAAAGTCGCGGAATAACTTGAATTGTTGACCTACATTCTGGGTGGACTGTGCTACTGTGTTTTTATATTTGTATATTCTGTATAAAGTTAAGTTCATGGCGTGATGTGCGAGTGTATTGTCTTGCAGTTGCAAGCCATCTGGCTTGGGTAGCCATAGAGACGCAGATGCTCCTCAGGCATTGTTTGCTCGCCCGAGTCCCGTTTTGATGCAATAGTGTATGTTTTAAACGCTTTTTTCGTATATGTTTTGGGTGCAATACGTTATAGCGGTAAAATGGACCGCTCGCCCCTTGTTCTGCATAATGACATTTATTATACCGCGAGTTCAAAATTGAACTTAATCACTCGATTGTTCCTTGAAATGTAGTAGTTGTTCACACAACAGATATTTCAAGCGTGTTGTAGTCGAATATAACGTCAGAGTTAATGGAGACGGTTTAATCCATCGAGGAATGATAGCACTTTAAAGAAATTGGTAAGGTCAACAACATCACACATCAGCAGTCTCCATCACTCATTCAGCTCCCCACCCCCTTCGGCAGAGAAGCGCACGTAGGCTCCGCTTTGTTATTAAACGAGGTGCACGCCAGATGGGGGATCGCAGTTTACATGAAAGTTGCGCGGTTGCCTTTCTCTTTCACGTGGGTTTGGATTTGCTGCGAAAAACAACACATTATTGCGGATAATGACTTGTGCAGTTGCAAAGAATTGAGCGTCTTGATTCCAACTTTGCGGACCCAGCAGGGTTCGAGCCTTTCAGTTAGGGTCGCTCTGCGGCTACTCACTGCAAATGATCTATTCGTCTTTAACGCATCACTAAGTAGATAACATGTGCAGATACACCCCTCAGCTTGATTTCCAGGAAATTGAGATTGATGTAGTAGTCTTGTCCTGACATCTCAATCAGAAACAAAAGTGTTCAAGGTCATAACTCCTTTGGTTGTCAGTGTAATTATCTGCCGCAGTGGTTATGATAATGGACACTGGACAGATAGTATTGTTATACAAGCTACATGCTGCTTTAAAGGTGCATGTGTAATATGACATCATCAAGAAAGTTCTAGACAGTTCTAGAATGCAACGCTCCCTGGGTAACCCCACCCCTTTTGAATAATAACAGAAGCTACAGTGGCCTTCAAGGACAAGAACAATTCTAAATTCTAAACAATGCACCTGATGACATTCCAACTATGACGCTTCCAATATGGCGGTGCCCAGGTCTTGGTCCAAGGTATGGAGAAATATGGAGATATATGTGACCCTTTCTAAGGGAAAAAATAATAATTCTTAAAAAAAAATTCAGCTATTATACACTAAATTAAACGTACTTAAAGGGACACTGTGTAATGTGACATCATCAAGAAAGTTCTAGAATGCAACGGGTAACCCCACCCCTTTTTGAACAATAACAGAAGCTATACAGTGGCCTTCAAGGACAAGAACAATTCTAAATCCCAACAATGCACCTGATGACATTCCAAAAACAGGGATTCCTCCATACGACTTGCCCGCCCAATGGACAGAATGTAACATTAATATTTGTAATTCTCTGCTCAGGAGGATAATTCAGATTATTGGCAGAGGTGATTTTACACCAATGAGGACATATCTATGAATGAGGATATTGATTTAGCTAATAAATTACTTAAAATGTTACACAGTGTCTCTTTTAAGGATATTATAATTATTTTCTACCAAGTTGCTATGAAAAAAATCCCAAAATTCTACACACTGCAGTTTTAAGTCTTTGGTTGATAAACACTGGAGAGTCCTCGAGAAATATTGTGTCTGTGGTGGTAGGGCTATGTAGTGTTGACACCTTCACTTGACACCAAAACATCACTGAATGCTTTTGCAATTCTATGTGAAAAAAGCAAAATAAATAAATAAATACAATATCTGTTGAGTTTATAATACCCAAAACGACACTGGTTTTGGAATAACTTTAGCCATTATCTTGAGGTTATTGCCAAAATATTGGTATTCAATCGCAAAATAGTTTTGAATTGAAACAACAAACAAATTCACAGAAGAGTGCGTAAAACAAGAAAAAAAATGTCACTTGTTTTGTTCCCATATGTGCAGTTAAAGGTGCAGTGTGTAATATGACGTCATCAAGAAATTTCTAGAAAGGTCTAGAATGCAACACTCCCTGGGTAACCCCACCCCCTTTGAATAAACAGAAGCTACAGTGGCCTTCAAGGACAAGAACAATTTTAAATTCTAAACAATGCACCTGATGACATTCCAACCATGACGCTTCCAACATGGCGGCGCTCATGCCTTGGTCCAAGGTATGGAGAAATATGGACATATTGAGACCCTTTCTAAGGGGGGAAAAAATAATTCTAAACATTTTCTTCAGCTATTATGCACTAAATTAAACGTACTTATGGATATTATAATTATTTTCTACAAAGTCTGCTAGGAAATAAAACCCAAAATTCTACACACTGCAGGTTTAATAACCATTTTCCTGGTGTGTACGTTTAGAATCGGCAGGTAGTGGAGAAACATGTATTAATTTAAAGAGGGTCTGATTGATCAGCTTATATCTGTGAGCAGAGTGCTTGAGCTCTGCTTTTACACCTGTGGGCACCTTGCCATTTGGTGTGTAAAGCAGGCTTTTGGACAGATGTTGGTGTTAGGAGGTGATAACAGGTGATGCAGACCACCGACCTTCTGTCTTCTACACTGCAGACACGACACCAGGAAGACTCTGAAATCAAGGCGTTTAGATATGATATTAAGGCATGCTGACATAATCCTGTCTTTTTTTAGGTTAAAGTTTCTTTCCCACAGACATAAGCACACATTAATAAACAAATAATGTTTACTACCGCCATACTACCACCCTATTAACACTTTGTTGCACTTTAAGTACTTTTTTGTTTATTTATTTATTGCATTTCTATCTTTACTGTCTTGTCTTTTTACATGTTGGAATGCATCACTTCAGTGTCACATGTACACGTTTTGCTGCTCTGTGGCTTTGCATACTAAACTATAACTTCTGGTACTCCAGTACAGTCAAACAGTAGTCAGCAATTGCCTGTTCCAGAGACTGAACATTTGATTCAACTGATCCAACATGTTTACTTTCTGAGTACTAGAAATTAAAGGGCACTGTCAGACAGACTTGTTTGTTTTGCTTAATGCCACATACCAGAAACAAGACAAGCTGGCCTGGGCAGTCATGAGTGTAGCACTGTGGCATGACTCTCTTTTACTTTTGCCTTAACTTGTAGGGTTGGTGAGAATTGATACTTATTACATTGTCAAATAATAGGGTAAATTAAAAGCTGCCAAAACTATTTCAACTGGAAGTGACTTTCCTTTGTCATCCACTTATTTAGATGCTTTGGGCTGTGCTTGCGTAAGCATGGGTGGGTGATGTCAGTCAGCTCCAGTTGCAATCCTATCTGTGGATGTATAGGTAGAATTACCCAAGAATCAGGGGTGGATAGGGGGGCAGGAAGTGACTGTCATTGGTCATGACAGAGTGTGGGGTGTCGAGTGATTTCACTCTGTCCTGGGCTTTCGTGTCAACATTCTCCCACATTAGCCCTTTGTTCACAGTGTCTTATATTGGCTGCTGTCATCTTTGTACCAGTCTTGGCCAGCCTGTCCCTATATCATAGACTGCAGGGGTCAATGTTGTGGCTGCTGAGGGTCTCGGCCAACTCTGCAGATCTTATTGCATTCATTGTATGTAAACCTAATTTGGTTTTGGGAGATGAGTGAGAAGGGTGCATGGATACATAGACGTAGATATCAGGGTGGATGCAGGGAATACGTCCCCCTCAATATTTATAAAAGGTAAACTTTTCCCCCTCCAAAAAAAATATGGAAGTCAAACTCCTTCCCAAAGGAGTAAACATAACAGTTCAAGGGCTCAAAACATGGATGTCATGACATCCTTACTCCTGCATGGATAATACTTCAACAGCTCTAAAATGTATTGTAATATTAAGAACTTAAGTAGAGAATGTTTTTGTGTTTCTTTTTTCTGCGCACACTGGTGCAGAACTAAGGATGGCAGAGACAACCAACTTGACTTAACTGACTTTACTGTAATAGTATCACAGAACCACCTGCTTCTTTTTGTCACAAAGGAGACTTTTGTAATGAATGCCAAGGTTGAGACCACACTGTTTGGTACAGCGCGACACTGCTACCAAGGTGGATATTGACAAACTGAGTCATTCAGTAAGATACTGTTGTGGTACTGTTGGGGTCAGCTCTTTTCTTTCTATGGTTCTGGTCAGTGATAATGGAGACCCCCCCTCAAACTCCTTGACTAGCCTTACAGAACAGGCCCTTGCACATTGTTCCTTGGCTGATACACTTCACTGTCGCTGGTTTCCACTTTCATCGGTGTGTGTGTGTGTGTGTGTGTGTGGTGTGTGTGTGTGTGTGGGGTGTGTGTGTGTGACAAGCGAGTCGAATGAGCGAGGAAGAAAAGCACATTAGTATGGAAGAGCAAGAAAAGGATTTGCAGGAAGGAGGCATAGGGTCAACATGCTAGTCCCCTTTTTTGCCAGACATGTCCCCTAATGCCAAGGGCCGCTGTCCCTGTCATTTTCCCTCTCCATGCTCTGCTGGCAGCCTGTTTGGCACATTGTCATGCATTTATTCCATGTATCTTCATCAGCTGCCTGTCTTCATCCCTGTTGTGACTAAATTTGGCCTCCGCTTTAGAGATTTTCATTATTAACTAAAAATGAGCTTAGTGACATGCATAGGGCATTTATAAGCCTTGAGATTTGACTTTTGTTTGTAATTATTTTTTTTCCCTGATCACATTACAAACAAAGCTCTTTGTATTTCTTCAAAGTGCACTGTGAAAGCCTCCATAACAGTATTCTGACTGTGACTAGTGATGTGGCTCTACGGATTGCAATGACGCTGTGTCTGTTCGTTGGTCCACAACTTTCATCCAGACTGAAATATCTTAGCAACTGTTGAATGTCCTCTTGACTTAAGCGATCCTTGGACTTTCCTGCAGTTTGTGAGCTAGTCGTAGTTCTCACTATCCTGTAAAAGTTTCTAATGACTGTTTGCTAAACTAGATTTTATGTTAAAAATACACATTTTACACTTGTTTAAAGATTAACAGCCTGAATGTTTTTCTTTGTAAATTGTGCTGTAGTAGCCTACCCTCTGTCTGTCTGTCTGTCTGCCATTGATATGATTACACTTTAAAGATAGGTTTTGGGCATGGCCTAACCCTTAAATTTCAAAAGAGTCATTGATCGGTTATAGAAGGCCTTCTTCTACTCCGGTATTGTTCAAATCATGTCATAGAAGGTTTCAAGTCACATGCAATAGGTATATTATGTTGCATGATAAACCTTGACTTCTCAAGATGTTCTTTTTTGTGCAGACGTGTCCTTGATTGACCGAGCCCTCACTTTCCTATTCCTAGGTGATTAATCTCATTATTCCCAACAAAGCAGGAGCTCAGGGCACTTCTCACTTGATAGCCTGCTTCTAGCTTCTTGTTTGCACCAGATGCCAGAATGATACATTGTTTCGTTCTTCATCAGTTTCAGTTCTCTTTTAAAATGCCCAATAAAAGCCTCATGAGAACGTTCTTGTCAATGATTGGTCAGATGTGTCTAGGGTGGATGCAATAACATAATTCCTGAACTGCTCTACAATTGGTCAGAATTTCCATGCAGAAACTCTCAACTCACAAACTACAAAAAGAAACTACAGGAAGTACATTGTCTTCCTCATCCCATATTACATGCTGCATTCAACTGCTCTGGTGGTCAGAAATAAACAAACAGACTAATGATTTTCATCACCAAAATCTGCTACAGAGCTCATTTGTGTTTCAGCGACAAAATGTAGAGCATTAAATGCACAGATTCCGGTGTGTAGGCCTAACTGACTTTTAACTAGCGGTGTGTTGTCTTCGTTTCTGTTGTTACAGTGGATGGGGTTAGCCTATTCTTTTTGATTGTCAATCGTTTACACGTATCTCCCGTTACCAGCTGTTTTTGCGACCTGCAACGTCATGCAAACGTTACAAGTCGGCAACTCGGGTATATCATTGAAATTTCCCTTAATTACGACTTTGGAGGGCCGTTCATATGCTCGTAACTCGTAGATACGGAATACAAGATTTCCCATAAGCACATGAAGGAGCTACAGGAGCTTGTTACACAATGCTTCCTACAGAAGGGTTGGACTCAATCTGCTCACGTTCTCACCACATACAGACAGAGTTTGTTGAGAAGCATAACAAGATCACCTCTTCAACAAGGCCTTGGTACGCTTGTCTGGTGTGCATGGTACGTGTGTTTGTTGTGTTCTTGCCAATGAACCCAAGTTTGTTTCGAAAGAAACCTGACTTAATGTCTAATCAGCTAGACGTATTGACGACACCTGTTAGGGCGAGCCGTGAAGATCTCTGTGCACGCTGTTATGCTTGTTTCTGCTCATGTTAGTAAGTGGACTGTGAAATGTTTTCACTCTCATCATTTGCTACTCCTGCATCCCAGCTTAATCACCACACCTCTCCAAGGACCAGCCGCCTGTCTATCTCTCTCTAGGCCGGGCCCCAATCCTCATTGCCATCACTTGTCCCACTACCCCATACCCATTAGCAGGACTCCCTCTACCCCATCCCCTTCTCGAGCCTTAGCAGCCTCCCTTTCCCTGAGCCCCAGCCCCTGGCATCACCATGACTAAACCCCAGATGGTGCTTCTTTATTTCCCTTCCCCCTGAAGGGTGGAGGGTCTCCATTCCGACTGGGTGCTAGCTGCTGCTGCTGCAGCCGTTTTGGGGAGGGGGCTACTGTTTTCCAAAGCCCCCAGTGTGATTGTAAAAGAAGATTAGGTCCTATTAGATCTGGTAAATAAGCGAGAGCAGGCTGCCAGTGAGCATGTCCTTATTGTTGTTGTCTAGAAAGAAAAAAAGGGAGTTGGATCAATTCCTAAGTGTTGTTCCAACATGGCCCAACTTCAGAGACAGGCGCAAACTCTGTCTGATTCTTTATTTTTGTGTGGATTATTTATAACTGTGATGTCTGGCCTCAATTAAGGGCTTTTTGATGTTTGGGCCGAGGATGGTTGTGGTGAAGATGTGACAAGATATCACTATCAAAAGCAAGCAGTGAAGTTTCCTTTTCATAACATCTTTTCACCACAACCAAGGGATTGTTTGCCCTGATCCCTGCCCTATTATCATTAGGGATCAGTAATTGATGATCTAAAATCGCTGATAATATGTTTACCTTCAACCTTGCAGCTAGACCTCATTGTTCAATTTCAGGGAGGAGATTAGTGCCCCCCACACAACAACAATGATCCATTTTCATCCCAGATCTGCACTGTTCACTCATCCCTCGCATCTCTTTCCCTTTCTTTCCATCAGTCCCACCCACTGACACATCCCCTGCTCAGCCCTTCTTACAGCGTCCCAGACACCAACCTTTGACACCCCCCTAGACCCCCCAGATCAGGCTACATAAAGCCTTCAAAACTTTGTCACACTCTGAGGGGCCTACACGGTGAAAACGTGACAGTTTTTGGTTTCAAAAGTTAACCCGTTCAGACGCAATTTATTTTAAATCTTCACTCGTACACATCTTTTCAGAGGAAACGGGCCGAAATCGCTGAAGTAGGCATGCCAAGCCAATAGTCAGCGGTGACACTTAGCCTAGTACAGTGGTTTTCAAACCGGCAGAGCACAAATCTTTCCCAAGCCAAAGTGGCGGGTGGTCTCAATAACTTACTAATCGCTTAGACTAAATTGGCGAGTGTTATATTTGAGCCCTGCACGACACTCTCCGCTGATCACAGTGATGGTGCCGCGGAGACACCGTGCATGTTATGTTGTCTTCTAACTTTATAACTCGGGTGTGGGTATTTTATTTTGACAGCAAATGTTATAGACTACGCATGTGTGAAGTGGAGCCGTGACGTCAGCGTTACCAGGGGAAATGGTTTCGCAGTTTACAAGATACCAAAACAGTTGTGTTTTCCAAAGTTTCCTCCCTGGGAGTTGATCTCAGAACTTTGCAGTTTCATTGCCTGCGTTTGCTGTTTTCATGTAAATGATATACATCAGTTCGGCAATACGTCATCTGGACTGAACTCTCGTGACCACGCCCCTTTGGGGGGAAAACAATACACAGCGCCCCATTCACTTTGTATTGAATGACACCCGTATTCGGCAAACAAACTTAATAAAAACGTAATACGACATGCCTTTCACAAATACACGTTACTTTCTTTAAAGCCACGGCTCTTGCCTGTCTATACGAGCTGTTTTGGTGAAAAAGTATCGAGTAATTTTCAATATCGAGACAAAACTCTTAACTAATGTATGCTGAATGCTAGGCTAATGTTAGCATTCTGCTGTAGGCTAACCATAGGCTAACCCTCACGGACGGGAAAAAACACCTCAATATTGAAAATTACTCAATCATTTTTCACAAAAACAGCTCGTATGGACAGACAAGAGTCGTGGCTTTAAAGAAAGTAACGTGTTCTTGTTAAATGGATGTTCGATTACGTTTTAATTAAGTTTGTTTGCAGAAGACAGGTATTTTCAATACAAAGTGAATGGAACGGTTTTCAACGGTTTCCCCCACGATGGGTCCGAGCCGGTCCGACCGGACAAAAACACCTCAATATTGAAAACTACTCAATTATTTTTCACAAAAACAGCTCATATAGACAAACAAGAGTCGTGGCTTTCAAGAAAGTAACGTTTTTTTCTTAAATGGATGTTTGATTACATTTTAATTAAGTTTGTTTGCAGAAGACAGGTCTCCTTCAATACAAAGTGGATGGAGCGCTGTTCAATGTTTTCCCCCCAAAGGGGGCGTGGCCTGATTGCCGAACTGATGTATAGTGCACCCGCGAAAGTATTTTTGCGGATGCACCGTTTTATGTTTTCGTATAAACAGCACCTGAGACTACCCAATCGAAGATCAGGAACCTTTTGGCACATGTCCTTTTTAATACTTTCCATGTTTGCGTTGAGAAAGTGGCTTAGTAGTGGGCTGCTGCTGCTGCCCCTCCCCCAGTTGTGATTGACAAGTGAGTGCAGCATTACCCATCAGATGGTTTCACATGGGGAGTGTGTGCACAGAGGGGGAGATAGAGGGGGCATATACACCGGGGTTTGTTTCAGCCAGCTCCATTGTTGCAGCTCCCCATGGTTCCCTCTCTCTGTCTCCAGTCTGGGGCGGCATCCCTCCACTGTTGCTTTCTTACTCCATGCCATTGCGTCTGAAGCTGGGATGAGACGAGTGCTAGAAAAAGTGATGACTACTTCAAACTGGGTCTCATCCGGTGGGTAAAAATGTTCCTGCAACATGTTGGTGTTTTTTCCTATAGGAAACGGAGTGGGCAAACAAAGTTAGATTTTTTAAAATTATTTTACAGCATTTGATTGCTGATTTGATAGTGGTCTGAGAACAGGCACACGGGAGGGGAGTAGAACTTTGGGGCTTTAGTGAGGGAGCAGACTGGCACACACTTGGTTGACTATATGGAGGGCCTGGTTGCCACACAGACTGCTCAAAGCCTCAACATAGTTCCTTTTGTTTTCATAATATTTACTACTGCTAGCAAAAGTAAGCTAGTCCTCACCTGTTGCTGTAACTGTCAGACCCACCTGTGACACCATCATTTGGAAATGTTAGGCCTGAGGGGGCGTTAAGACCAAAAACAGTGTTGTGTTAAAGAAAAACTAAACAAAAGCAATGGTTTGCATTTAGTAAGGGTATGTGTTTTCGGTTACTGGTCACATGATGAATTACAATCTTAAAAAGCCGGTCTGAGTAATAGATCCCAATAGAGTCTAATGGTAAAACTTACCAAACCCATTGATCAAGGTGACAACAAATAATGCATTTGCCACTGAATGGAAATAATCTACCTGAAATGTGTACTTGAATATGATTGGCCAACACACCACTGTGCCATGTAATGTTCCTGTAATGTTGAGCCTGGTCCTTTTTAGTTTAGTTGAATGGAACTCTGGAGAGTGTACCCCCTTGGTCTGGTTCCTTTGTGCAGGTGCACACAACAATCACACTCGGATGTGGACTAAAAGTAATGCACTACAAAGAAGGGAGCTAAATAGCGCTGTTGTTTGTGAAAACCTTGTCACATGGCAAGCCTGACTTCGAGGAACTAAAGTCAACAAAACCTAACAAATGTGTATAAGTCACTAATACTGGTTTATCAATGGCAAGCACAGATATGGATCACTAACAACAAGTCAGTGTTGCTGCACTGGTACCACATGATCCATCAACATTATCAGAATGAGAAAATACATTTTCACACAGAAGGAATTTCCTTTGGTATATTGTTGCATTCAATTATCATAGAGAATAGAAAGCAAGATACTGCTAAGTCCACAATATGAATATTTACAATTAAATGTCACAATGAATCTGAGCAGTTTCTCCAAAGTGTCCCTTATATTTGGAAAGCGATACACTTCAGTTCTCAGTGTGCCATTTCAGAATTTAAAATGTTCTTGTCACTACTTTAGTTTAGGGACTTTCCTTTCCTTTAAAAGTGGCAGTTCCTCTGTAAGTATGGTTTAACTCCAAGGCTGCAAGCCATCTGCCTGGCTGCTTTCTACATTTAGGACTCCTCCCTTGTGTCTGTACGTATGTAGATCCATGTGTATGCAGAAAATGTGCCCACTGGGATGTCAGCTGAACCAGGAAGCTCCATTTATATAGGGGAGTTGATGATGTGGTTTTCAAAGAGCTCACATTGGAAGTATGAGAGGCGCTGGGTGGCCTCCTATCTCCCACTGCCAGTGAACTAGGCATAGGCAAAGGGTTTCCATCATGTCCCCCCCACCCCCCCCTCACAGGCTCTCCTCCACCACCCCTTCATAAAGCCCGGCCACCTGTCCCACCTGGCTCTGACATTGACGCAATAAAACTAATACGAAAGTTGAAACTGACCTCACAGTTGTGTAGTGTATTGGCTATATTAGTCACACGATCCCACATGGTGGTGAAGCTCATTTGGAACAACCTGTAGTTGTTCTTCCTTTAAGTATTTTCACAATCAAATGGTGTTCTCGCCTGGGGGCAGTCATTTGTTTGAAAAGGCAGGTGTGGACGGAGGACACACCTTTTCACTCTGGATTGAACAAAAGATGTTGTAAAGGCGAACTATTTAGGCAGAATCAGCAAACAAGGCAGCCAGCAACCCAAAGATGTTGATGCTTTCCCCTGATTATCAGATGAACGCTACATCCTGAGGATGCGAGGGCGTTTTCCTGTAGTGTTATGGTCGTGTGTGCGTTTGTGTCATGTGGCAGGAGGTGGTTACTTGTGGGGGAGGAGGAGGAGGGTGTTGTCAGATGATGGCTCCTGGAGGAACCATGTGTGAGATGAAAGTGGGAGGGGAGTGGGGGGAGGAAGGATAAAGAAAGAAGCAAGGGAGAGGAAGATAGAGGAGCCTTTACACAACAAACAGGCCTCCCTTCCCCCTCCAGCTAGCATGTGCACACGTCCTCCAACTGTTGGTGATATAGACCCCGAAGGAGCTGTTAACGGCAGTGGCATGGAAAGTGTCTGCTGAGAGCATAGCCAGAGAGGCCAACCCCCTGATACGACAGGCTCTGTTGATCTGCCACAACCTTGGAGCTGCTGATACAAACACTGCTGCTCTTGCTTATCACGACCCTGTGTCTCTGTGTTACTTGCACAGAGACACATTGGTGTGTCACACACATACACACACCAATTTTATCTCAGTTTTTCTCTCTCTACAGATATGACCCGCGACACATGATGGAGACATTAGTGTCCACTGAGAAAAGCACATTTCACTTTTAATCTTCAGATGCTCAGTACAGCCTTGAAGTCAGTTAAGCCTTGATGTCTTGAAAGCCTGGTTCTCTCTTTCTCTCTGTTGATTTGTGAAGAGGAGGCTCATCTTTAGTTTTGCCTCATTTAACTCTTTGCTGCAGATTTTTGCTTTATGCAGGTTAACCAGCTCTCACAGGTTAAGCTCTGGTTGTCACCTTTAGCAGAGAATATGTGTGGGGCAGATGAAGTCTGGAAAAGACACAGATGTGTCTGGATCAGAGACATTTTACATGAACAGCATATTCCGATCTAAGGTCTTTGTTCTGGTTAAGACCATAATCAAATAAGGTGTTTTACACGCATCACTTATATTCCCATTTACAATCAATCATGCTCTGAATTAACCAGCGCGTACACTTGAAGTGGTAAAAGTGTCCTGATGTCAGACATCGGCACGTTTTCCCGTCAATAATTCCGATCCTATCCAAGAAAAATGAACGCTTCTTATGTCATATAGTTTTATCGCATTGCAATGACAAACTCCTCTGAGGGAGCCATGCTGCATGTTTTAAACTATGGTTTACTCAATGCTAAGTTTAAACCAGGGCATGTGTCGCAAACTGCGGCAAATGCTGAATAATGCAACGAAAAATCAAGTAGGAATGTTTAGTGCGATTTTACGATGTATACACTGTACGTTAGGGCTGCACGATATCAGGAAAACATGCTAAATGCAATAACCTTGTTGAATATTGCTATGCGATATCAGTTGAGATAAATTAACAAAAACATAAATATGCGACGTTACTGTCTTTTTGCTCTGAGTTAAGTATCAACATAGACCCCGACCAGACATTAAGGAGCCCTATGGAGACAATGAAAAAAATTTTTTTTAAGGCATTATCTCTCCATTCCAACAACATAGCATTATTGATTATTATTTATTGATCACTTAAGCAAAAACATCCTCATGCCCTTCTTTACAATATTTTCTGGTAGGCTACATCTGATTGGCGCAGTGAAAATGTGTCCCCATTCCCCAAGTCTTCAGCAATTACAGCTCAGCATAACTGGAAAGAAAATCATTCTTTCATGTCCATCACATTACATAAAGTTTAAAGGTAGTTTGTACTTTTTGTTAAGGGGTTACACCATACTTATAGCAGATACACGTGTGGGCTCTGATGTTACGCCGATACAACATAGTGTTGGGGCGTAGAATGTGTGTGTGTGTTGTGTGTGTGTGTGTGTGTTTGTGTGTGTGTGTGTGTGTGTGGCAATTATCACAAAGGGCTAAAATTAGGAAAAATACATTGCTTGTGCCAATGACCAAAGCTACCTTTTTGCTGGGAAGATTCTAGAATGTTCTTCATAGTGGAGGTACATTGGTTGTGACAGGCCCTTGTGAGAAAGGAAACTGTGTCGACACTACTGTGTTACTTTTTGCACACCATTCTATTATTTTGAATAGATGGATATGACGGTACTTTAGACACTTGTTTTTGAGTGAATGTTGTTTTCCCCACCATGCCAATATATATTTTTGGGAGAATAATCACGTTCTCCTTTGCTATAAAGACTCTGAGTCCGTGCTGTCCTGAGCAACTTAAAAGCAGGAGTGGGGGCACTGTATGAAGGGAGAAGAGATAACGAAGCCAGAGAGAGGAAAAGAGTGGGATGGAGATGGAGCGAGGGTGTTGTCAGGGGAATAATAAAATGCCTCAGAGGCCCTCATGGACACTGGGCAGCAGGACAGGGGGAGGAAAAGAAAAGGGTGTGGAAGAGATGGCAATAAGAGGTAATACCAGTAAGAGAAGCAGAGAGAAAAACAGCAGGGGAGTTGTGATAGAGAAGTGGCAAATACCTCCAGGGTAAACTGCTGATTGGGAGCGGAGGCCTACAGAGGAGCTGTGGAGTAGACACACCTTTTTGACTGAGCCTTGACTCACCCACCAATCTTTGTCCCGCTGTGTGAATGCGAATGGCCTGCTTTGTTCACTGCAGTAGCTCAGTGATAAATCTGACAGTTTAGGTCCATGATTTATACTCGTTATAGCTTAACACTTATCCAGCTCTCTTATCTATAAGTCCCATTGATCATTAATGCGGAGCAGCCAAAGTACTGCACTGTGTTTATTCTGTTGAGACACGTGCATGGACAAATGTTGGTAAAAGTGTGTGTTTTTGTCTGTTGTTGTGGACTGTATTTGCCAAAGGTTGTGGGTTGTATATTGCCCACTACTCTATTTGTGTGTGTGTGGTGTGTGTGCGTGTGTGCGCGCGCGCTAATACAGGGGAAAGGTTCCCACAGGACATGTCCAGCTGCAGCTCAGTGTCTCTTGCGGCCCGTCATCACTGTGTGTGTTGTGAGCAGCAGGCCACAGAGGGATTGGCTGGATGGTTGGCTGAAGAAAGGGCACACACACCACATTAATTCCCCTTGCCTGTGCTATCCGAGATGCCGTGTGGCACTTCAAAGGTGGAGCAGGATGGTGTTAATCCCGGGGCTGTAGCAAACGCTCCACTCGGCTGTGCTGTACTCAACTCTTCACTCTTCTCCCCCGGCCACGGCCCCCAGCCTTCTCAAAGTGTGATCAAAGCACAGACTGTCTCTGATGGATGGGCTCACTCCGGCCCAGAGGCTGCCTGACAGGGGACCAGGAAGTGGATAGGAGTGTGTGACAACATTTCTCAGCATTGTATTCGCATGGGCTTTTACAGACAGATACATATTTTATCTCATCTGATATTATTTCTATACCTTATTTGCTGCTACCTGTCCATTTGCACTGTTGTGTGTTGTGTATTTAAAATTTTTTTAATTGTATGCTATGTGTAGCCTAGTGTATGTCCTTGTGCTGTACTTTGTTTTGGAGAGTCCAAAGACAACTTGGCATCAAAACACATGTTGTGAAAATCAGCAAATATCCACTCACCGTTCCCTGCATGTCCGTATCGCGTGTGTGCTGAAAAAATGCCAGTCGTTTATTTATACACAGCGCCCGGCTCCGTATGTGGCTCTGTAAACAACGGAAGTAAGCCCATCAACACTTCTCCAACCAATCGGTTCCAGGCATCGTGTCTGACATTAGTTAAAACAACAATGCTATTGGGACGGTGGTTAGTGACGAACTGCTGTAGCCAAGACAAGGTTGCGTCTGTCGGCGGAGATCAAATATCAACAAGCTTGAAAATTAAATGGTATACTCCACCTTTAATTGACCAGAGCTTATGGCTGTGACAGTTCCGTGGCAGAGCATACCTATGTAAGCAGACCAACACATGTGTGCTCTCAGAAGAAATGTTTAAACCTTAAGGTATTTTTTTTGTTGTTGTCAAAGATCTGCAACCTCCCGTGTTGATGATACACTACGCAGCATCACACTTAAGGAATGCCAAGTAAAGGTTCAAGATTGAAGGATAACTGCAGAATAACATTGTACTAGAAAAGCAGGATCAGGTGCATGCTGAATTCTCTCACATTAGGTAGGCAACAGTGCTTCTGTTATCTCTTAACTTTCCAGTGCAGGATGTCCTTATCCAGAGTGTTTTTTCGTATTGTTCAATGTAGTTCTCGGAATGTGAGATGAAGAACCAGCTGATTGCCAAACTTTTCAGGTTGTCATCAAGTAACAGTACAGCAGTAGCCTGGTTCTACCAGACGTGCTTCATTTCATTTGTACAGAAGGTCTGGAACTGCTCAATTGACAAACGTTCACTCACTTGGAGGCGGGGTGTCTGTTGAGGTTTAAAATGATTGGATCTGCCAAGTGCCTCTCCGGAATAAACCGTAAAGCCTATACCAATCGCATAACAAAACTCAGAAAAGCTTGTTCTTGCTCCGGCTTTAAATTATCGATATTCGGCAGCGTTGCCACAACATACTAAATAGCTTCTCTCGTTTGACTGTATGGAGGCACAAACATTTCAGCCATTGCTGAGCTATTGTTTGACAGGAAGTAATTAGTTAGCCAACATAAACAGTCTTTTTGTTGTCATGTCATGCATCCTAACATGGCAAAACGGATATTGTGTCTGGCAGATGATATGCCCTGCTTTATAAGACATAATGTCATCTGGTTTGCTCTCGTCCCTAATTGCACATATTATTTATTATTATTATTATTATTATTATTATTATTATTATTATTATTATTATTATTATTGACACATCACGATCTGCATTGTCACAGGCAGAGAGGAAAATGGAAAGCATGTCTGTTGTACACTGTCTATGAATAAGGAGACATAAAATTGTCTGTGTATTGGACTGCATCTTCTTTTTTTTAAAAAAACTGTTTTATCTGTATCAGTAGCTGTGTATCTGATGGCAGTGGGGGCGGGACCTGATAAGCCTTTGGCTTCTCCTGCCACCCTTTGGACGATAACACAAAGTAATGTGTAAGAATATGTCAAAGAGAAAATTGTGTATTGTGTATAATTGTCCGGAAGAATAATACATAAAAATAAGAATTATGTAACCTCTGTTTCCCCTGTTTAAGTCTTATTGTTATATTGTCTCATTTGACACTGCAAACACATTGACCTGCACGCTTGCAAATTGGTCATAAGCACACGCTCATAAAACTTAATGAAGTGTTCTTCCTGTGAGTCAGGAGACATAGCTGATTTTTTTTTGTATTATAGAGTAGCTTGAGGCAGAAACGGGCTGTCTTGAGCTTTCCTTCATACTTTCCTTTTCTAACCTCAAGCAGAAACATTTTACCTTATCCTGTTTTTCAACTTCTTTCTCAACCTCCTGTCTGCCCCCCCCCCCACTCTGTTTTTCATTGCGCTCACTTGTTGGCTCCTGGCTTCCGTCGTTCTCTGAGGCCGGGAGGTGTGCATGCTGACCTTTGGTCACCCCTCGGCTCAACATAGTTCCTCTAGAGAGAGAGAGACTGAGGACAGGCGAGTGAGCTAACAGTCATTACATGTAGGCCTACCTCCTCGTCCTTGAGATCATGTTGGACCTTTCCCTCTCTCGCCTGCAGTAGTACCTTTAGTAAATGTTTATGAGAGTGAGGAATAGCGACACAATGAAAGAGTTTTGGATCTGTTGTCAGTGTGAGAGCAAGGACCAGGAGGGGTAAAGGAGTGGTCAGGGACAGTCATGTTCTTTTTCTGAAGAACTATTATGCTTTGGCTTCAGCCTGGAGGGACTGCCTGCTTTGCATCCCACGAAAGGGGGCGTTAAGTGAAATGGACACTTGGCTGATGGAGCACTTTTCATTTGCATTTCTGTCCTCTCTGTCTCCTGTTCCCTCTCTCATTCCCCTCCTGTTCTACTCCAGAGCCTCTGGGTATCATTGGGGAGAGCAGTGCATGCTGGGAAGCCGTGTGGGGTGCTGTGCCTTGGTTGGTCAGCAGAGGAGAGTAGGGGGGTGGGTGTATGGCATGGCTGTGTTGCAGCTCTAGGCCCCTGCTGCCTGCCGTCTCTCCTTGGTGCTTTCAGGTCTTTTAGAGTTTGCTCTGCCGGTTACTGCCGCTTCATAAAACCTCAATGGCTGAAACACAATGCCAGGCAGGAGAGAGAGGGTCACGGCTGAACTTGAACCTCGGCTCCAGCCAAACAACCACCGGCAAAACCAAGAAGCCCTAATCACACCACTTGCAAATACCAACTCACCCTCCTGCTGTCTACCTCTGCCGGCTTACCTTACACCGATACCAACACTGTCAAACCCTTAAGCTCACTTATAGAATGTCTTATTCTTTTGTTGCATCATCTCAAAGCTGCATTTTTGCCTTTTTATTTTCTCATATATTGACTCTTACATCAAGAATCGCTTGGGTTTGCTCATAATGTATTGGCAACATGTTGTACTATGTTATACCTGGAAATGAATACCCTTGTACCGTTATTGTATCTGTATCAACCCTCTGTATTGACCCTACTGTCCCCTTTTTGTTTTATGCTAGGAGCTGGAGAAAGCCCTCTCAGAGCAGGACTTTGACTTTCTTGGGGACCTCATTGCTTGTCTGTTGCAGGGATGCTACCAGCGCAATGACATTTCGTAAGTATAGATCAGCACACACACAGTACGGACAGGTAGCAGATCATGAGGAGATATTCACAGTATTCTGACAAGCACACTCCAGATTAGCTGACTCCACCTTTTAATGTGCTTATTTAGTACTTATTGGTCTTAGCTTCTTTAATTCACAATGAGGCTGCTCACACAACTGCTATGTTTAGGTTGGTACTTGTTTGATATTGTTGGAAACTTGAGATTCTTGGGATTTAATTGATGCAAACCATTTCAAGATATGATCACAGCAGCAAGTACAATCCACGCCTCTGTCCGACCAAAAACAAGCAAACACTTACAAAGTTGAGGCAACTGACCTCTAAAGCTTCATATTAATCTATAGATCAATAACATCCGAACAGAAATCCTTTGGTTACATTGGCAAAGGTCCACACGATCATATCCAGTCAAATGTCCACGGACTGCTATGTCCCAGGATTTGTGTCTCATTTTCCTCGTATTATCTGTCATAACTCAGGTTTGCATGTAAACATCACTAGTATCTTGGTGTCAAAATCTCCACTATACCCTTACCATTTGATTGACACCTCAGTAATGCCAAAAGGAGCTTGCTGTCCTCTCCACAACCAACAATAGCCAACAAGAATCAGCGTTGAAAAGTAGTGCCTGCCTCTATGTATTTGTGTGAAGACGGAGCCAGTTGCTACAAATTGTTTTCTGAGAGTTTTGATTCAGTTACATACAATCACTGGCCACTTTATCAAGTACACCTGTTCAATTGCTTGTAAAAACAAATAGCTAATCAGCCAATCACATGGCAGCAACTCAATGCATTTAGCATAGACTTGTCAAGACAACTTGCTGAATGAAGCTCAAACCGAGCATCAGAATGGGTAAGAAAGGGGATTTAAGTGACTTTGAACATGGTATGGTTGATGGTTCATGGCAGGATGGATCCATGCTTTCATGTTGTTCACCCTGGTTTAACGAGTGGTTATTTGAGTTACTGTTGCCTTCCTATCATCTCGAACCAGTCTGCCCATCTTCCTCTGACTCTGACATCAACAAGGCATTTTCGTCCACACAAATGCTGCTCACTGGATTTTTTCCTTTTTCGGACCATTCTCTGTAAACCCTATGGTTATGAGTAAAATCCCAGTAGATCAACAGCTTCTGAAATACTCAGACTAGCCCGTCTGGCACCATCAACATTGCCATGTTCAAAGTCACTTAAACCCCTTTCTTCCCCATTCTGTTGCTTGGTTTTAACTTCCACTAGTTGTCCTGCCCAGGTCTACATGCCTAAATGCATTGAGTTGCTGACATGTGATTGGCTGATAAGTTATATGTGTTAACAAGAAATTGAACCGCTGTACTACCTAATAATATAGGGGTCAATGAGTGTCAATTCAAATAGTTTGTCCCATTGGGGTTTCCAGCTATAGTCACCTATAGGCATCTTTGTTTCGCAAATAATTCAGGTGAAAATAAAAACCTTTTACTTCTAGAACTCAAATGACAGTAGCACTTAGACTGTTGGTGGAAATTGGTTCAAGAACACTTACTTATATTCATTAGAAAGGCTCTTTAGTTGAATGTTAGTGGATTGTTAAGGTTGTAAACCTGCACTGACTTGTCTTGCTGAATTGGGTCGTTAATCTCCTAATCTAGGTCTTTTTATATTTTAATTTGTAGCTGGCAAGATAAAACCAGTCTTTCCATCTACTTCAAATTAGTCATGACACCCAAGAGCCGGAAATCTGAGTCACTGGCACAATGACTCGCTGAGGAGTCACGATTTACTCACAATATGGTGACTGCAGTGAAATAATGCTCCACTACTCATGAGATGTAGATAATACCATAGCCACTGACACTTTTTCTTTTCCCAGTGATCAAACAAGAGGACAAAGTGAGTTTGTAGCAGAGGTTGTTATTCAAAGCCACGTATATTTTTGAATGTCCCATGGGCTTTCCCCTCCTCTCACCCATCATTATTAGAAAGTGGGCACGGTGGTGGTACCAGTGAAGCGATAAGCACAGGGCCAGGACTGATCCAGTTTCTCCACCAGGCAACCGGTATAACAGGAGGACAACCTGCTTTATTAGAGTGGACAGGCGCTGGCATCCTGGGGGCGGCTGCTCAACGCTGGCCTTTCACAGAGCTGCCCTTTTCATCCGCACGTGTTAAACGCTCTGCCGGAGCTGGGGGAACGGAGGGAGGGAGGGAGGGTGAAGGGAGGATGTCGGGGATAGAAAGTAGGAGAGAGAGATGGGCTGGTGAAGGAGGGGGGTAGCCTGCAGCTGTGTGAAAAGTGCACACTGCTCTTTCAAGATAAGCCATTTCTTTCTGTCCCTCTTTCTCTATGCCGTTGCATAGATGCCCACCCCTTTGCCCCAAGCCCTTGTTCTGTTCATCTGAGTTGGAACTGAAAGGTACAGATTAATCGGCTGGACCTGAACCGGAACCAACATTTATTTACCAGCTCCCTACTCATAGGAGAGATACAACCCCAATCCCATTCAAATAACTTTTTTTTTCAGCCCCACCTCCTCCCTCTTACCAGGCCACTATGGTAGTTTGAACTCTGTTTGTTTCCCAAACTGTGCACTACAAAAGGACACTAGTTGATCTAGAAACATGGTTGTTGGCTTTACAATGTGTATTTGCAATTGAATCGGTTGCATTAATTCATACCGACGGATCTCAAAGGACCAAAAGAACCCTTCTGTCGTTTTCTTTTATTCGTTATAATATGCATCAGTTGAGAGTTTTCAAACAAAGATAGTTCGTAATTGATATATTATGTTACATTTAACTTCATGATTTAGTAACAACTTGTCAAATAATTTAAAGGTGTACTATGTAGTTTCAGAGCAGGGGGATTTGTTTACATTTGCAGAGCCTGCATTTAGTTTACAAAACATATTACTCTACTTGTAATTCTTAGTATTAGCTCTTAGTATTACTATTTCTATTACTCTGTCAATCAAAGTAGTTTTTTTTAGGAATCTGTACCAAATGCACGACTATAATGTTTATTGACTAAACTGTGGGCCCTGCTACTGTAAACAACATCATGAAACAGTAACTTTCAGGTAGCTTTCTCACTTCAAATAGAGTTCCAGGGAGCCAATGTGATTAAAGTTTGTTGATTGAGTTATGACAATATACCTTAGAAAATGTTCACTTAATCTGACACACCTAAAGTTACATATTGCACCTTTAATATGAATGCAGGGGCTTTCACCGATCACTTACTTTTCTTGCAAACTAAATTGCTATTTATTCTATTAGTCTTCACTATTTATATGGCAGATTTTACTGTAAATAAGCCTAAATTAATCTAACTAATCATCCATTACAAAACTGAGGAAATAGCAATTGCGTCAAAGCGTACATTAAACCACAAGACTCGAGTCAAGTGTAGGAAAGACCTGAGTAACACCAACCTGAGATCCTCGCAAAAGGAGAGGCCATACTCCTCCACAACTTTCCACTCTAGGAAAACAAGTGGAACATCTGAGGTGGGAGGAATAAAAAAAAAAACTGATTCAACATCCACACTAGAAATGTGCTATTTCTGAAACGGTTAAACAGTACATTAAACTCTACCGCACACAGTGACAGTCAGACAATGAACCATCACAACAACAAAAACAACCTGTCCGTCTATTGATATTTTACCAGATTTTGTCACGTGTTGAAAATGTTTTCACACTGGTAAACGTTATGCATTAATGTTGTCTTGAGAAACCTATTGGACCGGCCCTCTCTCACTCTCATCTCTACTCTTTGCCCTTGCTCTGCCTCCGTAGGCCCCAGGCATTCAGCAGTTACCTGGACGACATCATCAGCTACCGGTGGGAGCTAGAAGAAGGAAAGCCCAACCCATTGCGCGAGGGCCCCTTTGAGAATCTGCCTCCACGCACTCAGGTGGAACTGCTACACCGACTGTGCGACTACCGTCTGGATGCTGCCGATGTCTTTGACCTCCTAAAGGTACACATGCATGACCATCAGCTAAAACCATGCCACAATGATGACATATTAGTTTCCATACACGCAATTAGTTCCAGCAATGGTGTCATACATTACACTCAGTTTTCTCAAGGTGTTTCGCCAAACACCAGTGAAGCTATATTATTTAATATGCAACCGACCACAGATATATGACTTTACCTCGCCTGTCAGCATTGTATCCCTATTAATAATGTGATGTTAAAACAAACAAAAAATACAGTATAACATGAGTACAAACACTTGAGCAAAGCTGGTTGGCTGATTTCAAAGCACCATCATTATTTTCACTCTTTGAATCATTTGATCATTTACTGTGACCTGTAGAGATTTGCATTTATATTTCTAAAAGAATACTCACTGTCCAATTGAATTTACAAGGGAACCTCAGATTTATCTCCATACTCTCTGTATAATTCATAATTTCATGCCAATATTATCCCTGATGAGATAAGGTTTCATTTAGATAATTTATCAGGTTAAATTTATGAATGCACTCAGCAAGATGCTGAAAGTACTCTTCGTATGATTCACAGTGGTGTAGGATCAAAAGGACTGAGTGACATCACCCAGTAATGACTGATGATCTAAAAACACAGTCCTGCACATGATTTAAGTATTGTAATGTCCCCACCCCCAACCCCCTTCAGGGGCTGGATGCAGACAGCCTGAGGTGGAACCGCTTGGGCAGGATGGAAATGGAGCCCTCTACTGGTACTTCTATGGCACTCGTATGTACAAAGAACAGTCGGTCAAGAGGAAAGCGGAGAAGATCAGGTAAACATTAGTTTGGACTGTGTGTCTCTATCCGTCCAGTCTCCAAGACGGAATAAAGGTTATGTCACTGGTCATGTTTTCCTGTGGTAAAATTAGTACATGTAAGGTAAATGTGTAATTGCAGTAATAGGTTGACACTGGTTTACAGGCGTGTTAAGGGTTAAGTATAGAGGGCTCCTGTCTTCAAAAGGCTATAATTTGTATAATGTTGTTTCTCCAGCAGTGAAACCTCTGACCTAACATTACCAGAGAAAAAGAAAAGGGGAAGACCACCAAAGAAGAAGAAATCAGAAGACTCTCATCTGAGGTGAGGAAATACAAAACATTGTTGTTTGTTGTCAGTGCCAACAGTGTGTTGCAGAGAAATGCTGACATGTGTAGCTGTGCATGTGTGGCACAGATGTACTTGTTTTGTCAAAAGCAAACAGGCGTTTAACTGTCACAGCAGATGCCATGGCTGTTTGCCATGTGGTTGGTGAGTGTATAGATATTGGGGAGGGGTTTGTGCAGTCATGTGTAAAACTAAAAGTTGTAGGACGTAAGAAAGCTAAAACAAATTAACAGCAGGGGGAAACTTACAGAATATAAATACCGGCCTCACTGAGGTTAATTTCTCCATTTGGACATACAGTGTAAGGGAGATAGAAAGAGAAATGTATTCAAAAAGTGCTGTTATACTTTGAAGTTTGAATCACTCTTTGTAGGGAAGTTTTTGAATTGATTCTCCAATGTGTTTTAACTTTTCAGTGAGGTGGAGAGTGAAGCCCCAGAAGTGAAGACAGAAAATGGGCGGGAAGATCTGCGCCCTAGCACAGGTGAAACAGTCTCACTAATATGACCGATTTCCTTTCACGTCGACTACATCGAGTTGTTATGTTTAACCGTCGACTGCCACTTTCACTTAATGAATGGTCTCTCTACACAATTCCCTACAAGCAATGAGCCAACGTGTGTCTTCTGTGCTTCCACCAGGCCGTAAGCGAGGCGCCTGGTCCCTTGTGTGTGATACAGAGGAGCAATGGGTCGGTCTGGCAGAAAGCATCAAGGACAAAACCTCCCCGCAGGACCGCCACCTCTACCGTGTCATCAGCCAGAACTTCCTGCCCGAGATCAGCAGCATGATCGAGCACAAGGTCAGATGCCAAAGAGACAGTGCTACCATTAGTCGCCGTAGCAGCGTTTCATAATGTCGTCCGCTACTCCCCAGGGCAATATGACTGAGTCTAGCCACGGCAGATGTTCCACTGTTAACATCTAAATGTCAGTGCTTATTGAATTTTTGCTCTCCCCTCTCACAAATTCGACCTCTTTTGATTGTGTTGATGGCAGTATAATCAATTATCTTTACAAATCATAATTTAATCCTAACTGTTCTCATATACAATATGAACAGTTCTGACATTGGAGGTCCCCAATGTTGGTATGGGGGGGGGGGGGATACACATTATGAATAACGTGTTAGGTGATAATTGTCTGTGAAGTTGTTGCTACGCTTTAGTTGGGCCAGCTGCAGGACAGGTGAAGTGATCGAAAGCCAGTCTGTGCTTGTCCTTAATTCTGCACACCAGCTGGGTAATTGAGTTTGCCCCGGGCCCTTAACTTGAGCCTGACTGTAGAGAACTATGCTCTAATGCTAGTTAAGTTAAATAAGGGCACAAGCTCTGTAGGCAGCTTGATTGGGCTTGGCCATTCCTTGGGGTCATACTCATTTGTCTACCATATAATCCTTGGAATGTGTGTTGAAGTACCTCGGGGGAGATAATAGACATACTCCCTCTGCCTTGTTCATAGCAAGGATGAGTCAGAATAACACTACCCACTCAAATTTCCTTCTTTAGTTTCTGATGGAATTAATTTCATGTCATTGAATGCAACAGCTAGTCAAATCTAAAGTAAGGCTGTGTTTGTATCAACATGGTTGGGCTCTTTCCACTCCCATGATGTGTATACATATCCAGCACCGACTGTTGCTATAGAAACACCCCAAGCCTTTCTCCATCATCAGCAGTGAAGAAAAGAATCCTGCTGGCAGTTTGATGTTGGCAGAGCAGTCAGTCAACTATCAAAGGGTGTGGGTGGATGATTGCTGTCTTGTCATTCATCAACTGTACACTCAGCTGTTCCACTCATACTCACACTATATACTGTATGTCATTCAAAAGGCTTTGTTAATTTTCTCAAAGCAGAAGCTTAGTGAACTATCCTGGTGGTTTTGTAAAATGACTGTTATTTAACAGCAGCAGACCAAGTATGACTGACTTTGGTTTGGGACAGTCGGTAGAGGAGCATCTTTAGAGACTGTTTATGTTTGCTCTTTTCTTCAATATGTATTCATTTAACCATGAGGTCGCTGGTTCGATTTATGGTGCCCTACATTTCTACCATTGTTTCCTTGAGCAAGAGACTTGCTCCAGTGTCACGGCACATATATATATATATATATACTTTACAGAAATGTATCTCTTTATTTTGGGGTGTAGGCATACAATCATGTCAAATACACAGTGTGTGTAGCTCCTGGAAGCCTTCTCTCTGCTGTCTCAGGCTGCTGTCACCAGCCATTTCATGGGGCACTGACAGCAGGCGAGAGGGAGGGAGCTCACCTTGAGGCAGGATGGAGCCTCTTGAATGACAGCTCTGCTGGGCTGCAGGATTCTCTCGACCTCCCTAAGTGGCGACACCAGAGGCACTCTATTTTGTGTGTGTGCTGGATGGAGGAGGGGGATTTAGGGCTTGTGGTAATATAGAGAGGAATTGTGGAGCCCCAGGACACGCTAGTGATTCACTCTGAGACACAGCAGAGATGGGCAGAGGGCACCATAGATCAGATACTGAACATCAGTCTTTCTTTCTTTCTCTCTCTCTCTCTCTCTTTGTCTTTCTCTCCTTTTACTGTTTCTCAGTCCTCACCCACATCTTTCTTCCTCTTTTGCCTTCTCACCTTCACACATACACAGGCCTCACACATCTGCTAATGTATTTTAAGGCCTCCCATGGTTGTTTTATAGATGGCCCGAAGCCTTGAGTGTGACACCTCTCAGTGCTGTTGGCTCCACTATGCTGACAGTTATTCGCAGTCTGGCTTCCCCTGATGAACTCAGACATGAGCTGCACAGAGTGTCAGCCAGTCCCTGATATAGACGGGCTTTCCAGGGATCTGCTGAGAGCTCTCTGTATGCTGGCGTTTCCCTCCTCTGTCTTTGATGTATAATTTAGGTTTGGATTGTGCATAGATGTATATACAATGATCATGCTCTAAAGATGCAGGTTTGGCTATCTGGAGTCTTATCACTGTATAGTACATTTCTCAAACTGTTAGATTTGTATTATTGGTATTTTCCTAAGCTTGGCTGTCACCCCCAGGGAAAGGTGGGGGAATGCAGGCAGCAGAAGAGACAGGGTGACTTGTGGGGGGGAGGGGAGAGTAGAGCCAATGACCTCTCAATACACTCTCTGCCCCTCCACCCCAGGGCCACTCAGTGTGTTGGCTCGTGTGTGGTGGTCTGTCTTTCTGTCTTGAAGACTGACCATACAAGAAACGGGCACAGCCGCATATGTGATTCAGAAATAAAAAGAGTTAGAATTAAAGATACAAAATGAGGAATGAATAATGTAAGTAATCATTTTCAGAAAAAAACAATAACTTTAGTTGTTATCTACTTGGCTTATTAAAAACAATGAATCCGTTTGGATTGGGAGTGATGGGAAGTTCCATTTCGGGATTTCCCTTTTTATTTCCATTTGAAACCCGATTGTGCCTTTGAACAGTTATAAGAAGCAGAGCTGAACCTCATCTTATATTCTTTTCTCCAGGAGCGTGAGCAGAAACAGAAGCTCCTGGACCCGGCCCCTGTTCGCACATCACAACAGTTCGCTGGCAAATACATCCACCGGGAGATGGAGGTCTGTGTTTGTTTACATGTCTTTTGATAGTATTGAAGACAGAAGCAGTAGCTCGTCTGTTCGATTTGCAGGCATAATCTCTATTGTTTTTTTTCTCTTGATTTTTTTTTTTTTTTTCACAAAATGTTGTGAACTTGATTGTGTTCACCTTCTGCAACACATTCTGGTTCAATGTTTGTTTATGTCTCTTATCAGTATTTTTGGATTGGATTTTTGGAGTGTACCAGTTGTCTAATTTGCTAATGTACATCTGTCAGGTGTTGCATGCACAAGATTGCTTTGGTGGTGATATTGGACTTTCTGTCTCTAGATATTCATTCCAAGCATTCCTTCCATGATTCCAGTGGATACTCACTAGCATTTTGTGTTTGTTTTCAGGACAATTTGAAGCCCATGTCTGAGGAGGAGGAGAAGAGAAAAGACGAAGAGCTGGACAGGCAGGTCCTTCTGGCCGAGCAACGGAGAGAAGAGGAAATGCTTTTACAGGAAGACCAAGAGAGAGAAAAGATGGAGAAGATCAAAGCTGCGGAGGGTAAGTCAAGTCAAGTTAAAGATTATTTATCAAACACATTCAAAACAACCAAAGCGCTGTACAGACTCAAAACACAAAAAAATAAATGCTCAGCAAAAGGAAAATAAAAACGCAATAAATAGGAGCATAATAGAAAAAATAAGTAAGATGGATGGCGACATAGATGGATGGAAAACACAAATGGAATGATTTACAACTTCTCTTTGTGGAAAAAGTACCCTTACTTTTTTTCACCTAAATTAAATTAACTGTACCGCAGGACACTTGCATCCTTACAGATGTGCTTGTGGTTACAAAATTGAAATGAAGCATGGTGCCAAAAGTCAAATGTCAAGGAGCCGCAGACATTTCACCCTCTTTCATCAGCGGCAGGTAGGGAGCTTTCATACTCATCTTCCATCTCGAGGGTGGGGATAGAGTGGATTGTGAAGGGCAACCCATGGACAGACATTCACATCTTCAGTGCTGCGTTTCGGCTCTTAACTGCTCAAAAATCTGCAGCAGCATAGCGGCCTTGTGATTTATGTATAGTACACACAGAGACTGTTCGAGGGAATGTTCTGGGCCTTTAATCACAGGATCTCTTTTTCTCCCTCCCTCTGATGTCATCTGTCAAGGCTTAAGTGGAGGAGCCTCATTAATGTATTATAGATGGAACAGCGGGACCTGGCCTGCTCTCTGTGTGTGGATTGCATATCTGGATCCTCATTCAAACCTCTTTAATCCACACGGCAGGGAGGCTGGCTGGTAGGCCTCTCCTGTTAAAAGATAAAGCAGCGATACGTACTGACTCTCTCTGCTCTGTTCTGCTCTTTTGATCAACTGGGCCCATGAAAAGATGGCCGACGATTCATTCTCTTTCTGAGACACCGCTCTCCCTGATGGCCTGGTTTTCATTGACTGTCCTGACAGCTCCAATGGACAACCAGAACAATTTACACTGTAGCTAAATAGCCTCAAACGCAATTAAAACATTGTATCTCTGCAGCTCCTGGAGACTGATGTTCTTTTGTATTGTTTGTGTATCTAATTGCCCTCTGTGTTCCTCCTTCTCTCTCAGAGCGAGCAAAGAGGCGGAAGATGCGAGAGGAAAAAGCCTGGTTGCTGTCTGAGGGAAAGGACCTGCCACCTGAACTTCTGAATCTGGAGCCGTCTTCTCCTATCCACAGAACACGCAGGAATAAAGAATTGTAAGAGGCTTTGTAAATTTGAGTGACGATTTCACTTTATACTCAAGGTTGATTATTTGTAACATGCTGTATGTTTGACATTTCAGCTATGAAATTGATGACGACTACACTGCTCTGTACAAAGGTATGCTCGCTGAGCCATTATGTCTTTATGTCAATCTGCTTTATTTGTTCTAACGTCTGATGTAATCTGATCTCTCATCTACAGTGCTTGAGGTCTTGAAAGCCCATAAAGACTCTTGGCCTTTCTTAGAGCCTGTGGATGACTCCTATGCCCCCAATTACCATGAGATCATCCAGGTACTAAACACAAGACAACAATAGCTGGCATGTTTATAGTATTAATTGGTGATGTGTGATATTGTCTTTATATGTGTGTAGGTACATATTAACTAATATATTTAACCCAAACTATTGTTTTATTTGAGGGTTATGTTCATTCTTTTGATTTGATTATTTTTCCAATCCCTTCAGACTCCCATGGACCTGTTCACCATTGAAAAGAAGCTCAACGATGGGGACTATATTGCTAAGGAGGAGTTTGTCGCTGACGTGAAGCTTATCTTTAAAAACTGTGTTCAGTACAACGGAGATGACAGTGGTAAATTAATAACATCACCAATACAAACCAGCTCCACCCCGTAAAAATCCTGCTTCATCCATTTACAATCTGGCCTCAATATGAGACTAATGCATCCAAGTCGATTTCAGCTGCTGTATGTTGTGAGAAAGGAGTGCATGTATGAAATCTTTGGGGTTGGGAGCGGGAGAAGGGGGCCGGACCTAGCGCTGTGTTGGGGCCGGGGCCAGGGCTCCCCTGTGATTAATGAGGAGTGATTGAGCTGTGCTCCAGTGCTCAGGGGGATCTGAGCCCTGCAGTGCCGGAGAAACATTCCAGCCCCTAAGCCCCCTGTCTGGAGCCATCCATCCAACTGAATACTCTCCCCAGGGACAAGGGGGAGGAGAGTGGGGAGGGGGCCCGGGGTGGAGCCAGAGGAGGAGGCAGGGGTTGGAAGAGAGCAGGGGTCAACCTACGCCCTCTGACCTGGTCAGTCGGCCAGCGCTTGGCTAAGAACAGAGGAGCAAGTGTTTGTGTGTCTATGGTTACATGGCATCCATATTAGTTCATAGTGTCTGAGTGTTATGGAATGGTGTAGAGATTGAGTGAGGTGTTGTATTGATGGGAGTTGTGTGGTTTTGTATGAAGGGGTCAGGGAGGGAGTGACTTGCAGCATGCAGATGAAAAGCTTTTTTTTTAAGTGTGCAGGAGTGGGTGTGCTACAGGTTTGTGTTTCTCTTTTTATACGAGTGGCTGTGTTAATGGTGTTGTGTTTGATGTGGTTGTGTGCTTTAATATGTTTTATCATATGATCATATAGCTGATGTTAATTTCTGCCTTTCTCCAGAATATACTATCATGGCGGAGTCTCTAGAACGGTGTTTTAGCCGGGCGATAGTAAAACACTTTCCATCAGAGGATGGCGACACAGATGAGGAATTCCACATAGAGAGAGAAGACAAGGATCGAAAGGACAAAAAGCGCAATCGTGGCAGTAAACATTCAGGTCCTGAAGGTCTGATCAAGGCCACTGAGCAAGTCCAACGTAAGAGAAATTCCCAGGGGGGCAAGGGCAGCGCCCTGTCGGAGGAAGAGGACAGCAAGACGAAACGACCATTTCCTCCCCATCACTGGGCCAATGGCCCCCCTCTCCCCTACAGACTGCCTCCAAGCCAGCAGCACATTCATGGAGGAAACATTAGGGGCATGTACCACCCAGGCCAACAGGTACACAGGATAACTGTACTTGTTCACTGCTCCTCTTTATTTTTATATACCTATGCACTTAATTTGTCATTTATATTCTCAAAATATTTAAACAATTATATGAACACCTAATATTTCTGTGATATTTTGTCTTTATTTTAGGGCTGTCAAAATTAACGCGTTAACGCAGGGTGATTCATTTCTGGAATTATCGGCGTTAATTTTTTTAACGCATGTGCAGAATGATCCGCCCCGTACATCCCACCGGCTCTGTACTACAGTCACTACTGACCCAGGATCAGTAGCTGCGCGCAGCCAAACATAGCAGCACGTTAGCCCGTACCGTGTTTTAAAGTTTTAAACTGCTAACGGTCACGTCTGTGTCGGGGGCATAGATAGTATATAAAATCAACTGCCGCGGGTGGCAGTTGATTGTCGAAGCAACAGGAGGAGAAACACACACACACACACACACACACACACACACACACACACACACACACACACACACACCACACACACACACACACACACACACACACCGCAGACTGTAATCAAGTTGTATTCAATAATGCACAACCTATAGATTCACCAAATAAATGCCATTCAATAGCCTATCCTATATTTTCCCAAAGACATAGTAAAGAGACAGACAATTGAATTATGGTTTGGTAGGTAGGCCTATATATTTGAGTTTGATTTAAATTTATTTTCAGTATTAAAACCATCATTTGGATTTTCAATTAATAAACATACTAATTTTAAATGTAGATATCCACCTTCTGTCATTTATCTTTCCGTTCATACAACAATATACAGAGAAAATTCAAATTTTTCGAGCATATTTCGAATGGTAAAATTAATCGTGATTTAATCCACAGAATCCTGTGATTAATCTGATAAAAAAATGTAATCGTTTGACAGCCCTACTTTATGTATGTCTTAAATATTAGTGAAATGCTCCAATAGTGAATTCTCTTTCTTATCTCACCAGCTTCATCGTCCCCCTGGTCCTCATGGTCCACATATGTATGCCCAAAGAATGGCCATGGATCCCCGCTTTGCTTACCCAGCTCACATTCCCAGGCATGGAGATCCCGGTTTGAACCACATGCCTCCGAATTTCAACATGCAGGTATTTTACACCTTTCTAACACTTGATTATAACTACCGGTATGTGTAAGCCACATGTTTACTGAAGGACCACTTCATTGTGTGTGTGGTGTACTGAAATGTGGCCTCTTTAATTTGTCTAATCTATCTAGATGCTGGTAAAAGAGACTGATATGCAGGTATTCTGATCAAGATTCCAAACTTGATTATTTTCCCCTACTGTTTTTCCCAGCACCGCATGGTTGAAGGACATCACATGGGTCCCAGGTATCCGATGGGCCCAGATCCTCACCAGCAGCAGCAGCAGCAGCAGCAGCATCCCTACATGGGTCCCACTCACGGTCCGTCTCTGGGTCCCCGTCCCGTGGCCCTCCAGCCCGGACCTCCTCCTGAAGCCAGCATGTACCCATCCCACCACCGTCCAGAGGGCCACAACATGAACCCCATGGGCAACAGATTCTCGGGGCCAGAAGGACCTCCTCAGCACAACTACCCAGGCATGAGACCTTCTGGTTTGGGCCTATCCAACATGTGGACTGGTATGAATCACCCGGATAGACCCACTGGGATGCAGATGCAAGATCCCAACATGGCAAACCAGTCAAACTTTACTTATGGCGGTGTCCCCCCTCCAGTGGGGCATAAACCATGGCGGGAAGCTGCTGGATATCCCCACCCTCCTCCCAATGCCCAGTATCAAATGTCTGCAGCGGTCAGCTCCCATGGGGGCCCTATGTCATCACGTGCCCCTGTTCCCCACCCAGACCCCTCTGGAAGGACACGCTTGGCTTCCATGCTGGAGAGCCCAGAGATGCTGGCCCTGCAGCAGCTGTCGGCCTCTTCTAGACCCCCTGCCGCTGCCCCTCATCAACACATGAGCAACTTTCAGCAGCCCGGGCCCCAACAAGGAATTGGCAGCATCCCAGCTCACCCCTCTCAGCTGCCTCCCCCTGCCCCTGAGGTTCAGCTGCTGCGTCCTGCCAGAGACAATGGACCAGACAGCCAGCCTCCCCAACAGACAGACATCTCTCTCGGTATTGTGCATGAAGGAACCCCAAACACAAACGTGTTCTTTCTAGACTGTAGTTGTCTCAATTTGATGCGCAGCACAGCCTCGGTTTCAAGTCCATTTTGCAATTTGATTGTAATTATTTCTCACAGTAAGAGGCTAATTGAATATTCATGAGTTTAGTGAAATGTCTTGCCGCTTGTTTTAGGGATACAAGAGAAATGGCATTTCATCATGTAAGCTTCACTAGCAAGCGTACAAGTGTGTTTGCATTCTGCACTTAAAGGAATGGAAGAGAACATGATTTTGGTATTTTTCAGTAGATTTGATCTTTTGATTTAAATTCTTTAGAAAGTGAACAGCATAATGCACTCATGTTGACTTACAACATTGTTCTTTTAATAATAGTTTGTCGATCTTTAATGCCTGCTAACATTCCATTTCTTTACTCTGTATATTAACAGAATCAACATCGGAGAACAAAATGGCTGAAGAGACTTCATCACACAAAAACACTGTTTCAATACACCAAGAACACCTGTCGGCCCCTAGCCTGACAAGGCACCTCACAGGGCCAGCAGAGAGAATACAGAGCCCCCCAGCCCCTCACCCAGGCAGGCAACAGGAGAATGGATCAGCACTTACACAGAGTTTAACACGGAGCCACAAGCAGCAGCAGGAGGTGGATGGCCAGAGACAATCTGCCAGCCACTGTCCCCCTCAACACATCAGTGACAACAGCTCCACTGATCCCACTTTACCCAACCTCTCTCAGCATAAGCAAAATACTCCAGAGTCAAAAGCTCAGGTTCTGCCACTGCATGTTGAAGCATCTCAGAATTCCACTCAACAAATGCCAGAGAACCATTTGCCACCCATGCTGAACGCACATCAGCAAAGTGAACACCAGCAGAACATCCAAAATCAGGAGCCACCTCGGGCGGCCCAGAGTTCCCCTCTTCAGTGCTCTCCCCAACAGATGAACCAGAACACACAGCAACAGGATTCTCTGCTACCGCCGCCTCATGTCCCTCAAAACATCTCTCCAAAATGCCCTACACAAAACAGCCCTATGCATGGGAGGCCACAGAGTGCCCACCAAGGAGCCCAGCCTGGACCCCCTCAGCCAGCCCCTCTCACCTCTTTGCCACCCAGTCATCCTACACCACTATTACCCTCTCAGCCAAGCCCAGCAGACCATGGAGATCAGAGACCTAGTGAGCCTACAACCAGATTGGACACGGACAGCACTGCCATTCCTCAACAGCACACCATTATGAAATCTGGACCTCCAGATGGTATCTATAAACACCAGGCTTTTAGCCCTAATCATAACCAAACTCTGCTGGTGGGCAGTCACTCGGGTATGCAGGCTCAGAGAGCGCCAGCACCTGCTCAAAATCAAGCCACGCCTCTTCACTGCCAAGGCCAGGCTAATGGATCCGTGGGTCCCTATGGAATGGGGAACCATCCGAACCCACACTTCAGACAGACAAACATGAGCAGGCCCGAGCCTCCGTCTGCTCACCAACCTTATCACAACCAGGCCATTAACCCCCTCCACAATCCATCTTGCCACCCCACCTACCACCAACAGGGCGGAACTGCCTATTCCTACCACATACCAGGCCAACAGCACCCTCAGGCCCACCCCAACATGTATCCACCTCACCAGTACCAGCAGCAATACTATTACGCCCAACCTCATCCCCAAGCTCAGGCCAATATCCAAGCCAACAGCAGAGGGAGTTATCCTACAGAGGAGTGGCAGCTGTCTCATTTTCAGCCTCGTCAAACAGTGCCCAATGCCTATCTCCCGGTAGCTAATGCCAGAGGTAACGGTCAGTTAAAGGAGAGCAGTTTGTCGCCGCTGGGCTCTGATGGCTCCAGTGGTGCTAGTTTGGTGTCCCGTGGCCCTGTGCCCGAGGTAGGGCCACACCCTAGAGGCCTAGAGGAGGGGAAGTGTGAAAGCAGGGATCAGACCAGTGGTGGCAGCCCAGCAAAGAAGGCTCATACAGAGAGCGCAGAGCGACCCGAAAGTCCTAAAGAAATCCTGGACCTCGACAGCCACAATGCCGCTGCCCGTCGCCGTAGCGCCCAGCCACCTCAACAACAACAGCACATGATGTCTCGCTTCATGTACGACCCTCGTACAATGCACCCTGGGATGCAAGGTGGCGTTCCACCAACCCACATGATGTCCCAGGCTCGTGGAAATGGCAGCAGAGCCCCTTATCCTGGCCAGCCGTACCCAGATCCAGGACACTACGCCGCCCAAAGGCCTCACCCACACCTGATGGAGGCTCTGCAACGGCCACAGCAGCTGCCCTACTCCCCGGGCCAGACACGCATGGCCATGTACGGACACCCCCGGCCTGTGGGGCACTTTCAAGGCATGATGATTCAGCAGAGAGGCCTGGCACCCGAACACTTTCTACACCCAGGGTAAAATGATTAATCCTGTCTAGTGCAGTTCATAGTTTTGAGCACTATTATATTATTTCTGTATAGTCTTAATATACTGTTGGAGTATACTGCTGGACCAACAGCTCATGTTTTTTGTTTTAACAGGCAACAGATGATGGCTGCTCCAGGCGGCTCTAACAGTAAACAAGGAGTGTGACAAGGACCATGTCAAGAGTGAGTAAAAAAACCTTTTGACACATTACTCTGTTAAAACTTTGTCTCGCAGCTTTAAAGAATGTCCTATTTCATTATCCTTCCGTTGATATGTTTAAGTATCTGAAGAAACCAAATCACTCAAATGATACCACCATGACACTGTCAGGCTGCATTGACTAT
Organism: Ammodytes dubius; assembly: GCA_026122265.1. Taxonomy (NCBI): domain Eukaryota; kingdom Metazoa; phylum Chordata; class Actinopteri; order Uranoscopiformes; family Ammodytidae; genus Ammodytes; species Ammodytes dubius. Next base: position 23,329,021 of record CM047513.1, read on the forward strand.
AGGTCAGTTCTGAATGTCTTCAAAGTGTAGATATTTAACTAATTGTTCTTCCTCTTCTCATTTCAGGCATTTTGTTATCAAAGAACATGTGGACAAAGCAGTGAGCCAAAAAGCGGGAGATATTTGGGAATTCCACATTGCTTACTGATTTTCTTACACTGGACAAAAAACATTTTGCTCTGTTTTTCCCACCACTGGACTGGACATTTCTACCAGGCAGTCGCTACTACTAATATGATGATAATGTGAAATGTTATTGAGCCCTGGAGAACAATTGACTTTTTGCTTGTCCTTCTCCAAATAGAGCACAGGCTCAGTTGCAGAACAGCTCTGTGGATCTGGTAAAGGATACACTGACTTGCTCAAGGTGTGAACGACACCTTCCCAACATGAGCGTTTGAACTTTGCTTCCTCCAGCAGAAGGGCAACCTTTTTAACCACTAGGCCAACCTGCCAAACACAGGGGACACCACCATCAAGAACCTCTTTCAATATTAAACAATGGAAATTTGAATGGATTAAAGGCCACTCAACACAACTTGTCTATCTTGTCTATTGACTGTAGAGCTTGATGGATCTGTTATTCTACTGACAGAACTGAGGACTGTGATGAAGATTAAAGGGACCGTTGTTTTGTACTTTTATTCTCTGTTCCAACATTATCTTTAAACTCAGGTGTGGAAAAGGAGTTACTATGAGACTCACCCTAACCCAGTCAACTCAGACTCCTTGTAATTGCCTTGTTTTCCTTTTGTGAATGTATGAGTGAATGTGTAGACAATAGGGTGTCTGCAGCACATTAGCTGCACGTGAATGGACACAAACACTGATGTGTCTGAAGCATAAACCGTCCTGAAAAAGGCCCAGTTACTGTCCATTTCCTCCCCAACTCTTAACTGTGTTTCTCTTGTTATGGAGACAACACACACTATATGCATCTTTCAAAGTTGCCTTCATTTTTAAGAATGTCTTCAACTAGCAGAGAGGTACTGGCAAAGATTGCGCAATTTGTATCAGACTCTTCCTAACTCTCTGTTATGCACTATGGATTTTATTAGACTAGATGTCCTGGAATTGAGTGGCCTTGGCTAGTTTTATTTGAAGTCAAACACATATATGTATGAAAATATTTCCTTACCTCTCGTCCAAGATGAATTCTCAGAGGGTGACATGTCCTTCTAGCTGGTAAATGCACATGCATCACACACATTAAATCCTGCTGTTTTTGTTTTTTGTTTTTTTTTCAGCGTGACATTGGTTGCATTCCAACTACAAGTTTGTAGCATTAGTTCTTTGTTGATTGACAGACCTTTCCTTTGCATGGTTGCTTCTTGAGTGCTTCCTCTCCACCATGTCAATACTAAAACGTATCCTCAGGGTGTACAGTTTCTTTATACGGGTATATTACGGCATTATTTGACGGAGGAGCAGCGCAAGGAAATGGGACTGCAACTGTTGCAAAAATCAATCCACCTGATGTGAAGAACTTAACTTTTGTGGGTCTGAGGTCATTTTCCTTTATATTTGGCTTCGTGCACTGCCAAGCTATCAGTCTACCCCGCCCCCCAACATTTTTTTATTTTATTTTCATAAAAGTTGACTACAAGTGAGATGGATCAAATTTTAGTTTTTCTACATTCCTGTTGATCTGATGTCTTCACTTGTCATCACAATTAGGATCACAATCTACCTCATCTAGCCAATCGGTGGCATTTACAGAGTCTCCCCCCACTTCCTCTTCTGCTCTGCCAGACTGCTGTGGGTCAGCTGATTATTTTAGCACCACTTTTAGTTTTTTTTAGGCTTACAGAACTGGTAATGAAATGGCCTTACAATTATCTTACCATCTTGGGAGAAAATCGCCATGTCAGGTTTCTGTTTTAAATGATGCCACTGCTGACTGGCGGTCTCTAACAAGATGCTGACAAGTGATTAGTGTAGCAGTCAGTTTGACATTGACTGATGTTCTAAAAAAGCAGATATCCTCAGAAGTGCACATTATTGTTTTACAGCACTTTCACTCTGTTTATTAATGTCATCAGTTGAGTATGACGGACAGACATAGCACATCTTATGTCTGAAACGGGACTCTTTGATAAGTAAGTCTCTTTAGTTGTAGAGATTGCATGCCTTCCTGCCTACAGGTTGTTAGACAAAGTAGGCACCATTCCAGTCTAGGATCTGTAAAAGACTGCATAGAGTTTGGCTGTATACGGGGGAGCTCCTTAGTAATAGGTACCTAAGGCATTGTAAGGAAATATTTGAGGAAGGCTGACGAAATAGGAAAGTGCTAGAAGCTGACAATTTATCTAAGTATGTCGTTGTTCTTTGCTTGCTATTTTGTTAAAGTAGGGAATTGTCTCTCAATATTTAGTGAGCCTAATAGGGCCACTTTTGAGGTAGTGTGTTCACTCATGCTGTCTATAGTATGAAGGACACTGTTTGTTTCAAAGGTGTGTGACGTATTACTGTCTTATGGTGTGTGTGTGTGTGTGCGTGCGTGTTTGTGTGTGTGTGGTGTAGATTTGGCATCAGATGATCGGAAGTGTGCATTCATCTCTCACTTTTACTCTGCTGTCATAACTCTGCACTAGTGAAGACCATTTAGACACATGATTAAATGTGAATCATATTTATTTGCTCTTTTAAGAACTTTTGTAAATTTTTTGACTTGTTTTTAATATAAGTGTCATGTACGTTTCCTTTTTTCTTGATGTTTTGAAGCAGTTGTCTTTAACCTCAGTGGCATGGTGGCATTGAAAAAAACACACCTGTTTTCTTTTTTTAAGTGATGTTTACAAGTTCTTGTCTGGTTGACAGATTATTTTGGAAATGGAATGGAGTATTTTCTATACTGTACACTTCTTAGAAATAAATACTTTTTCTTGAACAAGAGCTCATAGTCATTTAGAAATCATATTGGGAAAAACAATTGTATAATTAACACCGCTTTGAATCAATGGACATGCATGGCTGTGCCATTCCATAGTAATGGCGTGTGTCTATAATCTGTTAAACTAACTGAAAAGCCGAAAGTAATTAAATGAAAACAGACAACAGGAGGGCCAATGCAAGACGATGAATTCATCTATTGGAGTGTCACACCATCGCCTTCAATTAGTGCATATCCTCTTGACAAACCCCCTCCACAGATTGTTTGCTACCTTGACTGACCCTTCTCACGTCTGCTGGGGTCGTTGATGTGACGTGGCGTCAGAGTAAAAGGAAATGGCACGGATCCCTTCTTAAGGGGCTCCTTGTAAGCCAACAAGTAACATATTCTTTTATTCAGGCATAATGAGGACTAACTTGCAAAAAAAAATGCAGATGACGCATGCAATTAAGGTAGTTTGAATTGAGCCAAATTAAGCCTGTGTTTTTCAATTTACATTGGTATTATTCAATAAAATTATTATTCTAATGTCAAAAAATCTCCATAAAACAAAAACAAAAAGCCCCAACCAGTCAATTCCATGGTAAACTCCCTGCTACAAATAATGATAAATCCCTAGTCTCGCACATAGACCTATTGATTATAAGAGATCTGAGCCAGACCAAACTACAGCAGGCTAATATAAATCCCTAATCTATCAACGATTAGTATTTCACTCCACCAATCAAATGGCTCTCAGGGTCAGGTTTCAGCCAATCATAAGGGAGGGGGCGTGACTTAAATAACCTCCCTGAAATAGCATTTGCTTGACAGTCCAAGCATAAAAGAAAACACACCCCATATTCAAATAAACAGAGCCACACATTCGTTACAGCATTTCTTTATTTGCAAGCTTGTTACATTCCGTGGCACTGCATTAACTAAGTAAGTTAGGCCTATTTCACAAATGAGCATACACTTATTTTCAGCGGAGAGTGTAAACCGTCGAGTAGCCTAAGCTAAATTTTTCCCGTGGTAGGCTACGCGGTTTATAAAGGACCCTCTGCTGAACTGTTAGCCCAAATTAATCAACTCGAGGCACAAGCCGCTACACTACCCACTGAGCACTAACTATAGCGAGCCAGTATTTAACATTAATAGACTTAATAAGGGCTCAGACCAAAGTGAGGTAAGTCACGTTTAGCTTCCTAAAACAAAATTAAATAAACACTGTAACCTGCCTTATAGTTAACCCCGGTCTGATATTGTTGTTAAAATTGTCCTCCTGTTTCGAGCAAGAGACTTCCCCTTGTAACTAAACGGGTGCTTATCTTGTCACGAGGGGCATGTAAACATGGTCTACTAGCCTAGAGTAAAAACCAAAACACCAAGTGATTATTCTCTCTATTTCAGCCGTTGTTGGACATTTAAGGTTTATTTGATGTTTTCGGTGCCCGGTGTCAAGCATTTTCTTGGCTTCTCCATGAAGTCGGCGATAACCCCGTTAATGTTTTGTTCTTTTCTTCAACACCAGCCCTGCACTCTCTGCTGAACATGGCTGTCGTGCTACAGCGTCCCCACGCGGCCGTGACCGGTCTCTTCTTGTACTTGTACTTTATCACCTGCGGCCTGTCAATCCCAGACCCCAGACAGAGAGAAGCGCTTATAAAGCTGGAGGCCTCCATGCAGACTGGTGGGCAGGTGGTGCTGACTGACGCTGAGCAGCGGCTGGACGCTCTTCTGTCCAAGATGAAGCAGGAGGAGATGGCGAGGGCAGACTTTCCTCCCGCCATGCACTTCTTCAAAGCCAGGCCCCTCATCAGGACCAGTCCCATCTTCAGCCTGCTCCAGAAGATGCCTAAAGGTATAGTTCGAGTCTACCGCTTCCAAGTGTGTTTTGTTCACATCTTGCACTTTTGCCATTCTCTTCATGTAGTGTTGGTTGCATTATTGACATTATTATGGTTGCATATTCTTTTCTACCAGAGCATTTCAGTGGTCATTGATATGTAGAAGGACACAGTGGAGCTTGGTTGGGAGGGCCATCATTTTACTGTACTGAAAACTGTACAAGAATGATCTGTACACAATATCAAATGGTGGCAGATTTGGAGGCTATTTTTTGTGAATTCAAAAATAACATATTTTGATGTAAGAAAATTCCATACGTGTGACCCGGCCAGTACATTGTATTTTTCTTTTTTGAGCTTAGTAAATTGTGGATTTATAGAGAGCTGATGCAATGACTCATTGTCAGCAGCTTTTATTTATTTATTGATGATCATAACATAGCCCTTTCGTTTGTGGACATTTTACAGCTTTGTTAAATTAATAATATTGGGGACACTGAGGGATTTTTTAATTAGCACACAGTCAGGTTTGCACAGAGTGTCCAAGGTATTTATGACCTGGGATAATCTGTGAAAAGTCATTGTGTTTTTATCACTACTTCAGGGGGAGCTCTTCATGTCCATGACTTCTCCATGGTTGATGTGGAGTGGCTGGTGAAGGACGTAACCTATCGGCCCCACTGCTACATGTGTTACACCGACAACCAGTCCATCAGATTCATCTTCTCTTCCCTGGGGCCCAAAGTGCTTCCACATTGCTCTCCCTGGATCTTGCTGGAAAACCTCAGGGCCAAGATGGACAACACCACAGATCTAGACAACAGGTGACTTTCTCTCAGATACAGTTGAACAGACAGGACACCAATTTGTCTTTCCAAGAATAGAAAAAAGGCCACTGTATACACTTTTCATTTACTTACCTCTTATTTGAAGCTCTAAATAGTAAATTATTATTTTATTCATATTTTATTAATCTGGGCATGTTGTATTAAATGTGGAGTCAGCGATTTTGGAGTGTGCTTGTTGTCAAAATAAATTTTCCTTAAATTAATTGAATATCTGGCATGTTGCTACCTTTGCTGCCCCCCCCCCCCCTTGTTTATTTACCAGTTTACAGAGCCCAGGCTAAGTTTTAACACCAGTTTTGTTTTCAGCGCACACACAGTATGGACTGGTAGCGGATCGTTAAGAGATATTCACAGATTTTGACAACATACGTTCTCCAGAATCGCTGACTCCACTTTTATTGTGTTATTATGTTATATTTACAGCACACGCTTAAGTATTCTACTTTTAAATGCACATTGCGCATTACCTGTTTTTTTTCTTTTAAGTCGGTTCCAATGGCCTCAAATGAGGCTCTGTCTGTGTTTTGTTACCACAATTGAATAGCTTTAAATCTGTGTGGCATTACGCTCTACTACTACTGTCAGTTACCTGAAAAGCCCAAGGAGAAGAGGAATTATTTAACAGGAAATAATCCCTTAAACACATCATTTAACTGACTTTATTCTTACATTAATGTCATTAAAGGAGTCACCACCTCTGCGGATGCACGGTTCAAAGTCCTATTCTACACAGTTAATCTGATCACAACCGTTTCTCTGTGTGTTTGCACTCCCAGCATCATGGGCAACCTTACGCTCTTCACTGATCAGGATCCAGAAGCCCTGTACCCCAGTCAGGATGTTGTATGGTATAGGTTCGAACAGGCCTTCGGTGCATTGTGGGGCCTGGTCACGTACGCTCCCGTTTTCAGAGACTATTACTACCAAGGGCTCACCCAGTTCTACGCGGACAACGTCATGTATCTGGAACTGCGAGCCTTACTGCCAGAGGTACACTTTTGTCATTGCCTCATGCGTTTCATTTGTATGTTCATTTATTGTTTTTAAGTTTTGTTTGTTTGTTTGTGTTTTTGTTAATCAGGTATACGAGCTAGACGGCAGCACTCATGGCACAAGCTGGACTCTGAAGACCTACCAGGATGTCACCCAACGCTTCATAGCAGAGCACCCAGACTTCTTTGGAGCAAGAATCATCTTCACAGTCAATAGGTGACTGCTCTGAATGCCCTTACCACACTGACCTACATTCTGAAATGCACACTGCTTATTGGCTCTTGAGAAGAAGTGTGAGGTATCAACAAACACTTTCAACACTGTGTGTTTTTAGGGCTGTAAATATTTCCGTGATGACCGGAGTTGTGGAGGAGGCCATGAAGCTACAGAAAGACTTCCCGGACATCATGGCTGGTTTTGACCTGGTGAGAGACAGCTGCAGTAGTAGTTTGTGTAAGCAGTGTTGAGCCTTAATAAAACGTGACAGTGGGATAAGTTTATACCCAATCCACCACAACTTGCCTAAAGACTTTCTCTCCACATGTACAGGTGGGCCGCGAGGACAGTGGCAGACCTCTGTGGTACTTTCGAGATGCCCTGTCACTGCCAGCCGAGAGAGGGGTGACACTTCCCTTCTTTTTTCATGCTGGGGAGACTGGTGAGCTCCGCACTTCAGGGTTTTATTAGGCAAGCTGCATCGGGGGAAACAATTAATCTTATATGGAAGATAAAAGTCTGTTCATACAGCCCAAGAGCTCTCAGGGAAGGGCAAAATCAGTTGTAGTGTTTGACTGTTTTATTGATTGCACACTAAAAGAAGAAATACATTTTTTGAGGATTACCAATGGCAGCTTTGTAGATTAATGAAGCAGTACATGTCTTTTCACAATTCTAACAGTGTTATAACCATAAAACACCTCATCACAAGAATTGTATCCATCTAAGAAGCCATAGTATTGTTTTGTCCTATTCTGCCTTTGTCCAAATAGTTGCAAAGACCAAGTTAATACATTCTTTTTTTTACCAATAGTGCAATTCAAGGAGAGGAAATAAGTTAATTTAAAAACCATCGTATTTTGTCTATAAAAAAAAAACATCCCAAGATCACATGCATTTCGATCCCTCTCCACTACATGTAGATCTAGAGGGCACGGATGTGGACCAGAACTTGCTGGATGCTCTGTTGTTCAACACCTCTCGTATTGGCCATGGCTTTGCTCTGCTCCGCCACCCAGTGGCCAAAGATATATCCAGGAAGAGAGGGTGGCTATCGAAGTGTGTCCCATCTCCAACCAGGTATGTTATACTCATGTAAACCATATCTTACAATACACATGTACTGCACATTTTCCAGCTGCTAGAGTGTAAAACAAAACTCCTATGAAACAAGGCTGTAACTGAATTAATTTAGTTATCGATCATCTCGTTTCCTATCCTCGTTCAGGTGTTGATGCTCGTAAAAGATCTGCGAAACCATCCGGGAGCTGCACTGATGTCACAGAACCACCCAGTGGTCATCAGTTCTGATGACCCTGCCATGTTCGGTGCCTCTGGACTCTCGTATGACTTCTATGAAGCTTTTGTTGGATTTGGTGGTATCAGATCCCATGTAGGCTCCTCAAAGAGCTGGCCATGAACTCTATTAGGTGAGCTTCAGCTTTATTTATTACAAGTTACAATTGTGTGAGAGTTCACCAGCTTCAGCAGACAGATCACTGACATGTTCCTGTCTTATCTTTCAGGTACAGTTCTTTGACTCCGAGGCACAGGAGAAAGCCCTGGCTCTGTGGCAGAGAAAATGGGATAAGTTTGTCTCTGAAAAAGCTTTTTGAATTAATTTTTTTTTTTAACACACTGACTTAGAGGACAGGCTTCGTTCGTACTTCCTTAATAACAAGAAACACCTTTTTCTTTTTAGTTTTGGGATTTTTATGCTTTATTGACAGTGCAGAGAGACAGAGGTGAAATGGGGCAGAGAGGGAGTGACATGCAGAACCCGCGGGCGGGAATCGAACCGGGTCTGCTGCTGTGTGAATGGGAAATTTTATATTCCTAATATATAAAGTCATGTCTACTGTGAATAATTAATTGTTGTTTACATCGCCACAAAGTGATGAATGTAAACGGTACATTAAAAGGGCCAGCGTGAAACATGCCAACATTCAATCAAAGGCATCTTGTTATGTCTAGTTTTATTAGTTAAAAAAAGAAATGTAATTGCACTTTAAGATTCAGGTTTGCTTATGTTTTTGGGGAGAGTAACAACACTGGTAATGCTGTTTGATTTCTCTGTAGTGTGATTGTGGTTTGCATGTGCTTTTCCAAGAGTGTAACTGGTGACTTGTTAAAATGTGTTTAATGCTGTGAGCTTCTTGGCACAATCCATGAAGCAAAACGATTTATTTAATAGATTTATGTTTTTTTTTAACTTGAATGTAATGTTCGGGGTTTTAATATCATGTCTGCCTTAAGCTATATTTGAAAAGATAGCCAAGATACACATGAACAACTCTCATGGTCATCATCATCCACATTTTATTTAAATGCTGTCAACTGCCCGACTTAAATTTTACATAATTAAAAACAACAGTTGATTTACTGTGATTCAGTTTATTCAGTGTTCTCCTCGTGTAACACCATCATCCCTTCTCAGCTGCATGCAATGAGCTGGTCATCACTGCTTCATGTCCTCCATTATCTGCTGCAGGTGTTGAATTTGGAGAAGAAGCTTTCGTCAATGTGTCCTCTTTCAATGTCCGGTTTCCTTATGAAATGACACCAGTTTAGAGACACAAAGTGACACAATATTTGAAATGCTTGAATGAACTGTTTGTGTAGGAACTGGGTTAAAAAATCCAGTTTTCTTATAACGTTGACTGACTCTTGTTTGTGCGTTTGGGCCAGTTCCACGTTGGTGCTGTCCAGGTGTCGTCTCATCTGCTTGTTCAGTCTGGCCTGCTGCCTCTCTATCAACAGAGCTGTCCGAGCCGAGTCAATGCGGATGCGGTCGTATTGCTCCTCTTCTTTCCTTTGCTCCATTTCCATCCTCTGCAGACGCACAGACAGACACACGATCAGAGGACAGCTTCTCGGGGGACTCTTTTTTTTTTTTTTTTTTTTTAATTGTCAAATCCAACATGAGTGAGTGACATTTGTACCTTTTTCTCCTCTATTTGACATTTCTGGAACTGGATGATCTGCCCCACGCTGTCCGTACGTGCTGTCCTCTCACTGCTGGAACAATGACTAAGCATTCCCACCATGCCCTGGGAGGGTTCAGCATCCACTGTAATTCGCAGGCGACGCCTCTCTTCAACCTTTGCCCGTCAAAGAAGGTGGAGGAGATAGAAAGTGTTGTTATAACTGCACTTCATAGTCGAGTCCAACTCTATTTAAAGGTCTAAATTCAATCAATTGAATAAATTATATCGATGAGGGAAAAGCTGCTCGGTTTTAATAATAAAAAACAAAACCATTTTAATTCCTTTCTAATTGACAATTAAAACATGTAGGTGTACGCACAAACAATCATGATGTCATTACTCGTCACTCGAACAAAGCTGGTGCTATTGTTTAATGTCATTCACGGTATCTGTGGTTATTGTGCAATGCACCTCAGGGTTCGGTACGAACTCTGAGTTGCTCCGGTTGCTTTAATTACACGTCTGTTTTTGCAAGTTCAAGCACCTACACCCGAACAAGTCTTTAGCCTGTCCCACACAGACCTACCTTGGCCAGATTGTACTCTTTAGTGGCAACGGCTGCTCCCTTCCTCCTCTCCATGTCAATGCTCTGGAGTTGCAGAGCCTTGTGGTCCATTTCTACCATACTCCGGTCGGAGCACTGCTCTGAAGGGACAGTAGAGAAGGAAGTGAGCTTGTGTGCATGAGCGCGGCTTGAACTTAGCATGCATTTGCTAAATACCTTCCAGCTTTCGTTGATGTCTCTCCGCCGCTTGTTCACTCTGCTGCTGCGTGAGCCAATCCCTGAGCTGCTCCTTCTGTCTGTGGCGTCTGCTCGCCCCGTCCGGGTCCTCTCCCACAAGGCCGAGGGGCATCATCTGCACGTCGGCTGGTTTGGTTTTCCTGCAGCCGTCCGGGCCGTTCAGGTCAAGCTCCCGCTGGCTGCACGTCTGCTGGTGCCCACGCCATTGGTTGACCACAGCCTGCTCCATCGCACGCCGCTCCTTCACTTGTCTGCTGTGAAGAAGGCAAGTCAGCTTGCCATTCTGGAGCATATTGGCATCTGCAGATGGATGAGATGGAGAACACACACGAACAGCGCAATGCACATCATTACAACAAGTGGCAATGTGTGCAGGCATGTGGATACGCATGTTCAACCTCATACTTCTCCGTTTTAAATTCTGTTTTCTGTCAAATTGATTGGACATTATTTGAGCTGTCTGTCTTGTTATGTGCATGGCTTTTCTTCCTACCAGAACACAATACTCATTGTAGTCAGGTCACAATTAGGAAATGGCGTGTAGGTAACTCACCTTTAGCATTTTGTTTCTCTTCTGCTTCTATTTGTTGTTTCTTCTTTTCTTCCACCTGCGTGTCTAGGGCTTCCTTGTCAACCTATAACAACAGACCGCAGTCGTGATAGCACAGTGGTGGAATGCAACTAAGGACCTTTACGAATGTGCCTTACTTCAGTACAAATCTGAGGTACCAATTTCAACCACATCTCAGAGGTAAAATACTGTAGTTTCTACTTTATACCAATTATCTCTCTTATAGTTATCTTATATCTCAACAGGGAATACAAGTAGGCCTATCTGAAAACATTTGTGGATTGACAAAAATAAAAACATTAGTCACCAACTATGCTCATAATTGTTTTGTTTTTGATGCAGAAAAGTTAACATTGTGAGTCTAATTTTTGGATTTGAGTCATTGTGATGAGCATTTCTCACTATATAATCTGCACATGTAACACGGGAAAATGTGCTATAAATAAATAATCAGTAGGTTATTCCCTTCTTTATTCTTTATAGGTCCATGGTTATTCCAGACTGAAAGAATCCTTAGTTGCAGTCATACACAAAATAGGCCTATATAAATATTAACACCACCTCAACCATCAACAGCCGTTTAATGCTGCATTTACTAATGCAAGATAGTAGTAAGCCTATTGCCTAATATAAATGTATGATGGCATTATTATTATATATGTTTTGTGTTGCATTGAGTGCTTTTACTTTCAATATGCCTACTTTCAGTGCACCTCCACCGCTGCAGCTAAATGCCTGTTCAGCCACAAGTGGGCATTAGCATTCCTTTACTAAAGTCAAGAGAGACAGCGAGCTTACCCCGATCGTCCTAATTTTGTCTTGAAATATCCTCTCTTTTCTCTCAGCCTCCTCGCTGCGGCGCCTCTGCAGACTCGCCCTGGCCATGCGATCTGATAGTAAGTCAACGTTGAGCATTTTACACTTCAAAATAGCGTATGAAGCGAACTTTGAGACGGAAACCTGTGTGTACTATGACAAGCACGGCAAATTCAAACACACTGGTTGCTAAGGAACCTGAGTTCGTGAGCATTCGTAAGACGTCGGCTTTTTCCGGTCCACATGTTGGCTAGGGTTGAATTAATTTATTAGCCAACAAACACAGGACATAGCCTATTGTTAAAAAAATAAAGAAGAAGAAATAGCCTATCGTCGTGGTAAATAATGTGATTGACTGATGCAGTTATTTTTAATGAGAGACACAGAAATGTCGTTGTAGCCTATGTCAAAGGCAATCACAATAAAGGCTTCTTATTCTACAACCCCAATTCTGAAAAAGTTGGGACGTTAGCCTATGTAGAACGTAGGCTAGGCCTAAAACAGAATGTGAAAATGTGTTATTCCTTTTTCACATACAATCAAGTTGAAAACAATACAAAGGCAATGTATTTTATGTTTGGCCCTATCTATTTCATTGTTTTTCTTAAATAGGCCTATAGGCTATGCATATTCTGAACTGAAGAAAAGTTGGGACAGGAGCATTAAAAGATTAGGAAAAAAATAAAAATGAAACATAACTCACATAAACATGTAGGCCTAAACTGGTAACAGGTGATACAATCATATGAAAAAGTTTGGGAACCCCTCTCAGCCGGCATTATAATTGACTCTGCTTTCACAAAAAAAAATATAAAAGTGGTATGTCTTTAATTTACCAGGAACAGCTAAGTACTGGGATGTTTTCCAAACAAAGATTTTTTGAAAAGCAGTATTTGGTTGTATGAAATAAAATAAAATGTGAAAAACTGGCTGTGCAAAAATATGGGTACCCTTGTGGTTTTGTTGATTTTAATGCCTGTAACAGCATGTAAAACTGATGACTTTAAACACAAAGTTGGTTGGATTATGTTGTTAAGCCTTGAACCTCATATCATTGTCTGTTTAATCATGAGAAAATGTATTTTAGGTGCCTAAATGCAAGTTGCACTTCTCTTTGACTCTCTGCTGAACTGAGACAGAATGGGATCATCAAAACAGCTCCCAAAAGATCTGAAAAACAAAGAGTGTTCATTGTCATGGTTTAGGGGAAGGCTACAAGAAGCTTTCCCAAAGGTTTCAATTGTCAATTTCGACTGTAGGGAATGTTGTCAGGAAATGGAAGGACACAGGCATAGTGGCAGTTAAACTCAGGCATGGCAGACCAAGAAAAAAACAGGAGCGGCATAGGTGGAGGATTGTGAGAATGGTTGCACACAACCCACAGATCACCTCCAAAGACCTACAAGAACATCTGGCTGCAGATTGTGTATCTGTACATTGTTCAACAATTCAGCGCAATTTGCACCAAAACATCTGCTTTTTATAAAGACCAAATAACTTAATTTTTGTCTCATCAGTCCAAAGCATTTTCTTCCAATATGAAGCTGGCTTGTCTAAATTAGCTTTTGCATACTCCATGCAACTGTATCTGTGGCGTGGGCGCAGAAAGGGCTTCCTTCTCATCACCCGGCCATACAGATGTTTTGGTGCAAATTGCACTGAATTGTAGAACCATGTACAGATACACAATCTGCAGCCAGATGTTCTTGCAGGTCTTTGGAGGTGATCTTTGGGTTGTGTGCAACCATTCTCACAATCCGCCGCATATGCTGCTCTTGTACTTTTCTTGGTCTGCTAGACCTGAGTTTAACTGCAACTGTGCCTGTGTCCTTCCATTCCCTGACAACGTTCCTTACAGTAGAAATTGACAATTGAAACCTTTGGGAAAGCTTCTTGTAGCCTTCCCCTAAACCATGACAATGAATAATCTTTGTTTTTAAGATCTTTTGGGAGCTGTTTTGATGATCCCATTCTGTCTCACTTCAGCAGAGAGTCAAAGAGAAGTGCAACTTGCATTTAGGCACCTAAAATACATTTTCTCATGATTAAACAGACAATTATATGAGGTTCAAGGCTTAACAACATAATCCAACCAACTTTGTGTTTAAAGTCATCAGTTTTACATGCTGTTACAGGCATTAAAATCAACAAAACCACAAGGGTACCCATATTTTTGCACAGCCAGTTTTTCACATTTTATTTTATTTCATACAACCAAATACTGCTTTTCAAAAAATCTTTGTTTGGAAAACATCCCAGTACTTAGCTGTTCCTGGTAAATTAAAGACATACCACTTTTATATTTTTTTTGTGAAAGCAGAGTCAATTATAATGCCGGCTGAGAGGGGTTCCCAAACTTTTTCATATGATTGTATTATCATGAATATAAAGGGGCATCCCATAAAGGTTCAGTCTTCACAAACAATATTGGGTGAGGCATACCACTTTGGAAAGAACTGCAGAGGAAAACAGTCCAACAAACAACATTCCTACAAAGAATGTAAGGATCTCCCCATCTACAGTCCTTATAATTAAAATATTTAGAGAATCCGGAGAAATCTCTGCACGTTAGGGGCAAGGTCAACATTTTTTAATGTAATGACCTCAGGTGGCAGTGATTATATAAAGGATATAACTACATGGGCCATGGAACACTTCAGAAAACCATTGCTGGTAAACACAGTTTGTCACAACATCAACAAATGCAAGATAAAACTACCATGCAAAGTGAAAGCCATATATCAAAAACATCCACAAATGCTGCATAGGCCTACTTCTCTGGGCCTGGGCTTATCTGAGATAGACTGACGCTAAGTGGAACTGTGTGCTGTGGTCTGACTAGTACATTTCAAACTGTTCTTGAAAATCATGGACGTTGTGTCCACCGGGCTCCAAAGGAGAAGGACCATCCAGATTTTACCAATACGAAGTTGAAAAGCCAGTGCGTGTGCTGGTATGGGTGTGGGTTAGTGCCCATGGCATGAGTCAAATCTATGAAGGCTGAAAACTACATACAGGTTTTGGAGCAACATGCTGCCATCCAGACAACGTCTCTTCAGGGACATCCCTTCTTGTTTAAGCAAAACAATACCAAGCCACATTCTGCACGTCTTAATACAGCTTGGCTTCGTAGGAACAGAGTGCGGGTAAGGACTGGCCTGTCTGCATTCCATACCTGTCTCCCACTGAAAAGATGTGGTCCATTATGAAGAACAAAATTAAACATGCCCCTGTCACAACTTGTTTTTTAAATGTTGCAGGTACAACATTTAAAATGTGTGTATATTCACAAAATATAAATAAAGTTGATCAGTTTAAACAAATACGATGTATTTGTACTGTTTTATATTGAATACGCAAGGGAATGATCACATTCTGTTTTATTCACATTTTACATAACGTCCCAATTTTTTCGGAATTGGGGTTGTTAGTAGAAACATGAAATATTGATTTCTTCATCTCATACTATTTATTGAAAAGAAAAAGTTAACAACAGTGGTGGTGGGTATACCACAACAAAAAATGTATTTCCTTTCTGTGACTGTTCCAGTCTCTCTGTGCTTCCTTGCAACCTGCTGACGACACTCTAAGCTCAGTTGCAACTTCCCACAAGAAGATCCTGTTTAAAGCCTGGAAATGGCTAGGTAGGCTACTGTTGATAGATTGTTAGGTGCCGTCTTGGTCTTAAGATGTCGAAATGTCAACAGCAAGATGAGGAGGACAGTTTAAATACAAATTGTCATTGAACAACATTGAACCAGAACGTTTAGTGTTTGATTCCCGGATCAGACTCTTGTTGTGATGTTTGCGGTTAATCAGCTTTTTGGAGAACCGCTTGTTATGCAAAAAGTAGTGAAACATTGAACAGTTGGACATGTGCATTAAAAAGTTAAGAGAAGGTCATATTAAGTTCACCTGTAAAGGTTATAGTGCAGTTTAGGTGCATTTCCTCTCAAAGCCGATTATCCCTCATGTGAGTAGTGCAAATCCAGCAAGTGCTTAGAAAACAACAAGATTATTTAAACTCAAACTCAAAACCTATTAAATACTACACAGCATGAACAAAAACTTTTTAAAATACCTCAAAAGGTATCATCAACTCTGCATTAGTGGGACCTTTATTAACCATTAATACCAGGACACTGATAAAACACCCACACCACACCTCTACCATAATTATGGGATTTTAAAATGTAATAATTGTTCAATATAATTTATTTAACCCCTAAGCTAAATACTTCAGTCATCTGATGTCTTGTAATTTATAGAACCTATAACAAGGTATTTTATAAAATTAAATGGAAGTGTGCTAAATAACAAATTATTTAATTTACCTTTAAATTAGTTGACTGTTACGTAAGTAAGCCTGGACACTCCAGTTCATACAGATGTGATTAAAAATAGAATTCCATGTGAACAAACATCTAAAGAAAGAAATGTATTAATCAAATGTATGTCCATTCATAAGATGTTCAGTAAGTTTCCAAAATACAGTTTAAGTAAAAGTCAATACATTTCACCTAAAATTTACAAAAACAATAACACACTTCTCTGAGATTACATGTAAATGATTCCAACAGTTGCAGCGATAGTCAATTTTCATGGACTTTTACACATACACTCAGATGTTTCCACTAACCTATGAGCACTTCTTGTTGGCATATTGCCACACACTTTAAAAGGCTTTGATTATGTTTTGTATTTCCCATCTTTGGCCAGAGCATTCTTGTATAAGAAGCTTATTGTTTTGAATCTCCAGACATCTTTTTGACTCTCTGTTCTTCAGTTCTTTTCCCTGGAAGAAAATAATAAATATCAAATATTCTGACCACAACAAGCAATATTTTGAAAATACAGGAGTCATCTGAAAACATCCGTCAAATTTCAAAAACCAGGATTTTGACTAAATGTTTTACAGAAATACATCTTCTCCCTTGCTTTCTCATACTTGTTGTAATAAAAGCTTATATTATAGTACCTGAGTGAAGTCCCAGTAAATCCCCATTCCTTTCTGCATAGCCTCTTTGCAGTTGTACAGTCCTGGCTCAGTTTCTTTGTTGCCCACGTCAGTTAAACACCGGTTTTCATTGTATTTGTGGGATTTGATGCCACCGATGTAGAGCTCACCATTCTCCCGATAATAAGTGATCTAAATTTTTTTATTCAAGCACATAATCAGCAAGCAGATTGGTCAGTTACATAAGCCAACAGCGACCAACAGACAATATATACAATTACCACTTGTACGTTTTCAGAGACTATTATCATTCAACCAGATATAGCTGCTTTACTTACTTGCGGTCCATAGTAGTAACAATGGAATGCAATGGGTGTGTGACCTGGTACTGGGCCTTGGTCTAGGCACATGTCAGCATCAAGATTCTTCATCTGTAAGTGGAGTTGATATTTTTGTCAAGTAAGATTTCCTCTCATCTCCGGCAGTAAGTCATTGAAACAGTGCAGGGCTAGGATAAACCAAACTTACTCCTCCATAGGCCAGTAGGTTGTCCCAGGGATCCAACTTGGGGTAAACGTTTTCCAGATACCATTTGAAAGGTTTACAGTTCAACCTTTCCCGGAGTTTTTTCCTCTCTGAGATATCCCCGATGTCAATCCCGTGATTCTGCAGAAGGCATTTGTTTTTTTAACTTCAAAATGCTTTCTACGAGATAGTTGAAATGCTTGCATAAATAAACATTCACTTTGCATTGTGAACCATTGCATGTTCATATTTCATTCTGTGTGTATAAGCATGCAGTATGCCATGAACAAAGGACACCATAATTTTGGTTCTCGACAACATTTGGAGTACCTCAAATGGCAAGTTCCAAGCCAAGTTGATGTTGTGTTTGTATTCATCCATCCAGATTTCCGCTACCCTAAGGGCGTTCCTCTTCATGGCCCCGCTCAGGTCAGGCATGTATGGCTTGTGGTTCCTCTCGATGTGGGCGATCTTGGAGCACGGAACTACTTCAACACTGCCTCCACATGTCCACACCTATAAATGCACAAAGCAAACAAAAAAAAAACACTTGAACGTCATAATTTAATTTCGTCATACTTCTAAATAAAACAATCAGTAAACATTAGTTTAGAGTTACTTTCTTAGAGGTTTACAGTCAGTGGGCAGCGCCGCGACTTGAGTCTTTTAAGACAAATTGATTCTAGGGACCATCTCTTCCTAGAAAACCCCAGCTGCCCCATTAGGCTAATTACTTTTCTTATTATTGTTTTAAAAGTTAGTTATAATAATGATATAAGTTACTGATCCCAGTCGAGATATAGAATGTTATGTTGGATAGACAAGGCTTACTCACACGAACTCCTAGCTCCACATTTTCCCCGCCGTACACAGTCATTCCTTCATCAAGACTTCCAATCTCCTCCAGAAACTTAGTGTTAGCAACAAAGATCCCCATGACTGATGGACTCCTGGAAATTATGGAAAATAGCTGTTTATTTTCAGGTTGAGTACAAAAGAGAAGAGAATGAACATTACACGCCCAATAGTAAATTAGTTAATTAGGTAGTCCCATCCCCCCATCCGGTTTTGGCTGCCTTAAATAAGCTTTCCTGATTCAGAGTCTCTTGTAAATAAAACTGGAAATTATTTAATCAATGAACTTACAAAAGGATGTTGTATTACTATTGGAAAGCTTGGAATAGAAACAAACATTTTGACATTGATTTTGCCTGCTAAATTGTGTATTCAAACAACAACTTAAAGTTTGTTTATAAACAGGCCAGCAATACCTTTTGTTTCTTCCCCAGTACTCAAATGAATTTTTGAATGTGAATATACAGTATACTGTGTGTGTGTGTGTGTTGTGTGTGTGTGTGTGTGTGTGTGTGTGTGTGTGTGTGTGTGTGTGTGTGTGTGTGTGTGTGGTGTGTGTGTGTGTGTGTGTGTGTGTGTGTGTGTGTGTGTGTGTGTGTATATATATGATTGGGAAAAATGTTTTGACAAGTTTATCTTGAGATCACACCATATTCTTTCAAAATAGACAGGTTGTGGATAAATGATCATGTTGGGGAACCCTACCCCTACATATAAAAACTGGTCATCTGCTTACAGACTTTGTTTTCCACCCTTCCTCTATCAATTCCCCCCATCACCCTTTTGAGAGCAGAGCAATATCCAATGGCTAAATAGCAAGAACAAATAAAAGAGGGCAGACCTGCCTTTTCCCCCGTTGCAGTGGGAAGTAGGAAGACCTAAAGGAGTTTGTCAGGACAGAAGCTATAGGGACCGATAAGGCCGCTTGGTCTGTTTGTCTAACTTTTATCATTAACATATTGCTGAGAAATTCAGCATTACGAGAACAGCCAAGCTTTTGGATCATCAAGAATGCCTTATCCAAGATACATTATGTCTGTTTGATGCATGTAAATGGGAACAAGACTGATTTTACTTTTACTTACTTTCCAGGCAATGATCCATCGTTGAGTTTGTAATACTCTGGCGTAAAACTCTCGTACATGCACCACAGAGCCCAGTCAAAGGCATGGGATGCTGGAAGGTACTGAATGACCTTGAGGTCGTCAAAGTTGACTCTGTCAAACACAGGGGACACCACCACCGTTCGGTCGGCTTTTATCTGTGTCAGCAAGGGTTCAGCCCTGCATGAGGGAGGGGAGGAGATGCTCTTTTAAAAATCATTGCAACACACTTCCTTAGTTTAAAGTGCCACACAGTAGGGTTTTCGTTATGCTTTATCGTCATTAACTAGACAATTACCAGTGAGACAGCTGGTACATTATTTCAATGTCTGTTGGAGCACTATACAGCTCTGAAAAAAATTAAGAGACCAGTCTGGATTTTTTTTTCTATTGAAAATGCTCTTAATGACAAAAAATGTGTTGGAATTTGGTAGAAATGTTGTCGGAAGTTTATAGGGGAAAGTGGGGTGAGTTGTGCATTTTGGAAGTTGCAAAACCCCTTGTTTCTAGAAAACCGTGGAAGAAATTGGAAATGTGACCACATATTTAAGAAGAGCCATCCATTTGACTCATCCTGTAAAGAAGGGAGACACAAGGAATAAGATATAAGCACATTTAAGCTCAAAAAACTGTGTTTTGCCTTTCAAAGTAAAATTTCCATGATCAAGGTTTTTTGATTATTGTGTCTGAACAATTATAGACACGTTTGAAAACATTTGACACATGTTTTAGTGCTTTGGTATGCTACACTTTGAGTCTATATAGTTAGCACAATGTCAACCCTAAATTGCTGCATCAGGCCTATTATCCAAAATTCTGGGGATGGGGTGATTTGTGCCAAAGTGCCTAGGTGAGTTATAAGTAAGTAAGTAAGTAAAATGTATTTATAAAAGCACATTTATGACAGTTTGCACTGTCCAAAGTGCTGTACATAGTGCATTCAGTAGGTAAACAATGAAGGTAAAATAACAATAACCAAAATAAAAGACGTAAAGCCCATACATCCACATAAACACAGATAGTAGTGCAGAGGTAAGTAAGTAGTGCAGAGGTTAATGGGGAGGAAACACCAGGGTGTACATATGGGTTTTGAGCCTTGATTTAAAGGCAGAAATGTAGGGGAATCACATTTGTCAGGTGGCAGTTGGTTCCACAAGCACGGAGCAACTAGTGCAAAGTACATTTCTGAGAGTTGTGCCAGTGGCATGGCTGTATACGCTGGTCACCAAAAGAAAGTGATTGTCTACAGTAGCTCAGAAGAGAGTGACATCTCAATTCCACTTAACGACACCACTGATGAGAGTTCAGATGGCCAGAAAGATGATGATGGTGACTTTGTCATTGTGAGCTTTGCAGGCAAAACCACCTAGATCTGCTAGGCCTTGTTTAAGAAAATGTACCTTCAATCTTTGTCAACTATTTACTTTATTTACTTTAAATACACCTTAAATAAGTGATTGTCTAATGGATTTGTCTTGCATTACAGTTTTTGAGATATATATAAATTGGCACAATTCACCCCATCTTATTTTCTCCAAATGCACAAATCACCCCACGCGTAGACAACTTTTTTTTCCGAAAGCTATATTTCTTAAACAGTTTATTCCAGATCCAAAGTTTTTATTGCCAGGGATGCACAACATCCTGAAATATATGTACATATTTGAGTTGGAGACATAACTGTCAAGGCCTCACTTTAAAATCACTTTGAGTAAAAAGTTGCACAATTCACCCCACTTTCCCCTATTATAAAACCAAAATGTTCATTCTATTCAAACAGATGCTTATAAATAGTAAAACGAGAAGGACTGAACATTTGGAGTGGTCTCTTAATTTTTCTAGAGCTGTACATTGAAGCTCGCCCCTGTTGTGGGTGAGTTCTAGCTAGAGTCAATGGCTGCTGAAAATAAACTTACACGGGTTAACACATGCAGAAAACTAAAAGGCTGTTGGTTTGAATGCTTTAATTGCCCATGCCCTAATTTGTTATTTTACAACTGAAGACTTAACTGAACATTCGAAAAAGGGAGGGAACTTCAGAATGATAAATTGATTGTTGATTGTTAAGAAGCAGAAGAAAAGTTTCCACATTGAAGACAATACTAAAGTTCACTACAAAAGCGGTAGTATCTTGATTTCGCCAGCTGTGATTCCTGGCTGAGTGTACCCATGCCAAAGGCATTAAGAAAAACTATATAATAAGAATAGCATTCTTTGCACTGATGGTCTCGTTTGCTGTTACATGATGTAATTTAAGATCATCAGAGAAAACATTTGAATGTTTCAGAAATATTTAAAAGTTCCTTGTAGCACCGTTAACCTTAAATGTAACATGTTATACCTCAGGCACCTGTAATGCCATTGTGAAGGCTGTGGTTAGTTACTGGTTGTACTGGGATCAGACTGTGTTTGTAATGGGATCAGACTGTGTTTGTAATGGGATCAGACTGTGTTTGTAATGGGATAAAACTGTGGTTTTACTGGAAAGATGAAAATGTATGCAACTGTGTAAACATAGCATTTTTTGAAAACACCTTTTTAGTTTTGGTAGAAATACCCTGGGATAACCAAAGTTAAATTTGAGGCAGGATAACTTTGGCATTGTTTGTGCTTACTGAACCTTTGATTTGTCAACAAATATCAAACAGAGACAAGTGAAAATGTTATACATAAACCAATTACAATTTAATTGTACCACTTACCACATCTCATGGACTTCGATGTGTGCGTCCAGGACGGCTACCACCTCAGCAGTGGCAGCCCTGCACCCAGAAGCTCTGGCAAAAGCAAGGCCTTCCTGTTTGTTGTGCCTCACTCTTATAATGCGGAGACTTGGGTTCTCCTGCTCAAGCGACTTGACATACATGTCAAGGTCCCCCTTCAGGTTTTCTGAATTGAAAGGGGGAGAATGGGGGCATGTATTTTGAGATTAGGGAGAACATGCTTGATTGATATCGTTTTCACTATAGAAAATTATGACAAGGGCTTGATACCTACACTACAGTATGCTTGATACCTGTTTCCACACCAACCCTGAACGCAAAGCCGACAGTAAGCATGTCGACTTTTGAGAGGGAGCCACATCATTAACATTTTCAGAAACTACAGTAAAAATGGCAACAAAATTTGATTTATGCTATTCTTCAGAAGTTTTTAATCCAACCTATTTGAAGTTGTCGTTAGAGATGATTGCAGTCATGTTTTATTCACCCATGAATGTAAGTCAGGGTCATTTACATTTAAAATACCTATGCAGAGCACACGTAAAGATAACTATATGTATAAAAAATGCTGTATCGGATTATAATCCAAATAAAGGATCAACGTTGTTCTGTGTGTCTCTCCTGTGACGTATAACTACCACCTCCCAGTAGTCTGTGTAGACTGTATATCTAAGATGAGAATTTTTATTACACATGGTTTTGCCCATTCCAATTTCACAACCAACCTTTAGAACTATTGTCATCGACCAGGATTATCTCCTTCAGCACGTTTTTTGGTGTGCGGTCGATGATGCTGCGCATGGCTCTTTTGATGATAGACAGAGCCTCGTTCAGGTAGATCAGCACCACCGCGAGACTAGGCAGATCCTTTGGGTAACTCTTTTTCGCACACCTGTTCAGAAACAGAAGAATGTTTGAGCCGTACCTATTCATATGTTTTGCTTCAACATTCTCAAACAAAGGTTCTCAAACAATCTCAAATAAAGGTGAATGACATAATCAGGCGTGGTTGAACTTGATGTACTCTTCTGGGAAGTGGAATGACAGGTTTTGTTGGTTTGGTAAAAGCCAATGCAATCTATAGCTGTACTATACCTTGGATCCCTGGTATCTAGCAGGGCACGATTTAGAGGAAGGCGATCGCTGAGAAAAACATTGTATCCATAATCCTCAAACAAACTCTGCGCCTCCTTCTGCTCATCCTCGGACAGATTCTCCCCCCACTCTTTGAACAGGACAGAGTTGGGGAAGACTTTACTGGACTTTTTCTTTACGGGGGCCTCAGGTTGTTCTTTCTGCAGTGGCTGTGGCTGGTTGTCTGGCTTGACCTCTGCAGCTTTTCTCTGTCCGCCTCTGTCCTCTTCGAACATTTTCCCCCAGGCATCCTGCTTTTGATCCATGGCTCCGAGTACATCGTCTTGACAAAAATTTGAGAGATGACAGGGAGATGACGAAATGAGCCAGAGGCATAATCACCTTTTGCATAATAGAACAGTACAGGTGTTCAACCACAGAGTAGCAAAACCCCAGACTTGATTACACCACTATTGATACACTACGGTATCATTCTCCTTTTTTCTTCTCTTAACATCGAGGGCTTGGCGGGCGCAAACAGGGCGTAAGCGAAATCTTCTGAATCTCACAGGAGAGCAAAAACAAACTTTTAATTTATTGTAATTATTGTGTGGTGTGTGTGTGTGTGTGTGTGTGTGTGGGGCGCCCACACAAATGGCTGGGCCCCTGAAAACCTCCAGTCAATGGGCCCCCCTTACCCATTACTCCTATCTACAATGAGTGTGAGTGCGCTCACCCCTCAATAAACACATATTGTAGAGAGACTAACTATCTTATCAACCAGGGACTTGCAGGGACAGTTGGGGAGCAAGGGCTCATTATTATTTTAAAATATTAGCACATTTCTGACTTAGCCCAGCATACCTACCAATTTATTTAGATTCCCTTACACTCACACAATTGTTTAACAGATCAACAGATCTCTACAAAATAATCAGTTCACACAGAGACATTGCTCTTCTTTAGAATTCACTAAAGCAAACAGTTTTGCACGTTTTCTATGCAACTAGTTTCTGGTAAAATACATTTACACTAATTGACTGCACCAAATATTGCACTTTTTTGTATTTCTCCACATGACATTAACACTAGAACCGCCACGGGGTCAATTTGACCCGTGGCCGTTTTTCAACTGCCCATAACTATACTTTTACGAAATATTGAAGCCCCCAACTCTTTGACTTTTCCTAAAATTGTGTTGTGATGCTCTCCATATAGTTAAATAAAGTCACAATTAAACTGGATTAAAAAAACAGGCATTTATACCTAGAACCGCCACGCTGGGTCAATTTGACCCACACAGGAAAATGATATTTTCGAGCAGGTTGCTAGGCAACGGCATTGTTTGGGGTCCGCGATCTGACTGTAGCCTACGTGCAGTCATTCATAAACACTTTGAATAAATTAGAGATGAAGATAAATACCTAACAACATTAGAGTTACTAAGTGAAATGAGTGA
The DNA here is from genome assembly GCA_026122265.1 of Ammodytes dubius. NCBI lineage: Eukaryota > Metazoa > Chordata > Actinopteri > Uranoscopiformes > Ammodytidae > Ammodytes > Ammodytes dubius. The sequence goes on from CM047513.1 coordinate 23,353,612, forward strand.
AACGAGTCTGATAGTGGAGAGATCAGAACTGAGCGCTGTCTTCCACACACCGCGGCTCGCAGCTCAACTCACAGACAGCTGAGTGCTGTCTGTGAGCCGGACAGAGAGCGGCGGAGGGATCCTCCGCCTCAAAACATGTCAACGTGGGGGAAAATTAATGAATAATCAATTAGAGCTTACCTAAAAATAAGTTTGCCATATTACTGTTTATTGTATTTAGGATTTTAGCTCATTTGGACGCTGTTTTGACCTTCTGTTTTCATTGCTATACTTGCGATATTATATCTACTTTCAGTTTCATTACTGAGTCGCCACGAAACGTGATTAGTGTTCTTAAAGATACTTAGATTATAAAACAAGAGGTCCAAAACACAGATGATTATTAAACAAACTAATTTATGACTTTATACCACACTAGAAATGCACGGGTCAATTTGACCCGCCTTGGCGGTTCTAGGTATAAATAGAATGCTGGCGGTTCTAGTGTTAAATCATTTTGGTGGTATTGTTGAAATAAATAACACTTAAAAAACAACATCAACAACAAATTCTTCACACACAAATGAAAAAAGGCGGTTCTCTACATGAATAACCAAACCAACCTACCCTCAAAACTATAAAGTTGGCCTATGTTTGGTTGCAACATTTAGGCTTAGTTCATTCTGCTCTCATCACTGCAAAAGCACTGAAATCATTACAAAAAAAGTTTGTAGCAGCAGGGGGCGCCAGAGATCGCAAGGGGGGCGCACAAGTTTGTGTGCGCTGAGGTTGTGACTTGTGAAAAAATAAATAAATTGCACATTAAATTTATAAAACCCCAATAACATCCAATTGGATAATCAAAACGATGTTTAATGCTAATTAAAACATATTATTGGTCCACATTTAAATTCATTATTATATGACCTCTGAACTTGCGTAAGCAACCTTCCGGTCGGCTCGTGGCGGGCAATGCTCACTTTACACAGAAAAAAAAATGTCCATTTACCAACGTAAATGTACAGATGGTTCGTCTGTACCAAAGATGAAAACAAAGCAATATCTCGAGAGATACATCGATTTTGGTTTTATTGAAGGACAGGACATTTTTTGGCCAGAGTGCGTCATTTGTGGCGAGAAGCTAGCTAATCAAAGCATGAAACCATGTAAACTGAAACGACACCAGGAGACCAAACACCCCGAGACTATTGGTGAAAGTCGAGAATATTTTGAGAGAAAGAAGCAATTGGCACTATCAAGAAGATCCACGGACATCAGAAAAGCTTTTGAAAAAGCAGGTACTGATTTACACAGAGCCACGGAGGCGTCATTGACTGTTCACTGTTAATTGCGAAGGCTATAAAGCTGCACAATATTGGAGAGCAGCTAATCAAACCCGCCCTCCTGAAAATTGTAGAGAGGATGTGTGGACCGTAAGTATTGATAAAGTGTTACGGCCGGGCCCCAGGCTCGTTGGCCGGCAGTCAACATACAAAATAACCAGATGAGACGAAGGAATCAAAGTAGTAACGTGATTTATTCAAATAATCCACAACACAACTCAACCCAGGAGGCTGCAATAAAAGGAAAACAGGAAACGGAGGAAGGCTGGACAGCACAATTGGCTGCAGTATTGCCCAGGTCTTCCTCAGCTAAACTATACCCCGGCCCTCTAAACTACGATAAACAAACAAAACACAACTAGCACCCCCCATAAGTAAACAACCAAAGCTACTACAACAACAACCGGCAGCCCCAGCAGGCCAGCCGCACACCGTCCTTCAGTCAGGCAGGGAGAGAGAGCGCGAGCCAGCGCCCAGGCACGCCTTTAAGCTCCGCAGATTGGAACCACCTGGGCCAATCAGGCCCAGAACACCTGAGAGTAAGAGAGAATGAGGAGGCAAAAGGAGGGAGGAGGAGAAAGGTGGGAGCGCGTAACAAAAGTGAAAACTGTCCCACTCTCGGACAACACTGTGAAAGACAGAATTGATCAAATGGCTGCAGATTGCCAAAACCAGCTGCACGAGAAGCTGAGGAATGCTAACTTTGCCATTCAGCTGGACGAAACAACAACCGTGTCAGACGAGGCCATTCTCATTGTTTATGTGCAGTATATTGATGGCGAGGACTTGAAACAAGACATTCTTATGTCTACAAATCTATCAACGACAACAACCGGCCAGGATATATTTAGTTAGTTTAGTTTTTATTTGATTAGGACAGTGCATATTAATCAACATGTCAGCAGAGCATCAATGTAAATATGCCGGATTTCTGGCTGTGGACTCATATCTCTCATCCAACAATCTGCCCTATGAAAACCTGGTTGCATGTTGCACTGACGGAGCCGCAGCAATGATGGGCAAAAACAAGGGTTTAACAGCCGCCTGAAGGGAAAAGTCCCTGGGTGCGTGATTTTCCACTGCATGATACATCGGCAAGCACTGGCGAGTAAAAAACGTTCCGAAGACCTTAGTAACACCCTGTCAACTGTTGTTAAAGTTGTAAACTTTATTAAAGCTCGCCCAACAAACAAGATACTTTTTGCCCATGCTGTGCGAGGATGAAGCGCATCAAACACTTCTGCTACACACGGAGGTGCGCTGGCTGTCGCGTGGACAAGTGCTTGTGCGTTTTATGGAACTGCAAGAAAAAATTAAGGAATTCTTACAAGATCACAATCGACCACTGTGTGAACAGCTGATTGATGCGTTTTGGATTAAAACGGTGTACCTGGCGGACACGTTCGCGCTCTACAATGAGACGAACAAGCGAATGCAGGGACCTGAATCAAACGTCATGCAGTGCAAAGACGCCCTGGATGCTTTTTCGCGCAAACTGGATTACAGAGTTAAAAGAAAGGAAAAGAGATAGGCTAGTTAAATGTCCTTGCAGTTATAATTTCTGTTCATATTTTTATACACTTTGTGTGTGTGTGTGTGTGTGAGAGTGTCTGTGAGTGAGTGAGTGTGAGTGGTGATGTGAGTGGTGGTGAGTGGAGGTGATGTGAGTGAGTGAGTGAGTTGTGTGTGTGGGTGGTGTGTGTGTGGTGTTGTGTGTGTGTGTGTGTGTGTGTGTGTGTGAGTGAGTGAGTGTCTGAGTGAGTCAGTGAGAGCGTCTGTGTGTGAATGAGTGAGTGAGTGAGAGTGTCCGTGTGAGAGAGTGAGAGACATCTAGTACAAATAAATCCATGTGTCTATATACAGTGTAAAAGCAGGAGAATAAGAACAAAAGCCTACAACTGCTGTTTGTTTTTGCAAATAAAAACTTCAACGGAAGGGGGATAAAGGAAAATGACATAGCCTACATTCACTATCGGCTACAGAAGAATAAATGGCCTACTGGCTCGACTCACAGATTTTGTTGACGATCGTGATCAATTGCGATGGCTCCTGCTCTCTTTTGGCCTCGTTGGTAGACCTATGTTCATCATATCCATTCTTCAAAAACGTGCCAGCGTAGAATACGAGCCCAATGCCTCCCAATATGAGGAGCGGTCGCTTTAACAAGAGTATCCTCATACTGATAACCTGCTGCTCTGACTTTCCCAAGCAAAACTGACAACCAAGATCATAAGTTCACACAGAGATTCATGGGCTGACAGGTTCAACCAGAAATCCCCACGTTATTTGTTATAATTGTATTTCATTGAGCGCACTAGATAAACCTGATCCTCCACTGCTGCTGGGCCATGATCAATCAACCACGGGCCTGCCTAGAGGCAAGGCAAGGCAAGTTTATTTATATAGCACAATTCAGACACAAGGCCACTCAAAGTGCTTTACAGGGGCAAGATTAGAATACATAAAACACATTATAAAACATTTAAAGGCGAATAAAAGAAGCAAATAAAATAAAAATTGCAGGTTAAAATGGAAACAAAAAAGTCTTCAGACTCGATTTAAAAGAACTGAAGTTGAGGCCTGCAAAGACACTATTACAGTAGTCAAGTCTACTAAGATATATGCATGGACAAGTTTTTCTAAATCTTGCTGAGACATAAGCCCTGTTTTTTAGGTGGTAGTAGGCTGATTTATTAATTGATTTAATGTGTTTCCTGAAATTCAAGTCGGAGTCTACGACAACACCAAGATTTCTGGCTTGCGGTGTGGTTTCTAACATAACGGATGTAAGCTGTGCGCTGACTTTTAATTGTTCATCTTTGGCACCAAAGACAATTACTTCAGTTGTGTCGTCGAGAACATATTCCTACACACAACACATCAATACACAATGCTTATTCTCTGAAATTACTATTATAAAGCCTATCCCTTTAGGCCTACACTACGATGTATTATTATTTTATTAGTATGACGTTGTTCAAATGGTTCGGCTATAAATCCTTCACATTTACTTTAAATGTGCAGTAGGCTAGCCCTAACCTGCACCACACCCACATTCCAACATTAGGATGATGCAATATGGCTAAACAATCTGGGACTCCTTCTTGTCGGATGATTGCAGTCATAAGGACATTGTTGCAAATTCACATAAAGCGGTTGCACATGGACTTGAAATTTGTTAGAAACAGGGAAATAATTTGAACCCCTTCTTCTGGACTCGGCCTCACTAAGGGTGTATTCACACATGCCGTGTTTAGTTCGGTTGAAACGAACTCAGATGCACTTCTGCCTTCGGTGCGCATCTTTTAGGCAGGTGTGAATACAGCAATCGCACTCGGGGGCGGACCAAACAAACGCTCCGAGACCCAGCTGAAGTCTCGGTCCGTTTCCAAACGCACTCTGCTGCAGTTCGTTTGTGGTGTGAATTTGTCCGAACTCGATCCGACCCAAATGCAGGACGCACTGTGCCTTTTCTTTCTTTTCTTTTTTAATAAATTGCAATCAGCTTCACATTATGGGAAAGTGTTGTTGTCGCCATTGTTAGGACGATAAGTTGTGGTTTGACCGGGAGCCCAGAACAATATATTACATTTGATCGAGAGGACGCGTAAAAATGCTGAATGTGTTCAGCGATCAGATGCAGGAGAGGGGAGCGTCTCCCGCACAGTGCCAACAGGTTCACGCTGCGCAAGAAGTGTGTGTTTTTATTTTGCTTCCCATGTACGGGACCGTCAATACTATCCCCGTGTCAGTTTGGAGCTGAACTGCGCCGACCCAGCTGATACGCAGCTTAAGCCTGATTTATACTTGTGCGGTACCGCGTGCGCAGAGCCTCCGCGGAGCCGCAGAGAGCCTGTGCGGTGGCCTCAGACCCCGCCGCGTACCAACTGAAAATTGTGACTACGCGCCAGATGCCGCAGACGCCGCAGAGGTTTGGTTGGGCATCAAAGCAACAAGGAGGGATTTCAACAGCACAGGAGCTCTTCCTCATTGTCATCAAACTCAAAATCTTCCAGTTTTCATTTATTTAGCAACGGATTTCGCCGATAACATCAAAAGTGCAGTGTGCAATCTGCGACACGGGCGAAACTACTACCAACGGTTCATGAGAACGTTCGGTGTCCGCAGAGAACGCAGAGGCGCAAAGCCGCACAAGTATAAATCAGGCTTTAATCAGCTGAGTGTCAGCTTGAGCCTATTCTTCTCGCGAGCCGCGCGTCCAGCACCAAAAATACAGTAAAAATTATGTTTCATATCGTAGGCTACAAGCCACATAACGTGGCATTGACTACATATTATAACCATATGAAACAACAATAATTTTATGTTTTTCCTCTTTATTTATAGGTTAGATGTAGGCATTTTTATTATTTTTAACCCCATATTATATCAATGGTATATTTCGCAGTTTTAACTTCGTGCTTCCTGCGTCTCTCCACCCCAGAATGTCTGTCCAATGAATGAATGACCTCAGCTCACGTGTGGTTTTGCTTCGTAATGCTGGTTCACTTGCAAAAGGGGCACTATGAAAGTGGACCACACCAAACAAAAAAAATCTAAACTCAATTTGGTCTGGACCAAAGCAAGTGAACTAGCGGACTTTCCCAGTGTGAATACACCCTAACTGTCATTGAACTACAGGTGAAAATTTGCCTGCATGGCTAAATCTGGCACATTAACATGTTGAACTTTGGTGCTCATGTAACGGGACGCCCGTGAACAGATTATAGATAACCTGAAATACAGGAAAAGAATGTTGACACGGGAAACGTGGCTTGTCTTTTCAAATCCTCATTAGTTATCTTTATTCATTTAACATGTTTCTTTACTGAAGGTTACTGTATTTTCACATTGTCCATTTATTTTACTCAGTATCACATTACTGCATATATTGTCTAATTTAGACATATTTAAATGTTCTTCAAAATACACAAAAATACTCTTACTTCCAAACACACACCTTTTCTCACCGTGTTGTTCTTTCATCTCTCTATTCTCTGATACAATAAACAGTTTGTAAATAGTGCATCTTTTTAATGCTCTTAAAACCCCTTAAGTTTTACTGGACTCGTCTTTAACAGTACCTTGTAAACTACATTCTATATCAAACATTTTTAACATACACATTATCTTATTAATAACTTTTCTTAACCCGTTTTTAACAGTGTCTTTAAAGTACTTTACAACAATCAATAAACCTTTTTAACACTCTACAAAACGCTAAGAAGTGAGCCACGTGTGGTGTAATTACAATAAACCAAAAAGGTAGAGACGAGCGTGGTCTGTACTAGCTTAAACCTGCAGTGTGTAGAATTTTGGGTTCTATTTCCTAGCAGATTTTGTAGAAAGTAATTATAATATCCATAAGTACATTTAATTTAGTGCATAATAGCTGAAAAGAATGTTTTGAATTATTATTTTTTCCCTTAGAAAGGGTCTCATATATGTCCATATTTTTGCATATTTTGGACCAAGGCCTAGTGCCGCCATCTTGAAAGTGTCATAGCTGGAATGTCATCAGGTGCATTGTTTAAAATTTAGAATTGTTCTTGTCCTTGAAGGCCACTGTAGCTTCTGTTATTATTCGAAAGGGGTGGGGTTACCCAGGGAGTGTTGCATTCTAGAACTTTGTAGAACTTTCTTGATGATGTCATATTACACACTGCACCTTTAAAGCTACTAGCTTAACAGAGACTTCAAACGGCGCCGAAACTACAAAAACCCTCGGCGAGCGTCGGACCTTACTAGCTCCAAATAGGCCTACATTCATTTTCTAGGGCTGGCCCGAATTATTCGAATATTCGTTCGGAAAATTAGTATTCGGAGCTTAAATTAGTATTCGGAGCTTCGTTTTTTTTTTTTTTTTTTTTTTATAATTTTTTTTAATTTTTTTTTATAATTTTTAATTTAATTTTTTTTCAAAAAAAATGTTTTGCAAGAAGCTAGTACTGCAATATAATGTCATCAAATAATTTTATATTTGGATATAAAAGTTAGTAATATTGTAGTAGTAGTAGTAGTAGTAGTATTGCTCATTTAGGAGGATATTACATCACTAAGTGTCATAGCGCATCCATTACTTCACCTCCGAGCGCTTAAATCTTCAACAAAATATGCAGATACTGTCAAAATCGGTTCCAGGGAGTATAAAGGGATATAACGTTTAAAAAAAAAAAAAAAAAAATCTTTTTAATTTTTTTTTATTTTTTTTTTATGTATTTTTTGATGGTGTGTTTTTTTGGTGTTTTCACACTCATACTTTGCTTAAAACATAACACTACACATTCTCAGATCACTAACATCAAGTTGTTTCACAACCCACCTGAAATACAGGAAAATAATGTTGACACGGGAAACGTGGCTTGTCTTTTCAAATCCTCATTAGTTATGAGGAGCTCACGGGGATTCAGGCAAACCACAATATTACTGTGCCTCCTACTGGCGGGATAGTGCAATTGCATTGTAAAAATGTAAAACTATAAAAGATATTGCTCATACAAAATAAGATCATTTTAGTAGAAAATAAAGTGTCTTAATAATATAAAATGGTGCAGAATATAAAACTTAATATACACAAATGTGAGCACACATTAGTGGGCATCACACTCATGATTATCAATGTGCGCTGTCCCTTGTAAATAATGAAATCAAGAAAAAAATAAAAAATACATCTATGGAGAGGTCATCCGTGTTTGCAGGGGCATAGCACCAAATTCTGCTCCTACAAGAAGTCCTGATGGGCCCCCATGGGCGGTCTTACAATACAAATGTGTAAAAGTTATGTTTGTCTAGAGTCCAAAACGTATTAGTGACTGGTCCCTCTATGAGCCAGATAAGACCACAATATTTCTATTGATGAATTACCAAATTCATCGTTACTTACTGTACATAAACACAATCCCTGGTCTAATACAGACACAAAATACCTGAGGCTGTTAAGTGGCATTCATACAGTAGAAGGCCTAGCTTTATGGCGCTTTTCCACCGCACATGTAGCTCGACTCGACTCGACTCGACTCGACTTGACTCAACTTGGTTTGGTAGCAGCACGGGTCGTTTTCCACCGCAAATAGTAATTGCTGAACGTGGGCGGGGTCGTCGTAAGGGGCTGAAAGCCTACTCCGGAGCAAAGTAGCAAAGCAGAAATTACGAGCAGTTTTTGCACTATTAACTGAACCAACCGCCAAAAACACGGATGAAAAAATGTTTAAGAAATACCCCCCTATCTGTTTGCTAAAAGAAGTAGAAGAATATTGCTACGGGCCATTAAAAGGGATGGTTGTTGTCCCGATGTGTGACTCTGCCACACAGTCCGCTGTAGGGATGCGTCACGTAGGCTACATCCCTATGCACGTAAACACAGGCATGATAAAGTTGACTGTTTAGTGCTTGTTTCAGGATACGTGTTTTCAAATGCAAGCCGTGTCTCAGCCTGAATATTTTATTGAGGTAATCAGCTCAGTCCGAGGCTTGTAATGTAATCGCTCGCTATCATGTCTGTCCCAGCTGGCTACTATTTAGCCTAGCTGCTAGCTGCCCTACATGTCTCTGCTCGTATGATAAGTAACTTCCCCAACAACCAACACTGGGTGAGCTTAGCGAATACATGGAAAAGAAATTCGGATCTGTGATGCAAATCAAATGAAAGAGAGCCAGAGAAGGCTGCGCGTGGCGTAAATACACTCAAAAGTCCCGGAGAATAAACAACAGAATGAAGCCGGTAGTCTCTGGCCACTGATTGGCCAGACAATAGTCTCTGGCCAATCAGTGGCCGGCCGTCTGCCGACGTCACCTTTTAGCATCGGCTCAGCTCGCTTGGAACCTAGAGCGAGGCGATACCAAAAAAGCAGCCGCTACCAGGTAGGCTACCAGGTACCATGAAATTGCGGTGGAAACGCCAAAAATGCGAGTTGAGTCGAGTCGAGTTGAGCTGATACCATGCGGTGGAAAAGCGCCATTAGTCTAATTAGTCTTTTTAAGACTACCCTTTTAACCCTCTGAACCCTAAGGGCATTTTCTCGATTTTACATGCTTTTATAAATTACCATTTTAGAGGGCAGGCAGATAACATAATACCCAGGTGATTCATATCAAAATGTTCAGAACACTCTCAGCTCTCAGTGTGGAAGGTTCACTGTTGCCCTAGTCCAATGTAAAAAAAAAATATTTTGACATAAATGTTGAAATTTTAAGTCCGATTTTTGAAAAATTTCGAAATTTGTGTGAAATAATACCTTTATTCATCTGATTAAGTTATTTTGGCTCTTGAAATTGCTTCTCCAAAACATTAGCTTCTAAAATGCACTGGAATTTTTCCATAAAAAGGTTGGGAAGAGCAAAAAACATGACTAAAATGATCTTTTTGTCCAAACGTTTTTTGGTTTTTTGGTTCTCGATTTTACATGCTTTTATAAATTACCATTTTAGAGGGCAAGTAGATAACATAATACCCAGGTGATTCATATCAAAATGTTCAGAACACTCTCAGCTCTCAGTGAGGAAGGTTCAATTTTGCCCTAGGCCAATGTAAAAAAAAAATATTTTGACATAAATGTTGAAATTTGAAGTCCGATTTTTGAAAAATTTCGAAATTTGTGTGAAATAATACCTTTATTCATCTGATTAAATTATTTTGACTCTTGAAATTGCTTCTCCAAAACATTAGCTTCTAAAATGTACTAGAATTTTTCCATAAAAAGGTTGGGAAGAGCAAAAAACATGACTAAAATGATTTTTTGTCCAAACATTTTTGGGTTGGGATCTAAGGGCATTTTCTCGATTTTACATGCTTTTATAAATTACCATTTTAGAGGGCAAGTAGATAACATAATACCCAGGTGATTCATATCAAAATGTTCAGAACACTCTCCGCTCTCAGAGAGGAAGGTTCAATTTTGCCCTAGTCCAATGTAAAAAAAAAATATTTTGACATAAATGTTGAAATTTGAAGTCCGATTTTTAAAGAAATTCGAAATTTGTCTGAAATAATACCTTTATTCCAAGCCAACAGTTTCTTAACACCCAATAGCACAAATAGACATTTGCCTCAGTAGGCTTCACATTTCTTCTCCACTGAGAAAAAAGTCCCTTTAATGGGAAAAATATTGAGAAATGTCATGGAGTGACAGATGAATAAATCCTTCTCCCAAGATGGACATCATGCAATAGATGTCACTTGTACAAACAATACAAAAAAATCATGAAGGAATACAATAATTGACTAATGTTAACATGCTAATACTAAAATAAAATATGAATAGTGTGGATGCAGGAGAACTTCAGATGCTGCCAGAGGAAGGACTTGATCCACACCGTCTCGTCTCCACCAGGGAAAACTGGAAGAGAACAGACAGACAACAAATGAGCCAAGAAAAGTGAACAGGCATGAAAACAAAAAGACTATCCTGCTGAGCGAAAGCATTATCCCCATTTACAAAGCATTAGCTTCTATAATGCACTGTCATTTTCCAAAAAAAAGTTGGGAACTGCAAAAAACATGACTAAAATCAACTGGATCACTTATGTGTAAGTTCCAGGAGATGACACCAAATCTGTCCCTACTCATGACTGTTGCGGCAAATGGACAGGTTAAACTGTGGTTCTGCCTCCAGTAATCAGCAATGTGGTGTAGTCTAACCAGGGCCATGTAAAAGAGGAGTCCAATGTACTTGCAAAACTCCTCAACTGTCAAATCAGTCCATTTAAACTTTTTACCCATGGCAATTTTTTTGACAGCCTGTTTGTTTGTGTTGCTACAGAGTGTGTGTACAGTGTGTGCAGTGAAAAACAATTTGAAGAGCTCAATTGGTGTGTAGAAGTGCGTGCCTAGCTGTGGGCCAGGGGTGTGTGCAGGTTGAAACCTGGAGACAGGAGGAGCGGTGTCCTGGTCTTCCTCAGTCTTCCAAGCCCGCTGCTGCGTAGGGGGTGCTGGTGGAGTTGGGACACGGGACCTCTTTGCGGGTGGTTCTCCTCTTCTCCTGGACCTGGACCACAGATTCACAGAAATCAGTCTCATTATCTCATAACAAAAATATTCAAACTTCACAACTTGTATTTGCAAACAACAGTGTAATAAAAGTTGATGCAAAAACATTTCCATTCTGTACTATTTGTAAATTGTAAAGGGAAATACTTTTACACAGAATACACACCTATTACTATTATTTTCAAACAAAAGTAGTGCTATCAATAGAGAAATCAGTCCCTGTAATGTCAAGAATGCAAAATTCAAGCTAGCTTACATTTACACACAGAGCTTCATTTGCAATTTCTAAAATAAATTATTATACCCGTTTATAAACAGCTGTATAGCCTACTACAGTTTGTTTGTTTCTCTCTCTCTCTCTCTCTCTCTCTCTCCTCTCTCTCTCTCTCTCTCTCTCTCTCTCTCGTAACTTCTGTCTCCTCCCCTCAGCCAGACTAAATGACGACTTTCCATCTCCCACAACAGCCACCGATTAATGCCTATGCCGGTTCATTCACCATTTTCGTACTCAAAATATTCACACACACACACACACACACACACACACACACACACACACACACACACACACACACACACACACACACACACACACACACACACACACGGGTGTCCATTTATGCGAGACAGCTAGCAAACAAAATTGAGACACACAGGGAAGATTGTACTGTTTTGAACCTAGCCTACATTGTTGCACCCACTAAATCAATAATGCACAGACACTAGCGGAGAATAAAGTAAGACTATTGAAATATATTTCTATTCTCTACCTTTTGAAAACTATTACTTGTTTTCAAACAACAGAAGGCTGGCGACAAGAGTATACAGCTCTGTCACGTCAGTTCCAAAAAAAAATCGGTCATGTCACGGACGCAACATTCAAGCTAGTTTACATGTTCACACTTAGCTTCCATTACAAAAACAGACGTTTTGTCAAATAAATGCTCTTACCCGTCTTCAAATGGATCCATGTCATCTTCATATTCCTCTTCGTCAAAGCCCTCAATGTCGGAATTGGCGTCTTCTTCGTCACTGCTCCTCTGAATTTCGTTGCGGGCCTCAGCTGTAGCTCAACATCCGCGCCATGGTGAAGCCGAAATAGGAGCATGAATAGTTGTCCTTTGTTCAGTGAATGTTGTTTGACAAGTAATGGGGAGGTCCTTAGTGATTACACTAAGTTGATTGGATGGTTTTTCACAACATCTGACAGCAAGCAGCTCTACCAATCACGCAAGGGAAAGGGTGTTGATTGACAAGCGGCTCAGCCAGTAGCGCAAGGGAAAGGATTGATACATTTTCGCGCCTCTCAGCAACATATCTCTGGCTGTGAGTCACGTATACTATCGCGAGAATATATCCCGGAAAGGGCAGAATCCCAGCTTTCCGGAGATACTTAAACCATATTGCTGCGATTTAATAATGTTAAATAATTTATTAAAACATAACGAAATCACCGACAGAACGCAGTAGAACGCAGTACTGCGGGCTCCGGGTTGGAAGGATAGCCTACTTCTTATCAAAAAAGAATACTTTCAAAACCTGATTTCACAAAACACCAGAACCTCTCCCTGGTCCACAGTGTAGCTCCGGAGAAGGTTGATCGGGCCAATTAGCTTATGCTAACACTTCCCGAAACTCTCATTGGACACAAACACAACATTAGAACTCATGAATCTAGTCCTATATGTAACACACATCCGAAAGCCTAAGTCTATGGGAAATCCAGCGCTTTTCAGAAACACTAAACACACACAGTTAGGCCTATTTAAAAATCTTCAAACATCAACCAGTTTTATAAATCCATTTTATTTACATTATTATAAAAAAAAACTTTTTAATTCCATGCAAAGGTTTTTATTTCAGAATATTTAAAACATAGGCCTCTGTCTAAACACAAAGGAACCTAAGGGTTGTTGCTTAGGCTTCTCTTGTGATCTGTTGTGAATTAAAAACAGTGGTGGACTAACCTAGTTGCCCATCCTCATTCTGTAAAAAATATATTTTTTAATTTAATTAAATAAAAAATCCCAAATATGGCTATGTATAAACAGTATGCCCTCTTTTAATGACAATGGATGTGTTGAGAATCTCTTGGAGAGATTAAGGCTATTAAAACAAGATGCACAACAGTTCAGGTAAAACAAATTAAATCACTCATTCAAAATAATACAATAATATGGAAAATGTGTTTATTTATTATTATTATATTAAAGTAAAAGTCAACTCCTCAAGTCTGTCAGTTCCTAAATGACTAAAACGTTTAACGAATGACCAAAATAAATATATTTATTTATATCTGGATTGGCTGATCACCTCAGCAACTTCCGGACAAATATATTGTAGCAACCTAAACCTCATTTCCCATCATGCTTACTGGCTGGTGAAATGTGTTTTTGGTTGTTTTATGTTCCAAAATACATTTTGTCAATGTTTGTAATGTATCTGTAAGAAGAAGGTGGACGTTTATGTTGATAATTGTCATTTTTGTGCTGGCTTCATAGTTTAGACCATAATTGTTGAGGTGGTTGTTGTATTTATTGACTGAAGCTTATATAATTGTGCAGTTTTACTGAACCCTTGGGGATCCTGTGATCCGGGGCCAATCCCAAAGTCCCAGTAAACCAGTGCATTAAGGCAACACTATTGATATAGTTCAGCAAGTGCTTAGAAAACACAAAGATTCTTTAAACTCTCAAAAAAGAATAATTTCTACACAGCGTACATACAAACATTTTCATACTACCTCCAAAAGTACCATCAGCTCTGCATTAGTGGGACCTTTGGTACCTATTGCTACAAGGACACTGTTAAAAAAAACAATACCACATTTTTTTTACACATTTTCAAATGTACTGATTGTTAAATACCCATCCTTTTTATATTTTCCATTACAATATGTATCTAAACCTATTTATATAAGCCATGAGCTTAATACTTCATGCATTTTATGTCTTGTAATTTATAGAACTTGTAAAACAAACTATAAAAAGGTTTTTCTAAATGTATCAGGTAATAATGCTTAATTAGGGCCCGTTACAATGTTTCCCGAAGCTAAATATAGACTAGAAAAGCATGATTTTTTTTTAAATTGGTAAGAATGAGGCAAACATAGATCCTAATGGTATAAAACAATTAAAATCCAGGTTTTAAGGAAAAGTCAATACATTTCACTTAAGACTTACAAAATCAATAACTCTCATTTCCCAATCTTAAATACGTAAAAGATTATAGCAGATGGTCAAGCTTCATGGACTGTCATGGACATTTTACACCTACAGCCAGCCAAGTGCACTTCTTGTTGGCAGGTAACATACACTTTAAAGTGCTTTGATTATGTTTTGTATTTCCCATCTTTGGCCAGAGCATTCCTTTATTAGAAGCTGTTTGTTTTCAATCTCCAGACATCTTTTTGTTTGTCTGCTCTGCAGTTCTTTTCCCTGGAAAAAAGAATAAATCAGCAAATATTCCGACAACCATAGGCAATATTTTGAAAGGTACAGGAGTCATCTGAACCCATCTCCCCCCTCAAATTTGAAAGGGAACGACTTTTACAAAATGTTATCCAGAAATAAATCTTCTCCCTTGCTTTCTCATACTTGATGTAATAAAAGCTTATATTATAGTACCTGAGTGAAGTCCCAGTAAATCCCCATTCCTTTCTGCATAGCCTCTTTGCAGTTGTACAGTCCTGGCTCGGTTTCTTTGTTGCCCACGTCAGTTAAACACCGGTTTTCATTGTATTTGTGGGACTTGATGCCACCGATGTAGAGCTCACCATTCTCCCGATAATAAGTGATCTAAAAAATGTTATTCAAGAACATAATCAGCAAGCAGATTGGTCAGTTACGTAAGCAAACAGTGACTAATGGACAATATATACAATAACCACTTGTACATTTTTAAAGACTATTATCATTCAACCAGATATAGCTGCTTTACTTACTTGCGGTCCATAGTAGTAGCAAGTGTAGGCGATGGGTGTGTGACCTGGCACTGGGCCTTGGTCTATGCACATGTCAGCATCAAGATTCTTCATCTGTAAGAAAAGGGGTTGATCATTCTGTCACATGGAAATTTCTCAAGTCACTGTAAATGGCAGTAAGTCATTAAAACACAAATTAATGTATGCGCCGTGGTGCACACACCCTGCAGGGCTAGGATAAACTAAACGTACTCAGGGGGGCGCCCTTAACTCAGTTAGTAGGGCGTCCCCCCCATGGGCCTTGGCCAGCAGCGGACCCGGGTTCGATTCCAGCCCGCGGTCGTTCTCTGCATGTCACTCCCCTCTCTGCCCCATTTCAACTCTGTCTCTACACTATCAATAAAGCATAAAAATGCAAAAAAAAAAATCTTAAAAAAAAAAGAAAATTTACTCCTCCATAGGCCAGTAGGTTGTCCCAGGGATCCAACTTGGGGTAAACGTTTTCCAGATACCATTTGAAAGGTTTACAGTTCAACCTTTCCCGGAGTTTTTTCCTCTCTGAGATATCCCCGATGTCAATCCCGTGATTCTGCAGAAGGCAAAAATATGGCATAATTTGTTGTAACCTCAAATGACTTGCTACAAGATAGTAAAAATTCTTGCATAACTGAATATCTACTTTTCCATGGGAACCCTTGAATGTTCATCCTGCATTCTGTGTGTCGAACAATGCAGTATGCCATAAAAAAGGACACCAGCGTGTTGGTTCTCGACTAGATTTATTTGGAGTACCTCAAATGGCAAGTTCCAAGCCAAGTTGATGTTGTGTTTGTATTCATCCATCCAGATTTCCGCTACCCTAAGGGCGTTCCTCTTCATGGCCCCGCTCAGGTCAGGCATGTATGGCTTGTGGCTCCTCTCGATGTGGGCGATCTTGGAGCACGGAACTACTTCAACACTGCCTCCACATGTCCACACCTATATGCAAAAAAAGCACACTTTGAAAGTTTTACTTCTAAAGATACTTACTTAGAGGTCTATTAGTCAGTAGGCAGTGCCACCACTTGGTATATTAATTAAAACAAATAGAATTTAGGGCTCATATCTTCCTAGGAGATCCCTGCTGCCGCCCGATAAATCACTCTATTAAAAAAATAATAGAAATAAAACGATGAATTGCTCCCAGCCAAGAAATAGTTTGGCACACAAGCCTATGCAAAACCACAATGTGTTGTTTTTATAATGAGTATACACACAAGCTACAGCCTCCTTTTTACAATGCCCACACAAGTGTGACATTTTAGTAAGCTATGTGAAAGAGGTTATTTGTATTGTGGGCATGGGATTGTGCCACCAGGTGGCATATACGTGGCTTACTCACACGAACTCCTAGCTCAACATTTTCCCCGCCGTAAACTATCATTCCTTCATCCAGGCCTCCAATTTCCCCTAGAAACTTAGTGTCCGCCACAAAGATCCCCATGACGGACGGACTCCTGAAAATTATGGAAAATAAAAGTGTATTTTCATATTGAGTCCAAAAGAGAAAAGCATGAAGGCAAGGCAACTTTATTTATATAGCACATTTCAGACACGGGCCACTCAATGTGCTTCACAGGGTCAAAAATAAAAAATACATTAATATATATATCATTTAAAAACATGGATAAAAATACACCATTTAAATAAAATAAATAAAACATTTGAACAAAAATAAAAATTACAGGTTAAAAGGGAAACAGGAAAGTCTTGAGACCCGATTTAAAAGAGCTGAGAGTCTCAGCGGACCTCAGACTCTCTCTCTTTTAGTAGACCTGTCCCAGACGACCTAAGGGCTCTGGGCGGCTCATAACGGATAAGCAGATCAGCAATGTATTTTGGCCCTAGACCACCCAGGGCTTTGTAAACCAACATAAGTATTTTGAAATCAATTCTCTGTTTGACAGGAAGCCAGTGTAAAGACCTCAGAACTGGGGTAATGTGATCCACTCTCTTGGTCCTAGTGAGGACTCGAGCAGCAGCGTTTTGAATTAGCTGAAGCTGTCTGATTGACTTTTTAGGAAGGCCTGCAAAGACACTATTACAGTAGTCAAGTCTACTAAAAATAAATGCATGGACAAGTTTTTCTAAGTCCTGCTGAGACAGTAGCCCTTTAATTCTTGATATATTTTTAATGTGGTAGTAGGCTGACTTAGTAATTGATTTAATGTGTTTTTTGAAATTCAAGTCTGAATCTATGACTACTCCAAGATTTCTAGCTTGGTGTGTGCTTTCTAACATAACAGATTTAAGCTGGGCGCTGACTTTTAATTGTTCATCCCTGTTACCAAAGACAATTACTTCAGTTTTGTCTTTGTTTAATTGAAGAAAGTTTTGGCACATCCAGTCATTGATTTGTTCAATGCACTTACTTAGTGCTTGGATCGGACTGTAGTCTCCTGGTGATATGGTTATGTAAATTTGTGTGTCGTCTGCATAATTATGATAACATAATTTGTTCTTGTTCATAATCTGAGCTAGTGGGAGCATGTAGATGTTGAACAGAAGAGGCCCAAGAATGGAACCTTGGGGGACCCCGCATGTAATATTTGTTCTCTCGGATGTGAAATTGCCTATTGATACATAGTAGTCTCTGTCCTTTAAGTATGATTCAAACCAGTTTAGTACAGTTCCAGAAAGTCCAACCCAGTTTGCTAGTCGATCTAGTAATATGCTGTGGTCAACTGTGTCGAACGCAGCACTGAGATCCAATAAAACTAATACAGAGCTTTTGCCACTGTCTGTGTTTAAGTGGATGTCATTGAGGACCTTAACCAGAGCGGTCTCAGTGCTGTGGTGTTGACGAAAACCTGACTGGAAAACATCAAAGCAGTTGTTCATTGCCATGTAGTTATTTAGCTGCTGATAGACAGCTTTTTCAATGATCTTGCTTAAAAATGGCAGGTTAGATATGGGCCTATAATTGTTCATGACTGATGTTTCTAGGTTGTTCTTTTTTAGGAGTGGCTTGATGACTGCTGTTTTCAGGGCCTGTGGGAATACACCTGTCCGAAGGGACATGTTGACAATTTCTTGGACATCTGAGGCCATACAGCTAAAAACTGTTTTAAAGAAACCTGTGGGTAGAATGTCAAGGCAACAGGAGGAGGAATTCAGGTGTTGTATAATGTCCTCCAGGTTTTTCTGGTTAATCAGACAAAATTCTGTCATGGCATTTGGATTGATTTCAAGTGGGCACAGGGATAAAACATATCTTGAAACCGGTATTGATGTGATGACAGCTTGTCTAATTTTATGAATTTTGTCAGTAAAGAAGGAGGCAAATTCATTGCAGGTCCTCGTGGAGAGAAGTTCAGATGCTACTGACACAGGAGGGTTTGTGAGCCTGTCAACAGTAGAAAATAGGGCACGTGCATTGTTGCTGTTTTTGGTGATGATGTCAGAGAAAAAAGACTGCCTTGCATTTCTCATTTCCGAGTTAAAAGTGCGAAGTTTTCCTTTGAAGATGTCATAATGAACATTGAGATTTGATTTTCACCACCTACGTTCTGCTTTACGGCACTCTCTTTTTTCTAGTCTGACCTGCGGGGCATTTCTCCATGGGGATCTTTTTTTTACCAGAGACGGCCTTCACCTTAGTAGGTGCAATGGCATCAATAATATTTGTAATTTTTGAGTTGAAGTTATCCACAAACACATTAACTGAGATACAGGGGAGGAGTGGAGTCTGAGAAAATGCTTGAACAAATTCCTCACTGGTGTTTTCAGTAATACACCGCTTCTTGATTACTTTTGTTTGGTCGCCTTTGTGTATAGTGACTGTACTTTCAAAAAACAAACATGAATGGTCTGAAAGACCCACATCAGTTACAGAAACCTTTGCAATGTCCAGGCCTTTTGAAATGATTAAGTCCAGGGTGTGACCTTTGTTATGTGTAGGCCGGTTCACATGCTGGGAAAGTCCAAAGTTTTCCAGGACATAGCACAGTTCTTTAGTACTTCTGTCCTCAGGCTTGTCAACATGTATATTAAAATCACCAACGATTAATACACAGTCAAACTCAATGCAGATTACAGACAGCAGTTCAGCAAAATCATCAAAAAAGCTTGCACAGTATTTTGGTGGCCTGTAGATATTAATAAAAATGGCTTGAGAGGCTGAATTTAACTTAAGAGCCACATATTCAAATGAAACAAAATTTCCATAAGACATCTTTTTGCATTGTAGAGATTCCTTAAATAAAATAGCAACTCCACCACCTTTCCTATGAACTCTGGCCTCACTCATGAAAGTGAAGTTTGGGGGGGTTGACTCGATAAGAACAGCTGAGCTGTTGTCTTGGTCCAACCAAGTTTCAGTTAAAAACATAAAATCAAGATTGTGCTTGGTAATAAAATCATTAATTAAAAATGATTTTCCTGACAAAGATCTGATGTTTAACAAGGCCAAACTTAGTGTGTTTGAATGCGAAGCATTGTCAGCCCTATATACTACAACAGACTGTGGCTGAAGGGGAATGGATACCAGGTTTGTGAAATTTGCTGTATTAAAGTGACAAGTGTTTCTTGAACGTTTTGTGGGGTTAGTCACACAAACAGCAACAATATGGGGAGGTGAAGTAACCAATAGTGTACATGGTGATGCCGGAGGTGGACAGTAGGGGGTGCTGGAGACTCGAATGGTAACCTGAGATGAGTGCAGAGGAAGAGAGGTGTTGGCGATCTCTGGAGTGGGCGTGTGCCGAGTAAACAGTCACGCACGTGTGGAAGATTGTACTATATGTTGGATATTACCCGCTAATATTTGACTTCTATGGTGGGTTGGGTGAATCCCATCTCTTTTAAAAAGATCCTCCTGGTTCCAGAACATTACATGCCCAATAGTAAATTAGTAAATAAGCTAGTCCCATCCCCCCATTAGGTTTAGGCCACTGCAAATAATCTTCCCTGATTCTAGGTCTCATATTTCATTAATGGACTTAAAAAAAAAAGATTTTTGTATTATTATTGAGATATTTTGGAATAGAAACCAAATTTTCGGAGGATAGTCATTTTTAACAGCATTCATGTTGCCTGCCAGAGTAATGGGGAGACGGGACCACATCTCAGGTTCTAAAATTGTGCATTCATACAGCGACTTAAAGTTTGCTTTAAACAGGTCAGCAAAACCTCTCATTACCGCCACTCCCAAGTATTTGAAATAATTTGTTGTTATTTTAAATGGTAAATGTGAATATGAAAAGCAGCATCATTCAATGGGGAAAAACTCTTGTAACCTGAGATCACACCATATTATTATTTTTTTTTTTAAAGATATTTTTTAGGCATTTTTATGCTTTATTTGATAGTGCAGAGAGACAGAGGTGAAATGGGGCAGAGAGGGGAGTGACATGCAGAGAACGACCGCGGGTGGGAATCGAACCTGGGCCCGGCCCGGGAGGGGGACGCCTTACCAACTGAGCTAAAGGCGCCCCCCCACACCATATTCTTTTAAAATCAACCTTATGTTGGGGATGGATTCAAAGGGTTTTGTTACATATGCAGGTTATCTGCATTAAAAGACACTCAGTATTCACATCTCTTAAAATGTTCCGTTAGCCCTTGAAAGAGCGGGGAGCGATAGCCAAACGCTCAAAAGCAAGAACAATCAAAGTCGGGGAAAGGGGGCAGCTCTGCCTTGTACCCCGTTGCAGGGGGAAGTATATGAAGACCTAAAGGATTTTGTCAGGACTGGAGGGGTCCGATAAAGCAGCTTGGTCAAAGCTTTAAAATGATCGCCAAGGCCAAACCTTCCAAGAACTGAAAAGAGGAAGTCCCACTCCACTCTATCAAGGCCTTCTCAGCATCTAGAGAAACAATGATCTCAGCATGCTGAGGGGCAGAGCTGGGTGTGAATAAAATATTATAAAGCCTACTTCGCCTTCACGCCGTTGAAAGTAGACCTAAGCTTGCTTATCTCTGCCGCAGGTCAGGGTAGATATGGACCGGGCGTGTACCCCGTTATGTAAGAGTGCCTTTGCCCTTGGCAAGAACAATGATCTTTACTTTTTAAGCATTGTATTGTAAATGGGCGATGATGGGTCTTGGGCTCCCTGTTTAGGTTTTGGCGCAAGAGATGAATGACACGTTCAATCACTACTGGTGAGGGAAAGTTATCAGCACCCAGCATCTCCTGAATAAGCTGCGTCATGAATTTAGTCTGGGATGCAGATGAACGTTAGTTTTTAACGGCAAGTTCTATTTTCAAGATTAAAACATTTTTCTTTGAGTCACTTTAGTAGCCTGGAAATCCAGACCTGCCGCTGGCAAATTCAATTTGCTGCGCCTGTTGGTCTGGACACTCTCCATTGAAGCTCATTAAATATGTCAAGAAATCCTGAGCTACCAATCAAATCGTTCTTTCTGATATGGGCGGGCCAGAGCCCTGTGTATGGTGCTCTGGGGCGGACGTAACAGGATGACGACAGTGCTGTACATGCGCCGCCGAAGCTGTGAAACTAAACAACAGAGATGGCTGCGGATATGTTGTTTGAGTTTGAGATGGCTTTGGCCTCGACCCTTTACGATTTGGAAAACGGCATTCAAATCTTCCATCAGCAAGTAAGAGGAATGTTCTGTTTTCCCGACCGACCACGCCAAAAGTTTAATTTAACAGTTAATCCTGCTTTGCCCTCTTTGCCCCGTTTCACCTCTGTCTCTCCAAACTGTCTAATAAAAGCATACAAATGCCCAAAAACTAATCTTTAGAAGAAAAAAAATCAACAATAGTCATAGAATTGCGTTAAATAAGTGTAAAATGAGAACTGTCTGCACCTCCTGCAACTACTCCATACCAGGGCGGCGCCGGAAGTTGGAATTTAACCGTTTCTCCTTTTTATGTACATTTCGCATTCAGGAACAGTGAAGCTGGAGGATCATTAAGAATGCCTAATCCAAGATATGTTACATTTTTGACACATCAGATCAGGACTGATTGATTTGACTTTTACTTACTTTCCAGGCAATGATCCATCGTTGAGTTTTAAATACTCTGGCGTAAAACTCTCGTACATGCACCACAGAGCCCAGTCAAAGGCATGGGCTGCTGGAACGTAATGAATGACCTTGAGGTCATCAAAGTTGACTCTGTCAAACACAGGGGACACCACCACCGTTCGGTCGGCTTTTATCTGTGTCAGCAAGGGTTCAGCCCTGCATGAGGGAAGGGAGGAGAGGTGGTTTCACAAATCATTGCAAAACACTTCCATAGTTTAAAGTGCCACACAGTAGGGGTTTTGCCATGCTTCATCGTCCTTAACTAGACAGTTTCCATTTAGACAGCTGGTCAGTATTTCACTGTCTGTTGGAGCACTATAGCCTACATTGAAGCCAGCCCCTGTTGTGGATAAGTGCTAGCCAGAGTCACTCCTTTGTTAAGTCAATGGCTTCTGATATTAAGACTACACTGGCTAAAACAGGCAGAGCACGACAAGGCTGTTTTAATGCTGTAAGCACTCATGCCCTTTGTTTTATTTTTAGACAACTCATTAGAAAGTGGGAGGGAACTTCACACTGATAAATTGATTGTTGGTTGTGTTAAAGCAGAAGAATGAAGTTTACTTTAACCTTAAATGTTATACCTCAGGCACATTTACACTTACCCTTCCCTTGTTACCATCACTGTAATGCCCTTGTAAAGACCTTTAAGGTGAGATTGTGTCAGTGAAGCTGCACATGGCAAGTAGTAGGGGAGAACGGGGTAAGTAGGCACACTTTTTACTCTAGTGAGAATTGCTTATCACCTAAACATCTTTCAATAGTCATTCCTATATTAAATTGAAGCTTAAGGTGTTGGCTTGAAATGTGTACCCCTCACTTTTTCTATCTTATTGTAATAAAGAAGAAATTAATCATCGAAGACACCCTTACATCAAGGGGTCGGTTGTCAAACACTATGGGGTTGTTTGTCACAATGTTATCTTAATGGGAATAATCTTAAAAAGAAGGCAAGAAAGTAGAACTAAATTTGAAAGTTTAATTGCATTGTCAAGTTGACAAATAGGCCTACATAACGTTCTGTAGCCTTGGCAGCTGTTCTAGTTTGGGATGCACTGGGTTGTTTTGATTTTGTTGCCCTTTTTTCTTTTGCTTGCTAGCTGCCTTTTCCTGCTCTATTCTTTCCTTCTCTGGGGTGTCAGTGAGGATACAGCTTGACAATTTCTTTCGTTATTGGGTTCCTTTTCTGGCTGCAGCCTTGAGATAACATGTGACAACCAACCCCCCAAAAAATTTGACGACCAACCCCAACTTGAATTTCTTGCTAGCATCAAGGCCAACAACCATCTGACAACTAATTAGCTTGCTAACCACAATCTAAACTATAGTTTACCCTTCACACTTTGTATGGGTAACAAGTGTTTTGTTATAAACCCATTGTGTAAAAGCCTAGAAGAAAAATACTAAGGAGCTAAATATTTTCAATTTGACATGAAAAACACAAACAGTCCTCTCACCTCAAAAGCAGCAGTCTAACTCCAAGGAAGACTATGTAGGTGACCTCTGATGCCAATTCTGGATATTTACATATCAAAATTTCACAGACAGCGCCTTCTGGTTCCGAGATATAACGATTGTGACAACCAACCCGTGTGACAAATTACCCCGTTCTCCCCTATCAAACGACTGTCCTGGGATTACACTCTGGTTGTACTGGGGAGTTGCAAATGTATGGAACTGTGTTAAAACAGGGTGTTTCTGAAAACACCCTATACTCTTTGTAAAAAATATCCTGGTTTAACAACCGTTAAGATGTGAGGCACGATAACTTTTGTACAAGCATGTTAAAGGTTTGTGCTAATTGAACCTTTGATTTGTTAACAAATATTGAACAGAAACCAGTGAAAATGTTATGCATAAACTAATCAAGATTTTTTTTAACCACTAACCACAACTCATGGACTTCGATGTGTGCATCCAGGATGGCCACCACTTCAGCAGTGGCAGCCCTCCAACCAGAAGCCCTGGCAGAAGCGAGGCCTTGCTGTTTTTCGTGCCTCACTCTTGTAATGCGGAGACTTGGGTTCTCCTGCTCCAGTAACTGCACGTACATGTCAAGGTCGCCCTTCAGGTTTTCTAGTTGAAGGAGAATGGGGGCATGTATTTTTAGATTAGAGAAGAACAGCTTCTTGGATATTTCAATATAGCGAGATACAACAAGGCCGTGATACCAGTTTCCACAATGATTACCCTCAAAGCAAAGCCAACAGAAAGCATGTCGTATTCTGAGAGGGAGCCACAGTTCTGATCATTGACATTTTCACAAACTACAGTAAAGATTTCAACACCAAAATACCTAATGAGGGGCCACTGTATTTCACCGTGGGGTTTATGTGCTCTTAAAGGAATAGTTTGACAAATGTCAACTCTTACCTTTAGAAAATGCATTCTGGGAGACAACATTGCATGAGAATTGTGGCTACATTAAAAAAACATCAATTCAAATTAAAAAACACCTTGTATGCATACCACCATAGATTAGAACCCTATCTATCATATCTATCTATCATCTATCTATCTATCTATCTATCTATCTATCTATCTATCTATCTATCTATCTATCTATCTATCTATCTATCTATCTATCTATCTATCTATCTATCTATCTATCTATCTATCTATCTATCAATCTATCTATCTTCTGTTCAAATATAATCCAACTGAACGAACAATAGGATTTATAGACCGTAAATCTAAGATGATGATGTTGTTTATAACACATGGTTTTGCCCATTCCGGTTTCACAACCAACCTTTAGAACTATTGTCATCGACCAGTATTATCTCCTTCAGCACGTTTTTTGGTGTGCGGTCGATGATGCTGCGCATGGCTCTTTTGATGATAGACAGAGCCTCGTTCAGGTAGATCAGCACCACCGCGAGACTAGGCAGATCCTTTGGGTAACTCTTTTTCGCACACCTGTTCAGAAACAGAAGAATGTTTGAGCCGTACCTATTCATATGTTTTGCTTCAACATTCTCAAACAAAGGTTCTCACACAATCTCAAGTGAATTACACAATCAGGAAGTGGATAACTGTAAAGATTAATGATGGTGTTACGACCTTGGTCGTATATGGTTAGTTTTGTTATATTCTTTGCTGTTTTCCTTTTGGTTCGTGAGTGGTTTGTGGGAGTGAGACCTCTGTGCGTGCATGAGCTTTTTCTATACAGGTGCAGGTGCGAGTGATTGGCTCCATAAGTGGCGGAAGCTGATTGGCTCACTATCAGCCTCCGAGCATTCAAAGGCTCCGCCGGATTCACTCAGCCGGTGGCATAGTTGGCAGCAGCAGCACTCGCGGTTTCCCGAACCACTTTTATTATTTTTGTCGTGTTAATTATTGTATTCAGTTGTGTCTGGTAGGGGTGAGTGGCCAGTTCTTTTCCAGTTTGTTTAATTTGTTTATTTCACGTTAAGGTTAGGGATTCGCTTGTGTTCCAGATTAGGTTTTTGGCAGTACTCAACCCTGAAGCTTTTGGCTGCTCTCAATTGTTCAGTGTTCAGTTTAAATAAATTAATCTATTTTACTTTAGAAGTCTGTGCGTGGTGGTTTGGGGATCAGGAGTGGGTATTTTTGTATTTGTGTTGTGTCTCTGGGTTCCCCTAGACCGGGGCATAACAATGGGATAGTTTCTGCATTTAAGTGGAACGACAGGTTTTGTTGGTTTGGTAAAAGCCAAGCAAGGTTGTTAAAGCTGTACGATACCTTTGGTCCCTGGTATCTGGAAGGGCACGATCTAGAGGAAGGCGATCGCTGAGAAAGACGTTGTATCCATAATCCTCAAACAAACCCTGTGCCTCCCTTTGCTCATCCTCAGACAGATTCTCCCCCCACTCTTTGAACAGGACAGAGTTGGGGAAGACTTTACTGGACTTTTTCTTTTCTGGTACCTCCTTTTGGTCCTGGATCTTTGCGTCTGGTTTCTCTTTCTGCTCCATTTGTTTTTTGAGTAGAGACTGTGGCTGGTTGTCTGGTTTGACCTGCGCAGCTTTTCTCTGTCTGTCTCTGTCCTCTTGGAACATTTTCCGCCAAGCGTCCTGCTTTTGATCCATGGCTCTGAGTGCATCATCTTGACAATTTTTAAGAGATGACATGGATGGCAATGTAAAATGTAATATCCATGCTTACTCAAATTACATTAGTGTACTTAAACTTATTTCTCACTATCCTATTGATTTAACTAATAAATAGCTAAGTCATTTACTCGTTGTGCCTGAGAGAGGTATATAACTAAGGTCAACCAAGTAAGCTTTACTTGTAACTTTAAGTTCCTGCTGTGGAAGAGAAGGAAACAGCCCAGGGCCGTTTCCCGATAACGTCATTCTTAGCGCTTACGAAGACTCCTACGAAGACCCTACGTTAGATTTACCAAAGTTGTTTACCTTGTAGTCGTGGTTCCGAACCGTGTCTTGGAGAAGCACTCCTTACGTCGTTCGTACACTGCTGAAATCGGTTGCTCCGAGTTCGATTACCATTCCTGTTCATTTCATGCGCAGCTGCATCTGTATGCTGTCTAACAAATCTACCGTGCATTTCTAGTGTAATATAAAGTCATGAATTAGTTGTTGAATCATCATCTGTGTTTGGAACTCTGTTTATAATCTAAGTATCTTTAAGAACACTAATCACTTACTTGTGGGTCATAGATGAAACTGAAAGTAATATAATATCGCCAATAGCCAATAAATAAAAACAGACGGCCCAAACAGCGTCCAATGAGCTAAACCTAAATACAATAAACATAACATGCACACTTATTTTAAGTAAGCTCTAATTGATTATTCATTCATTTTCGCACGTTACATTTTTGAGCGAGGATCCGACGCACTCTGCCCGGGCTCACTGACAGCTGAGAGCCGTGTGGAACACAGTGCGAGGTTCAAAATGAAACTTTACACAATGAAAAGTATCCATGAAAATGAACTTTTTTTGTATTACAAGTTTCTTTGAAAATGAATTTTAATATGCAAATCAGCTATACACTAATCGTACATGCCCAAAATAAACCCAAATAGGCTTAATTTTTTCCTTTACTCCTACCACAATACAACTTTACGTACAAGTATACTTGAAAAGTAACTTTTTTTGTATTCCAAGTTTATTTTTAAATTAATTTGAATATGCACATGAGCTCCACACACATGAGCTCACACAGTAGCTGTATCCCATTACAGAGACCGCATCCTTGGAAGGACGCGGTCTCGCGGTCTATGAAGGCCATAGCCTGTGAAGGCCGATTCGAAGAGAAGGGTCGAGATGCAGCCACTGCCACTTGCCAGTGCAGCTCGGCCAAACACGCCCATCCGCCAAACAAGCCCACGCCCGCAGCTCGTTGCTATGGTTGCTCTGCACTAAGCTGTGTGACGTTCTTCCTGTTCCGTTCTGTTGGTTAATATCGTGCTAGCCAGCTAGCTGCTCTTGCTGCCGTCAATGTTGAGACCATTTCACCAGCAAAATGTTTAAAACAGGACATTACAGCACAGTTAAAAACAAGAGAATCAGCATCCGCTACATTAAACATGAATACTGAGTGCTCATAGTACAGGAGTTACGTCTCCAGCGAGAGTATGGATTACAACAGTTAGCTGGGACTGAAACAGACACCCCCCTGCTCTTCTATATCAGGTAAGTCAATACAAATGTTTTATTCGCCTACTTCGTTACCTAATGTTATGTATGTGTTATTCAAAGGATTTTGTTGGTTAGAAAATAGCTTAAGGTTACAGACCAAATAGCTTCTTTATAAGTCTTATCTGAATGATAAGTAGTATATGATAAAAATGATTAACATGTGTTTGTTTGTATATATTAAATTAGACTGGCATCTGGTCACCATATGAGGTAACAGGTTAGGTGTTAAGCCGGGAACACACCGCATTGGCCGCCTGCGGCGGTTGGCCGCGTGAACGCAGGAGGCTCGCCGCTTGGTCATATTGGGCCATATTAACCGCAGCCGCCGCCGCGGCCAACCGCCGCCGCGGCCAACCGCCGCCTCATCGTAGGCGGCGGTTGGCCGCGTGACCGCAGGAGGCTCGCCGCTTGATCATATTGGGCCATATATTTCTGACGCCGACGCCGAGATCAGACCTGTCACACTTACGGTGCAACAACAACAATAACATGGTCCAGCTGTGCCAAAAAATACAGATGTAGGTTCACTGTGTAACCAGCGGCAGTCTTGTCACAAATATCATTAAAACAGCCTGAACACGCACCCCGATCGCAAATACACACACATTAACAGCAATTCAGCAACATACTAAACACATTAACAACAGCAGTGTGTGCTCAGCAGCACAAATAAAGGCAGACATCAGCCTACCTGAAAGTGAAAGTGTGCCGGCTGACGGAGGACAACACCGGTGCTTCGCTGTACTATATGGAATTCCACACGGACACTGCCGTCAACTTTGGGTTCATATTATCCTCAGAAACAGCACACAGCTGGGTGAGTTTCACTATGCTAACCGGCGCTACCTTGGCTAAAGTAGCCTACAACCAACAGCTAAACAGATGCAAAATACACATATTTGCAGAATGTATTGGAAGCCCAATGTCCTCACTCCACACCCCACCTCGTCTTGCAGACCACCGCCACCGGGCAATCTCAACGCTGATTGGCTGTGGAGGCGCGGTGTCCGGCGGCGCTGCAGAAAAAGATGAAAATTTTCATCTTTTTCTGCGGCGCCGTGTTCGCCGCACAAGCCTTCGATTCACGCTCCTT
This sequence comes from Ammodytes dubius, assembly GCA_026122265.1. Classification (NCBI taxonomy): domain Eukaryota; kingdom Metazoa; phylum Chordata; class Actinopteri; order Uranoscopiformes; family Ammodytidae; genus Ammodytes; species Ammodytes dubius. The sequence goes on from CM047513.1 coordinate 23,382,600, forward strand.
CAATGACACAATTTCTACACACCGCAAATGGCCGCGCTCCTGATTCACGTGCCTCTCATGAGGCGCGGCCACGCGCCGCGCAAGCCCCCGCCGCCGGCCGCTGGACGCTGATTATTGGGTGGACGCGCGGCCACGCGCTAGTACATTGACTTTGTATGTAATCTCGCCGCGCGGCCAGTGCGGTGTGTTCGCAGCTTTACTGTTAACATTATTTTGGTGACAATGTATAATTTATTTCACTATGTTAATTAATGACTAACATGATTTTTATGTGATGTGTCTTTTGTGGATAGATTTGCAAGCTACGAACACCTGATGACATTTTGGAGCCTTGCATCAACAAAATGGTCTGGGTCTCCATAGCCAAATCAGCTGCCTAAAGAAATTAAGTTGTCACACTTCAATGGTGCTTTGTTGGTAGTTACATAGGTTATAATACATAAACAAGATGTCATTGTATTTGTGTAGACTTAAATGCTAAACTAGCGACTTAGTCCCCTCAAATACATCAGTGTAATTAAGTGACTGTTTTTCTCTATTTTTAGGTGCACATGAACTTTGTACAACATTTTGTCAAAATCAATGAATATCTCCTCACAATATGCTACCTGTCCGTACTGTCTGAGCGCTGAAAAAAATCTGATGTTGATACACAGCCTAGATGCTGTGTTTTCGCACATCATTCTTTTTAGTTTTAGTTTTATGTTTCTGTGTACCTTGTGTTAATGTGTATGTTTTACTGTACTGCTGTGTGTCGGCCATGACCCTCTTGAAAAATACCTTTCAGTCAGAAGAAATGGATTAAGGGCAGTTATATTTGTTTGATTGCAATGAGCCTCGTGAGAGACTCTGCTTCTGTTCCACATAGCGAGTCTCAGAGCTATACATCTGAACATATTTAGTGGGCTTTTTCAAAAAGCTCCAGCTCTTCCATACGTGCAGCAATCACAATTAAACAGTACTTGCTGGGTTGCCAAGGTGGTTGTCCGCAGGTTTGGGGTCTGCCTTTATTTAATATATTGTGTATTTTCTGACAACAAAGGTTTTTTTGTCCCAGAGAGCCTGCAATTCATATCAAATCAAAGATGTCACTGACCAATGGGTCTGCCATATTCAGTGTCAAAAACTTCTTGTCTGCTTTTGCTACACTTTGCCTGCTGTGGAAATGGACCAATTAAAAGAAGCTTTAGTGTCAAAAAGGTTAATTTAGTCTAACTTGGTAAATTAACTTGTATGTTCATGTAAATAAACAGACTAGTATTCATTTGTTTGTACCTTGACATGTTTCGACTACTTCCTGCTGTCTTCTTCAGAAGCGTCAGCTGTTGTTGCTATGATGCACGTTGTGTCAGCTGATGTTAAAGACTGCAGGAAGTAGTCGAATAATCAGATTATGCAGGATTCATCACTGGATCAAGATCAATCATTGGAAGGAATGTTACTGAATCTCTCCCTGGGTGTTCATCTAGAAGATGCAGGATCTGCGTCATACCAGACCATGATGGCCTTTGAGAGTGAAGGTAGGGATGTCTTCCACAAAACATCCACTGTGATGTTTTGTTATCTGCTGGCAACAGAGCCAGTGGCTGATCCACAATAGGTTCACGTATAGGAGGAATCATAAAGTACTGAATGTGTATCCGACCAACCGCAGCAATATCTGTAGCAGTCACTTGATCTTTAAAGGAAAAAATTAAGCCTATGCGGATATATTTTGGTACCTATATTTGATTAGTGCATAGCTCATTTGCATATTAAAATTCATTTTCAAAGAAACTTGTGATACAAACAATGGTGAATAACAATCATGCAAATCTAATTCATGAGAGGCACCTGTTATACCCTGGCAGGTAAGCCAGGCAGTTTTCAGGTTAAGGCCAGTCTAAAAGCAGCATTGCGATCACCCATTGGCAGTAGAATGATTAGATATTCAATTAGTGTGGAGCTCATGTGCATTTTCAAATTCATTTAAAAAGAAACTGGTAATACAAAAAAAAAGAAACTTTTCAAGTATACTTTTACTATGTAAAGTTTTATTGTGGTAGGAGTAAAGGAAAAAATCAAGCCTATTTCGGTTTTTTGGCATGTACGATTAGTGTATAGCTGACTTGCATATTAAAATCATTTTCAAAGACACTTTCAATTTCATGGATACTTTCATTGTGTAAAGTTTCATTTTGATAGGACGGAAGGAAAAGAATATCCCTATTGGTTGTTTTGTTGTCTTGCCTTATTGGCACACATCTCGATTGATGGGAATTAAACATATTCCTCAACTAGGGTTTCTTAGGACTTTTAGTATGTTGTTCTGGACACATCATAGAAATTATCTGAGCTGAAAAAAAATATTTTACAATTTATTCTATGTAAAACGCTATTTTTCCTGGACTATTAAAGCAATACAGGAGAATATAAATGCGGACTGGAAACTGTGGAAGAAGAAGAATGTTTTCTCAATCATCACAGCATGGTGTTTACTAATCAAACATAGATTACCTTTGAGAATGTTGTGGTAGCCTAACTTGTTATCATTCAACTTACTTTTCTAATAATACAATGTCCCATAATCACACCATGCAAACAAAGCCTGATATTTTTGGTGAAAAACTGATTGATTTCAATGGAAGGGCATGCAAGAAATTGCAGACATTCAGTAGGCCTATATAGAAGAATAAATAAATATTTCTACTTACTGATATTGTTGAGGATTGTAATCAATTGCGATGGCTCCGCTCTCTTTTGGCCTCGTTGGTAGACTTATGTTCATCATATCCATTCTTCAAAAACGTGCCACGTAGAATACAGCCCAATGCCTCCCAATATGAGGAGCGGTCGCTTTAAGAAGAGTATCCTCATACTGATAACCTGCTGCTCTGACTTTCCCAAGCAAAACTGACACCAGAACAAAAGTGCACACAGAGCGAGCTCATAACATAACACATTGACAGGTTCAACCAGATCTGCCGCTGCGACCTTGATAGAGATCAGCATGTTTTCTGTGAGCGCACAAGATCAACTTCACAATAGGATGTAATTGTTAGTATGCCATTGAAATGGCTCATCCGTCAGCATTTCTTTAAGGTGCAGTAGATCCCATCGACATATCGTCACGGAACTTTGCAGAAATGTTAGGCGATGGGATTCATTCTTGTCGAGTGATTTCTGCAGGTTCACTAAAGCACTGCAAATGGTATTGACATATGTCAGGAATAGGTAAATAATTTGAACCCCTTCTCCTGACTTTGCCTCCCACTAACTTTGTCTTTGAACACTATGGAAAGTGCATCTGTGTGTGTGTGTGTGTGAGTGAGTGTGTGTGTGTGTGTCGTGTGTGTGTGTGTGTGTGAGTGTTTCAAAAAGGAAATATGTGTCCTAATCAGTTGATTTTGAAAATGGAGTCAAAAAGTTAAAGTGTAGTCAAAAAGATGAGTGCAAAAACACCCGAAGCTTGACAGTTTAGATTTTCATGTTGTATTAAACAATTCACAATGTAAAATAAATCCAGTTAGTCATCATCCCTTGTTTAATCATTATTAATTCAGTTGAAGTGCTAAAAACTTGTTATGAGATGGTCAATCCTCCAGCTCTGTCCACTGCACTGTTGAATGATGAGCTCATGGTAAGAGCTCTCCCCCTGGGCGATCTCTAGACATCGGTTTGTTGCTTTGTTTCTGATCGCTTGGCCCTGCAACAGTTTGACAAAGAGAGGGAAAGAGATGGTAGCACAAGTGCTTTAAACGCCATTTCTGTGTTTAGGATTTAGTACCCTTCTACTATAAAATCCAAAGACATTTTACTGAATTGTTTAAGAAGTCACAACAACTTCAAAATCCACAGCACAATAGCAAAAGCCACAACAGAAGTGAGCAGTGGTCTGACTTTATTATTGGTCCGGGTTCCCGCCGACTGACGGAGTGAAATATTGAAGAAGACAAAAAGATTGATTAATCACGCTCTGTGACTGTCACAAATGAAATGAGCAATGCTGTTACTGTATCGTAACTGTATAACTAGCTTCATATAACCTAACCTTAGACTGCAGTTGAGTAGCGAAATATGAAAATGTAAACACATTGAACAACATTGCTCATTTGTGACAGTCATGTGGCCAGATTAATCACAGTTTTCTAGCAACAACATTTCACTTACCCTACATCTCAAACTCCTCAATCTTCTGTCTACAATGACTGCATGTTGCCACCAGGTCTTACCTGTTTGAAGTCCCAGTGCACGTGTAGGTGGCTTAGTTTTGCCAGCTGACAGTCCAGCAGAGTGGGAGTGCTGCTAGAGCCTGGATCCACCAAGCAGCGGTTATGGTTATAGTTATGAGATTTTATCGCCCCAATGATGATTTCACCATCTGTGTTGTAGTAGCAATGCTGGCGAAGAGGATATGTTAGGATTTAATGTTCAGGTTTAACCTCATCCTTTCAGTGTCAGTTTAGGCCTACTTCCCATCTATCTTCATAAGCCCCTTTTACACAGCCAGTGAAAGCCGGGAATATGCCGGAATTTCGGCCCTCCGCCCTGCTGTATAAATGCGACCGTTGCGGAACGAGGGAAAAAAGGTGCGAGAGATTGTTCCGGGAATTTTACTACCTCGGCCCTGGGCGGAACACAATCAGTTCTGCGTCGTACTGCTCTGGACCAGCCGATATAACTATTAGGTGAGGGAGGGGCCGAGCGGAGCGCATAGCAGATGGGTTTGCTGCATTTACAAGCCTGCATGCCCCGGCGTGCGGAACAATGATAGTTTAATAATGATCATTATTTTGTTTTCATGATTGAGGGAAGCCGTAATAGTAATCGAAAATTAAATTCAAGTTATTGCCCAGCCCCTCAAGAAGGATGACTTAAATTGGGCTGAATTTGGAGAGGTTTTAAATAGCTATATTTATTCTCAATCTTTATCATTTTGGCGCTCCTGATTTTCCTTTGGCGCTGGATAAATCCGCTTTGGCGCGCGCCAAAACTTTCTCTATGCAGGAAAAACCCTGATCTAGCTGGTCATAAGGTCTGCTGCTCAATCCAAACCCCCCGCTTCATTTTGCAGAGTGTATGAGTCTATTTCTGCCCAGGGAAGTTGTACAATGGGAAAGCTAGGCTAAGCTAGGCTAGGCTAAGCTAGGCTGCGACCGGATCGCCACCGCTATTATTATCCTAAGTCTGAGTGTATATCCACACTTTATTTCTGTCTACAGTAACGTGACTTCACACACTGTGTGTGTGTATGTGTATGTGTGTGTCTGATTGGCAGATCGCTGCCCTTACAAAGAGACTCGCTCACAGCCAACCCGTCGCACAAACACACACAGACACAGAGGTGAAGCAGTGAGCAGCGGAGTGATTTTTGTCAGTTTGGTTAACAGTCCCAGAGATGTTGGACTCAGCGCGTCGCGAGATCAACCGGCACATCGTGGGGACAGTAAAATACGGCCCTCTTACTACAAGCCCCAGCACTTTAATTCACCGGCCAGTGTTGTTGTTGTAAAGCAGCTGACCGGCGCGGCGCTAAATGTTTACGTCACACCTGATGCTGTTTACAAGCACCTCTTTCATTCCGGAATGCTGTGTAAAAGGGGCTACTGATGCGCCAGCAGGCCGGCGTTGCTTGGTTCTGTGTAAATAACACAGAAGCAAGCAAAGCCGGCATATTGGAGTGATGTTGTTCCGTCAATATGCCGCAATCTCTGTGTAAAAGGGGCTATAGATACCTGGGTGGCTGGAAGTGGCATTCATACAGGATGGGGATGTTTCCTGGAACCGCTCCCTGGTCTACACAGTAGCTCCGGAGAAGGTTGTTCTGCAGCTGTACAAGTGAGGTTTTTTTTTTTACTTCCTGTTTGACAAGTATGCAAACATGCAATGATTGTGTCTCATATATTAAATATCTATTCAGGCTTTGCCACAGGAAGGTGTATGACTTCAAGTTAATTTAGTCTTTGAACAGCTGATTTCAAATCTTTGAATTCACTCTGTAAATATTCCAGGCTCACCTAAACCAATCTAAATAAAAAGAAATCAGCAAATGTATGACCAAGAATGCCCCCTTACCGTGCCATACCCCAAGAGGTTGTCCCATGTTTCCAGACTTTGATAAACGTTGTCAATGTACCACTTGAAAGGTTTGCATTTCAGCTTTTCTCTGATTTTCTTCCTTTCTGACACGTCTCCAATATCGATTCCATGATTCTGTGTGTCACATGCCATGTCAGTAGGTGCGTGAACAATGCACAATTTAGGTAAAATCTACATACATATAAACAGTAAATAAAACATTAGACTAAGAATAAAAGTAAAATATAAAGAGGTGCAGTAATGGTGGAAAAAAAGAAAAGAAAAGGAATGCTGCAATGTGTCTTTTTACTTCTTTCAAGGGCCTTTTCACAGCATTGTGACTTGTCAGAGCATGAAAGATTTTACTGATAACAGTGGCTCCTTTCAATTCAAGTGTCACAGTGTGTCAGGGAGCTAGCATGAACAAATCCCCTAAAAATATATTGAACTCAGACATTATTCATTCAATTAATTGCACCTTTGCTTATCCTACAGTGACATGACAAAAGGTGAAAAAGGATTGTAACCTCTGCAGTGAATAGTCTCGAAGGTAGAGTATTATTTATTGAACTGGCTTCTCTAAAGAAAAAAATTAAGAAAAATAAAGCACCTCACTGAAAAAAATATTCAGGAACATACAAAATCCTTGTGCCAACCTTAAGAGGAAGGTTCCAGGCTAGGAACACATTCTTCTTGTAATCATCCAGCCAGACATCTGCAACTCTCAAGGCATTTCTCCTCATGGCAGCATCAATATCAAGTGCATACGGTTTATGTGCTCTCTCAATGTGAGCTATCCTGGAGCAAGGCACAACCTCCACGCTTCCTCCACACAGCCACACCTAAGCACAGATCAGATGGTCACATCTCTCCAAACTTTGATGACTTAAACTCTGCACACATTGAATTCATATTACTACATTAGCTTCAGTCAGCTACTCACACGAATCCCAAGTTCAACATTTTCTCCCCCGTAAACTGTCATTCCGCCATCGAGTCCACCAATTTCCCCCAGGAAGCCTCTGTCTGCTGCAAAGATTCCCATGATAGAGGGACTCCTGTCCAAAGCAAACACAACAGTCAAACCAGCAATATGGCTAAATATTTGCAGCTTAAAAATGTGCTACGACACAAAGAAGTCTTACAGTAGAAATGACCAAATATATGGTTAACAGTACAAACACATATGTATTTGTGTAAACTTTAAACTGATAAACTGTTTTGTTTTTGGTAAATTATTTCCCATTCTTGCTCGAAAATACAATTTTAGTTGCTCAACATTACGGGTCTCCATTGTGATATTTTGTGCTTCATTATGCACCAGATTTTTTCAATGGGAGTCAGTGATGTACTGCAGACAGGCCAGTCTATTACCCACACTCTGTTCCTACGAAACCAAGCTGTATTAAGACGTGCAGAATGTGGCTTGGTAGGTTCTTTCTTAAATAATAAGGGACGTCCCTGAAATAGACTTTGTTTGTATGGCACCATATTGCTCCAAAACCTGTATGTACTTTTCAGCATTAATGACGCCTTCACAGATGTGCAAGTTACTCATGCCATGGGCACTAGCCCACCCCCATACCATCACACACGCTGGATTTTCAACTTGATATTGATAACAATCTGGATGTTCCTTTTCCTCTGGAGCCCGGAGGACACAACGTTCATGATTTACTAAAACAGTTTGAAATGTACTAGTCAGACTAAAGAAGACTAAGCAGATATTTATGAAAAACAATGAAGATATAAAATGGCCGAAGCCCAGTGTTGACAGAGCATGCTGAATCGCCCAGATGAGAGGAAGCGTTTCCCGAAAATCTACATAGTTTTTTGTGATGTGATTCGTGTCAGGTTGCTCCATAGCAGTTTTTAACAAGAAATTAAGACCAGAAAGTAGTATAATAGGAGATATTTAACAAATTATCACATTCTGCTTTATACACGCTTTACATAACGTCCCAACATTTTCGGAATTGGGGTTGTATTTTCCACCGAACTTACTGGAAATAAATGTGTAAATAATACATCTTCATAGCATCTACAATAGATGCAATGCTCTTTTGTGTCTAGAGTCCATTCATAAGTGACCAACCATTCTCTGAGAAAAACCTTTAAATTCCTAAACTTATTTAGGTGATAGTTCAATAATCTCAGTCACAATAATGTGTGGCTAAATACAATACTGCTTGTTCCACATACTTCCCGGGCTGAGATTCATCCTCCATCTTCAACCACTCTGGGCCAAAGGACTCGTACATGCACCACAAAGCCCAGTCAAATCCATGAGCAGATGGGATATATCTTTCCACATGTAGGTCATCAAAATGGACCTTATCAAACACAGGGGACACCACCACTGTCCTGTCACCTTTGATCCTGGCCAGCAAAGGTTCTGCCCTGGAGAGGACACCCAAATGAAACAGTACATTAAAGGTCACATATTACGCTTATGTTCATGTTCAAAATTGTAATTTGGGTTTCTACTATAAATGGTGTAGTGTCCAAAAAAAACTTTATATTTCTCACTGTGCAATTTCTGAATCTAATCTTCCCCCCCCCCCCCCCCCTCTGTCTGAAACACTCCGTTTCTAGAGTCTATTCAAGCCATGCCTTCCAAAAAGCCCAGTCTGCTCGGATTGGCCCTGAATCTAAATGCTGGTTTCGACTGCACCCCCCCAGTTATCACTGGGGGGGTGGCTTGAAAAATCTGACTGGGGTTTTTGAACACAGGCTTTCAAAAAGGTGGACATGGAGAAAAAGAGAGAGGGTTGTTTTTTCTCATACCTTGCAAGTCTTTTGTCACAACGGGGTCCCACATTAATGTTGAAAAACCATGAACAGGTGTTTTGCATAAAAGGTGGTGACCTTTAACCTCAAGTGGCAGGGATGAAATGAATCAATTTCCGACAGTATTTGCAGAGGATTTAGGCAGTAGAGGCATTTCCCTTCACAGCAGTTACCTGGCTGTGGTTTACCTGAAACATAACCCGTACATACCATCCCTCTGTTGCTTCAATATGGGCATCCAGAATGGCTACAACATCGGCTGTGGCATGCTCCCAACCTGAGATCCGGGACTGTGACAATCCCAATTGTTGCTTATGCCGCACTTTCTTTATGAGTCCAGGTCTCTCTTTGTGAATCTGACCTATGTAGTCTTGCAACGATTTACCGAGGTCATCTGAAAATGTAGTCCATGGTTATAATGATGAATAAAGGTGCTGTAAGATAAGTAATATCATACATGCAAAAAATTCAGTGTAGCAGTAGCTGTTTGTAATGAGACTAACTAGCATTAATTATAGGCAAACACTTTTGAAATTTGATGGTTATAGCATCGCAACCTATCAGGAGCACACAGTTTCAAACTCACAGTAAGTGCTGAAGTCATCCACCAGAATGATTTCCCTCAGCAGGTGCTTTGGGGTGTGGTTGATGATACTTCGTATCGCCCTTTTAATGATAGAAAGAGCCTCATTTACGTAGATCAGCACCACAGCGATGTTGGGCAGCTCCTTGGGATAATTCTTTTTCAGACATCTAAATTGTGTGAGTCGAGACGTATTGAGGGAAAGAAAGATTTGGGTAATGTTTGAATCAAGAGAAAGATTGAAAGGATGTCATGTAGCTTCTGTTGCACTGACAGAAGACCCATATTGTGTATTATGAGGCAACTGTTTGACAACAGTGGGGAAGAGGGAGGAGGAAGAGACTGATCATACAGCATAGCTGTATCTCGATTCAGGGGTTGCAGCCTACGTAGGCTGCATTTGAAGACCGATTGCGCCATAGCGGCGCGCAAAGGCTTGTTCCATTTGCAACGATTTACAAGGCTCCTTCATATGCGGCCGAGAAATGCAGCCTTCGTTTCATGGTTTTGAAGGCTGCAACAGATGGATCCTTCGCGGCCCAACATATCCCAAGATTCATTGCGTTTTTTTCAGAGATGGCATAAAATAAAATAAAAAATAACAAAACAGCAACGTGTTGCTCCATCTTATTAACTTTTATCTTCCTTTCTTTTTTTCTTTTCGTCTGGTAGGCAACTTCTATTTCTTTAACATACTTCAAACACTATGTACATATGCCCTGCAGCTCACCCACAGAAAACATTTCCTCAGAATTTTTTTTTTGTCGTTACACTCATAGCTCCAAAGAAAAACCAGCTGTTTTAGTTGGGCTTACCTGGGAATCTACTATTTTCTTTTTAGAGTGTAGGCCCTGCAGCTCACCCGCAGAAAACATTTGCTCAGACACATTTTTGTTGTCGTTACACTCATAGCTCCAAAGAAAAACCTATTGTTCTAGTTGGGCTTACACTACCTGGGAATCTTATCTACTGTCTGATCAGGTCCTTAACATATCTCTTTATCATTCATCCAAGCGAATCCATCATCTTGTTAAGTGAATTGGAAACAAAAACTAAGACAAACTTAACCTCAACTTTTCATGTTTAGTTATTTATACATTTTAATCAACTGAAATTGTGAGTCTGGGACATTGCCTCTGTAAAGCTGGGAACACACCGCACTGGCCGCGCGGCGAGATTACATACAAAGTCAATGTACTAGCGCGTGGCCGCGCGTCCACCCAATAATCGGCGTCCAGCGGCCGGCGGCGGGGGCTTGCGCGGCGCGTGGCCGCGCCTCATGAGAGGCGCGTGAATCGGGAGCGCGGCCATTAGCGGCGCATAGAAATTGTGTCATTGAAGGAGCGTGAATCGAAGGCTTGTGCAGCGAGCACGGCGCCGCAGAAAAAGATGAAATTTTTCATCTTTTTCTGCAGCGCCGCCGGGCGCCGCGCCTCCACAGCCAATCAGCGTTGAGATTGCCCGGTGGCGGTGGTCTGCAAGACGAGGTGGGCGTGTGGAGTGAGGACATCGGGCTTCCAATACATTCTGCAAATATGTGTAGGCTATTTTGCATCTGTTTAGCTGTTGGTTGTACTTTAGCCAAGGTAGCGCCGGTTAGCATAGTGAAACTCACCAAGCTGTGTGCTGTTCCTGAGGATAATATACCCAAACTTGACGGCGGTGTCCGTGTGGAATTCCAATATAGTCCAGCGAAGAACCGGTGTTGTCCTCCGTCAGCCGGCACACTTTCACTTTCAGGTAGGCTGATGTTTGCCTTTATTTTAGCCGCTGAGCACACACTGCTGTTGTTATTGTGTTTAGATATGTTGCTGAATTGCTGTTAATGTGTGTGTATTTGCGATCGGGGTGCGTCTTCATGCTGTTTTAATGTTATTTGTGACATGACTGCCGCTGGTTACACAGTGAACCTACATCTGTATTTTTTGGCACAGCTGGACCATGCTGTTGTTGTTGCACCATAAGTGTGACGGGTCTGATTTCTGCGTCGGCGTCAGGAATATATGGCCCAATATGATCAAGCGGCGAGCCTCTTTCGATCACGCGGCCAACCGCCGCCTTCGATGTGGCGGCCGGCGGCCGCGGTGGCGGCTGCGGTGAATATGGCCCAATATGACCCAAATGATCAAGCGGCGAGCCCCCTGCGTTCACGCTGCCAACCGCCGCAGGCGGCCAATGCGGTGTGTTCCCAGCTTAAAGCTGCGAACACACCGCACTGGCCGCGCGGCGAGATTACATACAAAGTCAATGGACTAGCGCGTGGCAGCGCGTCCACCCAATAATCGGCGTCCAGCGGCCGGCGGCGGGTGCTTGCGCGGCGCGTGGCCGCGCCTCATGAGAGGAGCGTGAATCGGGAGCGCGGCGATTTGCGGCGCATCATCGAAGGAGCGTGAATCGAAGGCTTGTGCGGCGAACACGGCGCTGCAGAAAAAGATGAAAATTTTCATCTTTTTCTGCAGCGCCGCCGGCCGCCGCGCCTCCACAGCCAATCAGCGGCGTTGAGATTGCCCGGTGGTCTGCAAGACGAGGTGGGCGTGTGGAGTGAGGACATGGGCTTCCAATACATTCTGCAAATATGTGTATTTTGCATCTGTTTAGCTGTTGGTTGTACTTTAGCCAAGGTAGCGCCGGTTAGCATAGTGAAACTCACCCAGCTGTGTGCTTCTGAGGATAATATGAACCCAAAGTTGACGGCAGTGTCCATGTGGAATTCCATATAGTACAGCGAAGCACCGGTGTTGTGCTCCGTCAGTCGGCACACTTTCACTTTCAGGTGGGCTGATATCTGCCTTTATTTGTGCTGCTGAGCACACATATGTTGCTGAATTGCTGTTAATGTGTGTGTATTTGCGATCGGGGTGCGTCTTCATGCTGTTTTAATGATATTTGTGACAAGACTGCCGCTGGTTACACAGTGAACCTACATCTGTATTTTTTGGCACAGCTGGACCATGTTATTGTTGTTGTTGCACCGTAAGTGTGACGGGTCTGATCTCGGCGTCGGCGTCAGGAATATATGGCCCAATATGATCAAGCGGCGAGCCTCCTGCGGTCACGCGGCCAACCGCCGCCTACGATGAGGCGGCGGTCGGCCGCGGCGGCGGCTGCGGTTAATATGGCCCAATATGACCAAGCGGCGAGCCTCCTGCGTTCACGCGGGCAACCGCCGCAGGCGGCCAATGCGGTGTGTTCCCGGCTTAAGGAGACCTTTACTCCCTCTCTCTCTCTCACTCTCTCTCTCTCTCTCTCTCTCTCTCCTCTCTCTCTCTCTCTCTCTCTCTCACACACTCACTCACTCACACACACACACACACAGTTTGTCTTAAGGTGCGAACACACTGCACTCTGCGGCGCGGCGGTTGGCCGCGCGAATCGCAGGATCCGCGCCGCCTGATAATTTTGGCTCATTTGGCTCCGCCGCCGGCCGCCGGCCGCCGCCCGCCGCCCGATGACTCATTGAATGTGCACGTGGTCCCGAAGTGAGTGACGTCGGGAGGAGCTCAACGCTGATTGGCTATCGCGGCGCGGCCGGCGGCGAAAAGTTCAATATTTTCAACTTCTGCGGCGGCCGCGCCGCCCCAATCGCGCCGCGCCGCCCCTGGCCGCGCCGCGTGAACCGCTCGCCGCCGGCCGCCGCCGCCGGCCACCGCCGATTCGCGCGGCGGCGCTCGAAATACATTGACTTTCTCTGTAAACTCGCCGCGCGGCGATGTGCAGTGTGTTCGCACCTTTAAGGTGCGAACACACTGCACTCTGCGGCGCGGCGGTTGGCCGCAGGATCGCAGGATCCGCGCCGCCTGATAATTTTGGCTCATTTGGCTCATTTGTGTCCGCCGCCGGCCGCCGCCGGCCGCCCGATGACTCATTGAATGTGCACGTGGTCCCGAAGTGAGTGACGTCGGGAGGAGCTCAACGCTGATTGGCTATCGCGGCGCGGCCGGCGGCGAAAAGTTCAATATTTTCAACTTCTGCGGCGGCCGCGCCGCGCCGCGCCGCCCCTGGCCGCGCCGCGTGAACCGCTCGCCGCCGGCCGCCGCCGCCGGCCGCCGCCGATTCGCGCGGCGGCGCTCGAAATACATTGACTTTCTCTGTAAACTCGCCGCGCGGCGATGTGCAGTGTGTTCGCACCTTTAGTTTCTGTTTCCAATTCACTGAACAAGATGATGGATTCGCTTGGATGAATGATAAAGAGATATGTTAAGGACCTGATCAGACAGTAGATAAGATTCCCAGGTAGTGTAAGCCCAACTAGAACAACAGGTTTTTCTTTGGAGCTATGAGTGTAACGACAACAAAAATGTTTCTGAGCAAATGTTTTCTGCGGGTGAGCTGCAGGGCCTGTACATGTTTAGTGTTTGAAGTATGTTGTGCAATGCTAAGTATGATGTACAAGGCTAAGGAAGGGGGGGGGGGGAGGGCACCACAAAGCATCACAATTCAGAATCCCCCAAAGCATTACAATTCAGGATCGGTTTGAATAGTGTGTAAGTTACACATACAGTATTACAGGAGAGAGAGAGAGAGAGAGAGAGAGAGAGAGAGAGAGAGAGAGAGAGAGAGTATATAATAGTTTATTGTAAGGGTATTTGGTGCGATAGATTGGTGGCTCTAAGTTTTTTTGTCTTATTTATTGCCTTTTCTCTCTCATTCACTTGAAAAAATAGTGTTATCAACAAGCTGGTTTTTCCAATTTAACCGTTTGTCTGAGCTGTTTTTCTTAATGTTTTTCTTATGGCGCTTTTCCACCGCATGGTTTCAGCTCGACTCGACTCGACTCAACTCGCATTTTTGGCGTTTCCACCGCAATTTCATGGTACCTGGTACCTGCTAGCGGCTGCTTTTTTAGTATCACCTCGCTCTAGGGACCAAGCGAGCTGAGTCGAGCTAAAAGGTGACGTCGGCAGACGGCCGGCCGCTGATTGGCCAGAGACTACCGTCTGCCGGCTTCATTCTGTTGATTATTCTCCCCTTGATTCTCAACAACTCTCCGGGACTTTTATGTGTATTTTGTCTCGCCGCGTGCAGCCTTCTTTGGCTCTCTTTCATTTGATTTGCATCACAGACCCGATTTTTTTCTCTCCATATATTCGCTAAGCTCACCCATTTGTGTTGGCTGTTGGGGAAGTTACTTTGAACATCCGAGAGGAGACATAGCAGCTAGGCTAAATAGCCTATAGCAGCAAGCTGGGACAGACATGATAGCGAGCGATTACATTACAAGCCTCGGACTGCACTGATTAACTCAATAAAATATTCAGGCTGAGACACGGCTTGCATTTGAAAACACGTATCCTGAAACAAGCACTTAACAGTCAACTTTATCATGCCCGTGTTTACGTGCATAGGGATGTACGTGACGCATCCCTACAGCTGTGTGGCAGTCACACATCAGGACACACACCCTCCCTTTTAACGGCCCGTAGCAATATTCTTCTACTTCTTTTAGCAAACAGATACAAGGGGAGTATTTTCTTAAACATTTCTCATCCGTGTTTTTGGCGGTTGGTTCAGTTAATAGTGCAACAACTGCTCGTAATTTCTGCTTTGCTACTTGACTCCGGAGTTGGCTTTCAGCCCCTTACGACAACCCCGCCCACGTCCATGAGGTACTATTTTCGGTGGAAAACGACCCATGCTGCTACCAAACCAAGTTAAACTGAGTCGAGTTGAGTCGAGCTACATTTTCGGTGGAAAAGCGCCATTAGTGAATACCTTCACACGTTGTATGGGTAAAGTCAAGAAGGTTGGCTGACTGACTTGTTTGGCTCATTTTACTATTCAGTTGAACTGAAATAAAAGTTTTATTTTTCTTTAATTCTCTTCACCAGAGTTCACCAAATTGCCCATTTTACATGTTCAAATCACAAAAAATTCTGGGTGGGTATGTCAGTGGGTATGAGTATGCATGCCTGACACTAGTGAGGCCACAAAAACCTAAATGCCCAGTATATAGTTTTATTTCTGATGACCAACCTGTTATTCACTGTGTCCTTTACTTTTGGGTGAATCAGTGCAGGCAGACATGTCATGTTTGAGCCGATCACCTGCTCTAATATGCAACTTAAAATGGAAGACTGTAATTGGGGCGGGGCGGGGTGGGGGGAGCGCCTGCTAAGTGCCTGCATACCCCCCAGAAAGTGGGTATTTGCGCCCCTGCTATCACGTGACAGTTATGTTGTCTTGCCATGTTGAATGAATATATTTCTGGCTAGATATTTATCTTAAGCACAGTTTATTTACATATTCAAAATGTGACTAAATCTTTTCATAATCTGAAAGAGGGAGAAGACGTTCGATCTGTGTACAATAGCAAGTAACAGCAAACCTCAGGACATAATAGAATCAAAAAGTTACCTGTTGTCCCTGGTATCTTGAAGCTTTCTGTCGAGTGGCAACTTGTTACTCAAGAAGGCATTGTATCCGTAGATCTGAAACAGGCCTTCAGCCTCCTTCTGATCCTCTTCTGACAGGTCATCGCCCCAGTTGGCAAAGAGAACGGACTTGGGGTATAGCTTTGGCACCACAATCTTCTCTTTTTTTTGGTCCACATTTAGAAAAGGTTCATTGGTGGAGCTCTTTTGGCCAGATGTTTCTATCAGCTTTGCTTTGGTGGATGGTGTTCAAAAGAAGACAAACAAGGAAATGATAAACATTGTCATTCCGTTTTCCCTCAGCACAATAACTGTTTGGCAATTTAGCTGTTATTGAAGGCTTCCAATACCCATTTCCTCAGTTAAATCAAATGTAGTAGACAACATCTTTCCCCCTAGATTTCTCTCCCTATGCATTTCAAACCTACATTCTCTAATTTCGTTTGAATGCGAAGAAAATTGTTTGAGAACTTGATTAAAGCTATGTAAGATGGAGTCCTGTTCTGAAATTGGCTTTATGGGTTTAGATCTGTAAATAAAGATATGTAAATTTATAATGCGAAGGCTTCTTCTGGAATTATTCATCTTTTTTTTCATTCATTGTAATTTACATACAAAGCCAGAACTTTACAATGAACTAGTACGTTTTGTTTAGGTGACTCACCCAGCTTGTTTAGGGTCTGCTCAATCCTGTTTAGTCTCCCCTTCTCAACCTCTGTATACCTGTGTCCATCCAGAGAGGATTTGCATGTACTCCAACTTACAATTGTGTAGTTGATAAGGTATATTGAGAGCAAAAAGGCTCCGATTATTCCAGCTCTTCGCACATATGTCTGCATTGTTGTCTCACCAAGGTATTTCTGGGCCAACACTCCCTAGCACTTTACAACTCAATCTGTACGGTAATGAACGTCTTATCTTAGAGATAACATTTGCTACTACATGCACCTTTAGTATTATGTCACATCCCGGCTCAAGGGAAGGACAAAGAGGTAATCAGTAATGGGTGCGGTGAGTGAAGAGTGTATGGTATGTGTAAAGCAGCACTAACTAAACCAAACCAAAACAAACCATACATCAAGGGAGGGAGGTCCAAGTGGCTGACTCCTGCAGCTTTTATAGCTCAGGAGAGCAGCCAGCATGGGTGTTTGCAATCAGCTCCTGAAAGCCTGCCAATCAGGAGGTGCCAGGAGCTGTCACAATTACAGGTGAAACTTGAAAAATTAGAATATCGTGCAAAAGTTCATTTATTTCAGTAATTCAACCTAAATGGTGAAACTAATATATTATATAGACTCATTACATTCAAAGTGAGATATTCCAAGCCTTTATTTGTTATAATTGTGATTATTATGGCTTACAGCTTATGAAAACCCCAAATTCAAAATCTCAGAAAATTAGAATATTACATAAAATCAATAAAAAAAGGATTTTAAATACAGAAATGTCGGCCCTCTAGAAAGTATAATCATGCATATGTACTAAGTACTTGGTTTGGGCCCCTTTTGCACAAATGATTGCCTAAATGCGGCGTGGCATGGATGCTCTCAGCCTGTGGCACTGCTGAAGTGTTATGGAAGCCCAGGGGCCTATTGCATAAAAGTGGAATAAAGACATCCAGGATGATTGATAAAGCCAGCCTTGACAAAGTCTAGCCTGGGCACTTTGGATTAGTCAGTTGCATAAATGCCAATCCAGGATGTAAAGGGACTGCTTTGTCAAGCCAGGTGTAAGTAATTCTGTTAAGTGCCAGCCCACAGCTTTCAGAAGTAGACCCAAAGATCGAACACAGATTTACTGATGGAAAAATGGAAAAGACGGCCCATTTTCCCACAATGCCTTGCTAGTTTAAACCGTAAATGAGGGAGCAGTTCATTTCATACAGGAGATGTATTCTCCTGTATGTACGGACCACACTTAAATCCTTTTCGATTTCTGTAAATGGTATTAAGCTGTGGAATGGACTTGATGAAGTTGTCACAGGGAGTTGCAGTTTGTGCAATTTCAAAGCAAATTATGTTTCAAAAATTATTGAAAATTACAGACTAATAACCTGAGTACAATGTCAATGTCACTTTCATAACAATATTGTAACGAATAATACAGGCCAGCAGACAGACGCAGAAGTGTTTAGACTACCAGATAAGAAATGGAACAGGCCAAATACAAGGCCACTTCACACTTTATACACTTGGCATTGTCACAGAAAAACTGAACTGATCTTAAAAGCTGAAGCAATTAGATTAAAATTGACTGTGTATTGACTGCAGATTCTTAAAAAAATAAAAAATAAAGTATATGTATATATATATATATACATATATATATATATATATATATATATATATATTATATATATATATATATATATATATATATATATATATATATATATATATATACATATATATATATATATATATATATATATATAATATATATATATATATATATATATAGCTATATAAATATATATATTAAAAAAAATGTTTTTTGTTTGTTTTATTTTTATTTTCTGTAACAGTAACTGTGTATCTGAATCCGAATTTGATGAAAATGGGGGTGGGACCTGATAAGCCTTTGGCTTCTTCCGTCTCCCTTCGGACAACACAAAGTATGATGTATGAATATTTGCAAGAGAAAATTGTGTATTGTGTGGAATTGTCCGAAATAATAATAAATAAAATAAATAAATAAATAAATTCTCTGCCAACTGGGGCCTATTGCATAAAACTAGGATAAGAGATTAACCTAGGATTTTTCGGTTATCCTGGCTTGCGTTAGCCATGATCCGGTTGCATAAAAGCGAAGGGACATAAGTTACCCTGGAGATTCATCCTTTACGTTTAGCCTGGTCCCGACCAGGCTAAACGTAAAGGATAAACTCATTCTGTTGCCTGACTGGCTCAGTCAGCTGTCAGCTGAAGGTGTTTAACAGTTATTCCATGATCTTCTGTGTAATGCTTAAGTTTCAATAACCTGTTTTAAAGTACCATATAAAAGACTGCATTGTCATTTAGTTAAATAGTTCTTCTTTTTTATTATTTAACCTGAACCATTTATAATTAACTTAATTATAATTACATTAAGATGAAATTATATAAATTATAATAATTTATGTGATAGTCTGTTCATATTGCGGGCTATATTTATACAATTGATTATCGATGGTAGATGACGTTGCAAATGTGGGTCAAATAAATTCACTTTGTACTTATAACTATATCGAGGTGCATCTAAAACAAAATTAAATATCTATGAAAGTTTCCTTTTTTCTGTAATTTAATTCAAAAAGTGAAACTTAAATATGTTCTAGATTCATTACACATTAAGTGAAATTAATCTAGAATAAACATACTTTTCAGAAGGTCGACATTTCTGATTGGTTGTATGCAATATTCTAATATTTTGAGATACTGGATTTTTTATTCCATGATCAATCAATCATCCAGGGCGGCAGTGGTGAAGTGGGTAGGAAGATTGCCTCTGGAGTGCAGGGTCGGAGGTTCGATTCCCCGCCTACCCGCCACATGTCGAAGTGTCCCTGGGCAAGACACTGAACCCCAAATTGCTCCCGATGGTTCAGAGAGCGCCTTGCATGGCAGCTACTGCCATCGGTGTATGAATGGGTGAATGTGGTAAGATATGTAAAGCGCTTTGGGGCTGAGAAAATCGGCTAGAAAATGCGCTATATAATTCAAGTCCATTTACCATTTACCATCCAAAAAGAAGGCCTGACATATTTCACTTTGTGTAGCCTAATGAAAGTTACACTTTTTGAATGGACTTTGCATGATATTCTATTTTTTAAATGCACCTGCAGACTGCTCACTGTCAACTATTTTATCATAAAACAATGCAGGGACATCAAGATTAGTTGGCAGAGATGACATCCCCTGTATAAAATGAACTGCCCCCTGTTTTACGGTTTAAACTAGCAAGGCATTGTGGGAAAATGGGCCGTCTTTTACATTTTTACATCAGTAAATCTGTGTTCGATCTCTGGGTCTACTTCTGAAAGCTGTGGGCTGGCACTTAACAGAATGACTTACACCTGGCTTGACAAAGCGGCCCCTTTACATCCTGGATTGGCGTTTATGCAACTGACTAATCCAAAGTGCCCAGGCTAGACTTTGTCAAGGCTGGCTTTATCAATCATCCTGGATGTCTTTATTCCACTTTTATGCAATAGGCCCCTGATCTTGATGTCCCTGCATTGTTTTATGCAGTGGTGTAGTCTAGTTTTTTGTAGTGGGTATACTGTGATGATTCCCTCCAAGCCTCTTCTTGAATATGCAGCATAGCATTTACACATTTAACATATGGCTTATACCGTGGTTTGTTTACAATTTTTAGGTGCAGCAAAGGCAAACCCATTTTACACCTTAGCCTGCCTTTAGAAACACAGAATTTAGGATTTCTATTCCCAAATTAAATTGGGGGGTATGGGGTCTCCCGCATATTTTTTTTTATATTAAAATACATTGTTTCCCGCCTTCTGGTGACTCTACAATAGAAAAACACAAAAGTCAGTAAGTCTGTTCTAGATCCCAACCCTCCTAGGGGGGTTCGGGGGTATGCCCCCCGGGAGACTTTTTTTTACCTTTTTAAAGTGAAATGCATGAATCTGGTGCACTTTGAGAGGAAAATTAAGAGGCCTAATCTGAGGAATTGTGTGAACAAATAATTTGGAGACACTGGGTCAGATGAATTAGAAGCTATTGAAGAAAGACCCATGGATTTTCCACAAAAATTTTACTTTAAAATAAAATATTATGGAGGGTCCTCTGGGTTGGGCTTGGAGCTCTTTTTCTTTTATGGGACATATTTCTCTGTTATATAGTGAATGCATTTAAATGCAGTGTGAGGAACGAAGTAGAAGAACTCTGTTGTCCAGTTATCTTTTTTTCTACAGACAAGGCTGAAATAGGCTTTAGACTATACACAGTGCATGGGCAACTGAGGGCAGCCCCATTTCCATTTTTTTTTAAATAAACTCAATACACACTGTGCTTGGACGTGAATGTGACGTGATCAGTTAACCTTGGATTACCTCCCAGATGAACTGATTACATTATTAGGCTATTAACTATCTAGACCAACACATTGTATTCCAAACTGTTTTTATATGATACATTACATTTGCATAAGATGATGTTAATATCAAACACAAACTCAAAAAAAAAAAAAAAATTGGGGGGGGGGGGGGGGGGGGGCCTGGCGGTCGGGGGCCCTAAGCAACCGCTTGGTTCGCTTATGCCTCGGGCAGGCTCTGGTTTTCTTTCATGTTCAGTGCATGAGTTGACGGGGTGAATCAATCGCCACCTAAGCCTATGAAAACTGCACTGATGATCCGATATTGAAGTGCTCGCAAAAGTTTATATGAATTTCAGACCGGTTATGCAAACTGAGCATATTACTTTTTCCTCATTGGGAAGAAATAAGTCCCTGCGCGCTTTTGGTGAGCTCCGACAGCACCGTGTATGTCTCCCGAGGGGACTACTGAGCTGAATATTGCGTCGCGCTGCCAGTATTTTCGGGTTGGACATCGCCCTTTCTTTTACCCAACAGTCCGCAATGAAACGGGCCGTGGGGTAATGCCTGGTACCGCATCTATTATAAGTCCGTTGCGACTTCCACAGGGACACAGCGCACAGGTTGAATTTATGAATGAAAGTATGACAGTTGAGTTCTGTCACTATCGAAATTGTTACGTATCATTTCGCATTTCTTAGTGGGCATACGGAAATGCTGGAGCTTTCTTAGTGGGTATACTGCGTATACCTGCACTGTAAACAATTGCTGTAAATTTACAGCAGGATTTCAACAGCATTTACCTGTTATTTATAAAAACAGCATTTAACTGTTAAAATAAAAGGCAGTCTGTTAAATTACAGTCCTTTGCTGTTATGTTACGGAACGGTAATGTTTTTCAAAAATACTGAACTTTCCTGTTAATTTACCATCAAACTTGGAAGGGACAACTTGACGTGAGCTTTCTGCACATGTGAAGCTTGTACAGTTTTCTTCATTAATCCTCATCCATCCACATCTTAACTAATAAGTGTTGTTTACTGTATATCCTCTGGTTAAGTTTACTTAAAGTTGAGTTATATCTACTTGGAAATGGAAAGTGCAGTTAACGTAATTAAACCAAGTTAGTCTTACTTAACTGAAGAGTTGTGTTTACTCAGTAGAATTAAGGAAACGGATTGCCTTAGATAAATCAAGTAAGCACAACAAAGTGTATTGTAGAGACGCCCCCTTTCCCACAATGACTTGCACTGGACTAAACGTTTGTTATGTTGCTATTTGCACCCTCAGTAAAGGGGATGTTTCATTCCATTACCTCACTATGCATTTTGTTTAAATAAAACATTTCTGTGTGAACTAACTGTTATTTTTGGTTATAACAAACGGTTTGTGGAAATCTTAAACAAGATCCGTAGTTCAACTCAGGAGACAATTTACAATAGAAATTAATCATTCCATTAAACTTAATATATTGTAAAAAGTGTCTTGAAGTAACAAACAGAAGCTGCTCTCTGTGTTTAGCATTTGAACAAATAGGGGACATAGTAAATTTACATATGGAATGAAACACATCTGCCCAATGAAATACAACATCCCCTTCGCTCACGGTGCAAAAAACATAACAAACATTTAGTCCAGGTTCATCCCTTTTTTCATTAACAGTATAATCCTGTCAATTTTAGTGACAGTCAAATAATGTTAATTTAACAGTAAGAAAATGGCAACCCTGCTGCCAGTTGATTACTGTTTTTTACTGAAAAAACAGGTTCATACAGTTTTCTTCATTAACAGTATAATCCTGTCAATTTTATTGACAGTCATATAATGTTAATTTAACAGTAAGAAAATGGCAACCCTGCTGCCAGTTGATTAATGTTTTTTTACAGGGAAATTTCTTACAGTGTGCGTATCACGTAGACTACACCACTGGTTTTATGATAAAATAGTTGACAGTGAGCAGTCTGCAGGTGCATCTAAAAAATTTAATATCATGGAAAGTCCATTCAAAAAGTTAAACTTTCATAGATTCATTACACAAAGTGAAATATGTCAGGCCTTTTTTTTGGATGATTGATTGATAATGGAATAAAAAATCCAGTATCTCAAAATATTAGAATGTTACATACAACCAATCAGAAAAAGGATTTATAATACAGAAATGTCGACCTTCTGAAAAGTATGTTTATTCTAGATTAATTTCACTCCATGTGTAATGAATTTCTAGAATATATTTAAGTTTCACCTTTTCAATTCAATTACAGAAAAAAGGAATTTTTCATTGATATTGAATTTTGTTTTAGATGCACCTCGATATATATAAGTACAAAGTGAATTTATTTGACCCACACTTGCAACGTCATCTGCCATCGATAATCAATTGTATAAATATAGCCTGCAATATTGAACATCAATTATTATAATTTATATCTTGCATCTTAATCTAATTATAATTAAGTTAATTATAAATGGTTCAGGTTAAATAAATAAAAAAGAAGGACTATTTAACTAAATGACAATGCAGTCTTTTATGTGGTAGCTTAAAACAGGCTAATGAAAATAAAGCAATACACAGAAGATCATGGAATAACTGTTAAACACCTTGATTTCAGATCCGAGTGACAGCTGACTGAGCCAATCAGGCAACAGAATAAGTTTATCCTTTACGTTTAGCCTGGTCCCGACCAGGCTAAACGTAAAGGATAAATCTCCAGGGTAACTTATGTCCCTCCGCTTTTATGCAACCGGATCATGGCTAACGCAAGCCATGGATAACCGAAATATCCTAGGTTAATCCCTTATCCTAGTTTTATGCAATAGGCCCCAGGTTGCTTTGATAGAGGCCTTCAGCTTGTCTGTATTGTTGGGTCTGGTGTGTCTCATCTGCCTCTTAACAATACTCCATAGTATCTCTATTGGGTTCAGGTCAGGATAGTTGTCTGGCCAATCAACACAGTAATACCATGGTCAGTCAACCAGTTACTTGTGGTTTTGGCACTGTGGACAGGTGTCAAGTCTTGCTGGAAAAAGTAATTCAGCATCTCCATAAAGCTTGTCAACAGACAGGAGCATGAAGTGCTCTAAAACCTCCTGGGGCCTATTGCATAAAACTAGGATAAGGGATTAACCTAGGATTTTTCGGTTATCCTGGCTTGCGTTAGCCATGATCCGGTTGCATAAAAGCGGAGGGACATAAGTTACCCTGGAGATTCATCCTTTACGTTTAGCCTGGTCGGGACCAGGCTAAACGTAAAGGATAAACTTATTCTGTTGCCTGACTGGCTCAGTCAGCTGTCAGCTGAAGGTGTATTAACAGTTATTCCATGATCTTCTGTGTAATGCTTAAGTTTCAATAACCTGTTTTAAAGTACCATATAAAAGACTGCATTGTCATTTAGTTAAATAGTTCTTCTTTTTTATTATTTAACCTGAACCATTTATAATTAACTTAATTATAATTACATTAAGATGAAATTATATAAATTATAATAATTTATGTGATAGTCTGTTCATATTGCGGGCTATATTTATACAATTGATTATCGATGGTAGATGACGTTGCAAATGTGGGTCAAATAAATTCACTTTGTACTTATAACTATATCAAGGTGCATCTAAAACAAAATTAAATATCTATGAAAGTTTCCTTTTTTCTGTAATTTAATTCAAAAAGTGAAACTTAAATATGTTCTAGATTCATTACACATTAAGTGAAATTAATCTAGAATAAACAATCATCCAGGGCGGCAGTGGCGAAGTGGGTAGGAAGATTGCCTCTGGAGTGCAGGGTCGGAGGTTCGATTCCCCGCCTACCCGCCACATGTCGAAGTGTCCCTGGGCAAGACACTGAACCCCAAATTGCTCCCGATGGTTCAGGGAGCAACACTCATACTGCCATCGGTGTATGAGTGTGTGTATGAATGGGTGAATGTGGTAAGATATGTAAAGCGCTTTGGGGCTGAGAAAATCGGCTAGAAAAGCGCTATATAAGTCAAGTCCATTTACCATTTACCATCCAAAAAGAAGGCCTGACATATTTCACTTTGTGTAATGAAAGTTTCACTTTTTGAATGGACTTTCCATGATATTCTATTTTTTAAATGCACCTGCAGACTGCTCACTGTCAACTATTTTATCATAAAACAATGCAGGGACATCAAAATTAGCTGGCAGAGATGACATCCCCTGTATAAAATGAACTGCCCCCTGACTTACGGTTTAAACTAGCAAGGCATTGTGGGAAAATGGGCCGTCTTTTACATTTTTACATCAGTAAATCTGTGTTCGATCTCTGGGTCTACTTCTGAAAGCTGTGGGCTGGCACTTAACAGAATGACTTACACCTGGCTTGACAAAGCGGCTCCTTTACATCCTGGATTGGCGTTTATGCAACTGACTAATCCGAAGTGCCCAGGCTAGACTTTGTCAAGGCTGGCTTTATCAATCATCCTGGATGTCTTTATTCCACTTTTATGCAATAGGCCCCAGGTAGACACTTGTGGTGACTTTGGACTTGATAACACAGTGGACCAACACCATCAGATGACATGGTGCCTCAGATCATCACTGACTGTTGAAACTTGACAGTGATCTTCAAGCCCCTTGGATTTTGTGCCCCTCCACTCTTCCTCTAGACTGTGGGACCTTGATTTCCAAATGAAACGCAACATTTAATTTGGATCAGTGATGATTTGAGGTATCATGTCATCTGCTGCTGTTGGTCCACTGTGTTATCAAGTCCAAAGTCACCACAGCCATCTACCAGAAGATTTTAGAGCACTTCATGCTTCTGTATGTTGACAAGCTTTATGGTGATGACAATATCCATTTCCAGCAAGACTTGGCACCTGCCCACAGTACCATAAACCACTGGTAACTGGTTGACTGACCATGGTATTACTGTGCATGAATGGCCAGACAACTCTCCTGACCTGAACTCCATAGAGAAACTATGGACTATTGTCAAGAGGAAGATGATACACACCAGACCCAACAATACAGACGAGCTGAAGGTCACTATCAAAGCAACCTGGGCTTCCATAACACCTCAGCAGTGCCACAGACTGATAGCATCCATGCCACGCCGTATTGAGGCAAGAATTTGTGCAAAAGGGGCCCAAACCAAGTACTTAATACATATGCATGATTATACTTTCTAGAGGGCCGACATTTCTGTATTTAAAAACCTTTTATTGATTTTATGTAATATTCTAATTTTCTGAGATTTTGAATTTGGGGTTTTTATAAACTGTAAGCCATAATAATCACAATTATAACAAATAAAGGCTTCACATATCTCACTGTGCATGTAATGAGTCTGTATAAGATATTATTTTCACCTTTAAAGTTGAATTACTGAAATAAATGAACTTTTGCACGATATTCTAATTTTTCGAGTTTCACCTGTATTAGTAATATTTCGGTGGAGCCCGTTAAGTTATTTAATGCCTAGTTAAAATCTAGCCGTCAATTTAGCGTTGTATTTACCCAAGTGACAGACTGCAGAAAGGTTTACTATATTCAGTGTGGCACACCGACTCCATGCTTCCCTAAGGCGGAGGGTTGTGCATCTGTTTATTAACAACCATAATTGAAGTGTTGTAAAACAATAACATGTTAAAGTCCAATGGGCTTGGAAAACTAAAAACGTGTAAATACTGTGCCAGAAGCACAGTCATGGCAACGTCATATGTAATCAAAACAATGTGCAACAAACAAGAAAGACTCAAAACTAGGGACCCATTTGGAGGATATTCTTTTATTTATTTATGTACAGAATAGTTTTAAAAGTGCAATCAGAGGTATGGACATCCTCTGCTGCCCTGGTGATGTTGGGAAGTTGTCGGGTAGTTTAGAAGGCGACAGTCTTGGGTGGCTTTGTCTCATCAAGGTCAGCTTCCAGGAAACGGAACCTGCGGTGGCGACGCAAAATCTCAATAGCCTTTTGTTCTACACTGGAGGGAGTGATCCCAAGATCCTCCAGACCAGGAAGTCCTGGGTACTTCAGGTCTGTTGCATGAAACTGGAAATAAAAAACAGGGTGAGGAATTATAATCTTCTTATTGATTATCTGGAAAAAAAAACATTGGCTCTGAGTGTTGGATGGGGAAGCCCCATATTTGGTCGTACAATTCTCAAAACCTTCAGCTTAACGCTATGCCAAAATCGTAGTTTTTCTTACCCTTTCGACTTTGTCGGGGGTTGTCCAGGGCTCAAAGGGGTTCATAGCAAATATCCCAGCAGCCATGCTGAAAGGGAAAGAAATAAGCTATCAGATGATATTGCAGTGGTATTAAACAAGGGTGTCCTATGGACCCTTGTAGAGTTTTTCTTTACTAGTGGCTCTGTAGGGGGAATAGTATGTGTAACATATTAAACATACTGTATCTGCAGAATGTTAACAGGAAATGTGAGAGAAAAACATTTGTGTAAATATTGTAGCATCCATGTGGATGGACTGGGCTAAAACATGTAGTTTCTGCTTTTCCATAAATACATCAAATTTCTACGCTGACAGAACCTACCCTGTTAACATGTATTTATTTTAAAAAAACTGTTGATTTCTTGTTAAATGTCTGTTCATGAAAAGACAAAAGATAAATTACATGTTACTAGTCACTATGTAAAATATAATTTACACCACAATTACATTGAAAGTAGTAAAAACAAAACCGTTCTATCCCCCAAAATCAGTAGACTACAAAATAAGACATTAATAATGTCCTCATTAAACAATATCAGTTCTTGATCCCAATTCAGTCAATGTAATTTGTATGGTTAAAGGTGAAGTAAGCGGTTTATTTATGTTAATATAAGTGTAAAATCGCTCTTTATTCATACAGTGATCACTTACATAATGTGCGCGTTTCATAAAGCCGATCTCTCAGTCAGCTGCTTTGCATGTAATCGGCAAATAAACTTATTGGAGTATCCCAAAATTTTTATCCAATCAGAAGAGAGAACGCTACAAACCAACACTCGTCTTACTCATATATAGTACATACACTCCATGGTCTCACTGCCGGTGCACGCCAGAGCAACAGATGGTTGAATGTTTATGCGCCTACAATGGCGCAGCAGGAAAAAATCCTTCCCAATGTCTGTTTTGATAGTTTTTAAATCATGTTTTATCACACTTATGGATCCGAGATGATGCTAGATAACTTGCTGCTTGAAGACCGCAGTGCATTAATGTGGTGACGTAGGGACGAGCGAGGGGACTGCTAACTGCAGTAACTGACAGGAAGTTAGCTAAAAGAACCATTCCGCTTACAGCACCTTTAATATCAATTCATACAAGTAAAGACGAGTGGTGGAATTGGCGGATTTTATGAGAAACTGATTAATTGTTAGCACACAATTTTAAATGAGACAGCAAATTTGACGTATTAATGCGAACGCAGAAGTGGGAATTTTGGCCTAATCCACGTTTGTTTATGTATTTGTCGGAGTTGAAGGCTCGCGTCAGTGACGTGATGACTTGTCCCTGGAAATGTTTAAAAACATGTATAAAGCTCTTACTGATAGAGTGGGCGAGGCAGGGGGTAGGGCACAAACGGTCTGTGTGCCAAGGCGTAGATGTACTCTACCAGGTCATGGAGGAGGTAACGGTTGGGACTAGGACAACAAGAGAAGAAAACAATGAATTAAGGAGACACCTCATCATGTAATAGTATGCTCACACAAGTGATACGAATCCAGGGCATGAACCATGGAACAACAGTAACACATGGTTTATGTACATATGGATCCACCATAATGGTCTCTTCAACCTGTACACCACATTTAGATTGACTTGTCTATTGCAATAATGGACTGCTTGTAAATAGGATCTGCTTTGTATGTTTCTTGAGTCATCTACCCTTCTATGGAAAGAACTGTATGCACAAAAGCCAGTCTGACTTCAAACAAATGCATCATTGTCTGATACCTCCAACTTAGAACTTCCACTAATGAAAATCCTTCCTATGTAATATACTTGCTTTGTAACATTTAGATTCCAGCCCCTGGTCAAGCCTTTTTGCACACTAAACCAAAGACACAACAGTTGGCCTGACTGCAAATGAAGCATGAGTGATACAGCACAGTGACAGGTGTTTTGTTATCCCATGAAATGTCCTGATATATACACTTTCAGTTCTCCTAGGCTCAGGCTTTTAAATTAAGTTAATTGAGTGTTGACCACCTACCCGACTAATGCATATGTCTTTCCATTGGCATCAGGGTCTCTGACAGCGTTGATAATGGCTTTGGCCACATCCACCACCTTACACCACAAGACAAAATGGGACATGTTGAAATCCAAAGGTTATCAGAAAGCATTTTTCAAAGTAAGTAAATTGTGAGAGTAAAATATTTGCTGTAACGGTGCCTAAATTCCATATAACTTCCAATACTGGAACTGTAAATAATGAATCTGACTTGCAAATAAGTTTCAGGATTGGCAAAAGGAATCTTTTGTCTAGACACACACTTCCAAAAAGGTTGGCACTCTATCTGTACATGAGGTCTTGCAACATTCCTCTAAAGAGTGTCTAGTGAACTGGAAAGAAGATACTGTTGTTTATACCCATCCCATTCTTTTCACAAACGTACATGAACAGGCTGCTTCTCGGTCTTCTTTCCCAAGGATATGAGTGGAATAGCATTGCCAAACCAGCGCATGTCTGAAAAAGATTTAATGGAGTATCAAAGATAACTTTTTTAGCATGTTGTCCATTAAAACACATTAAAGTGTTAAATAAAACATGAGCAATAGCTCCACTTGTGCTTGTAGAGGTTGATCAAGAAACACATTTTAACTCAGGGTGACTGCGGTAAAGCCAGTGTACCAGTCAATCAACACACACACACACACACACACACACACACAACACACACACACACACACACACACACACACACACACACACACACACCACACACACACACACACACACACACACACACACACACACACACACACACACACACACACACACACACACCACACACACACCTTAATTGACAAAAGGTTAGATGCAGGGAAAAAAAACTCAAGGAAAAATTAACTATATTATGAACGTTGCCTTGTCAAAATAAAGCACGACCTATGTCGAACTCTCAAGGTTCTTTGTTCTGTTCCAAAACCGCCTGCTGCTTACTTGCATAATGGTTAAAGAATCTGTCTTCCCTCCCATAGATCTCAGAGGGCTTCATGATGATGGCTTCAGGAAACTCATCCCTCACTGCGGCCTCTCCCACAGCCTACGGGAAAGGGTCATTATAGAAAATGATGAACTAGATTAATACAGATGAACCTTCTTCACCCTGAAATATAAACAGCAGTTTGACCGAGATAAAACAGCCCCTCTACCTTGTTCCTCAGGTACTTGGACGGGCTGCGAATGTCAGCATTGAGGTGAGACATGTGGACGAACTTTGTGATGCCGGCCTCTCTGGCTGCCCTGGCAATCTGCTGAGGGATGGTCACGAAGACATCCTCAAAGCGAAAGTTGCTTAACACCAAAACAGAAAAAAATACATTTGAATGCTTACTTGGAATTGACATGCCTATTTGTGGTCCCATGTTCTCCAACATTCACCCAAATGTTAACATATATGAAAAACAGAATAGATGCTGTAAGATCATATTTTTTCCCAGGCTATACATGTACCTTGTCTCCCACTCTTTGCCCACTAGGTTGATGACAACATTAGAGTGTTCCAAAGCCCGTTTGATGGAGTCTTTGTTCCTGGCATCCCATTCCTGCAGCGACAAAGAAACAGAGAGCACAAATTAAGACTCCCTCTAAGTCTCCAAGTGTGTAAGTACCCGCTGATTATCCATGAGTGTTTCTGTTTGTCTAACTGTGCGCATCTTACCATGAAAAGGATTTGTCCAAGATCTCCCATAGGCCTGAAGTACATGAGGTCATACTGATCACAGCGGTGTGGGACTACAATCTGAGAGCCAATCCGACCTGGAAGTCATCAGTGAAATCGTCACGTACAATCACATCTTTGCGTCATTAGCCACAACACATGGGTTAAATGCCCTACCTACCTTTTGGCTGGTTACCAATTACTAAAAGTTAGGGCTATTAGGTTATTTGTATTCACTGTCCATGTTTAGATGAAGAATGTTAATCGCACTGTATTTGTTTTTATAAAATTAAGATTTTAAATTAACATTGGATGGACAGCTTAAGTTGAGTTTTTTTATGATGATGTGGACAAAGGCAATTGTTTTCATTCACTGTCCATTTAAAAAAATAAAAAAAATACTACAATGAAAACAAAGTTATATTCTTCTTGTTATCTTTGGCTTTTTTGTACGAGTGATCCGATCTGATCTGTGATTCAAAAAAATGTGATACGAACTGAACTGAGAGTGTTCCGTTCCAGCCCTTCTAAACAAAAACATGCCAAGTAGATTATGGTTATTTACAGTCATGCCCGAAATTATTCATACCCCTGGAAAATGTTGACTTAAAGTTACTTTTATTCATCCAGCAAGTTTTTTCTTGATTGGATATGATACAGGCTTCTCCCAGAAGATAATAAGACGATGTACAAGAGGCATCATCATTATGGGAAAAAAAAATGTTCAGCTTTTATTTACATTTGAACAAAAAGTGGCATGTCCAAAATTATTCATAACCTTCTCAATAATCAATAGAAAAAGCCTTTATTGGCTATTACAGCAATCAAATGCTTCCTGTAATTGCTGACCAGCTTTTTTCATGTCTCCACTGGTATTTTTGCCCTTTCATCTTTAGCAATGACTCCTACTCTTTCAGTTTGGAGGGTCTCACTGCCATCACCATGATCTTTAGCTCTCTCCACTGATTCTCACTTGGATTCAAGTCAGGACTCTGGCTGGGCCACTGTAAAACGTTAATGTGTTTGTCGTTACCTTTCTTCGCCACTTTTGTTTGGCCAAATGATCCTTCATTTGGCATAAAAAAGGAGAAGCCGCCCTTCAACCCTACATCATCCCCACTGTCAAACTGGTGGTGGGAACCTAATGCTTTGGGGGATGTTTTTCAGCCAATGGACCAGGGAACCTATCACACTAATCCTAATCACATCAGGCAGTCTGCACTCTGCAGGGACACTTGGCCTTGGGCACCAGTGGACATTTCAGCAGGACAACGACCCAAAATGCACAGCAAAAGTGGTGAAGAAATGGTTAACGGACAAACACATTAACGTTTTACAGTGGCTCAGCCAGAGTCCTGACATGCCACTTTGTTCAATGTAAATAAAAGCTGAAACATTTAATTTTCCCACTATGATGCCTCTTGTACATCGTGTTAATTATCTTCTGGGAGAGGCCTGTATCACTTCCAATCAAGAAAAAGCTTGAAAATTTGCCAGAGGTATGAATAATTTTGGGTTTGACTGTATGTGTACGTTGGACAGCCTCTGGGTGTGTGAAGAATGTTTTCACAGCTGAACACTAGAACAAGAAGAAAATAAACAAGCTTTCTGGCTATAAAAAGGTACATAATGGTGCACATATATTTTACGCCATACATACATACTTTTTTTTTTTTTTTTTTAACTCACCCAGCCTATTGACAACATATCGACCCAGAAAACCTGTAGCACCGAAGACTGTTGCTGCTATGCCACTGGAGGAGGAGCGTCCTCCTTTCCCCTTGGGGATGACAGCATGGTGCAGCTTCCTCTGCTGGACCACAGAGACGGAGGCAGCTGACAATACAGCAGGGGAGCAGCTACCTATTGAGAGGAGGGGGACACAAGAAATTAATAATAAATCTTCCTTTCATGAGCATTAAAATGACCTTGTTTAGTTGAATCTGGTTAATAGAGGCGAGTGGTGGTTTTGAATGGTGTGGCGTTACACAGATGTCTTACCAATGCATTCTGTTATTTAACCCAGTGTTGGTAAAACTGGACGGACAGAAGTTAGATAATAGTATGACAAAATACAAATGAACTCAACTGTATTACTGCATACTGTGTGACATTGAGCATTGCACTCCACTATTACTTGACATTTCTTCCTTGATTACATTGTGTGTGGTGTGTGTTGTTGTGTTGTGTGTGTGTGTGTGTGTGTGTGTGTGTGTGTGTGTGTGTGTGTTGTGTCCCTCTCTGCACAGACTGGTTGTAGACTTTTGGAAAAACACACGAGCAAGAAGGCTTAAAAAAGCTAGCTCAATGTAACTGTCATCAAGACTGTCCAGATGTTTATTATCGTTACTTACAACGCTCGTGCCTGTAACACACAAGTCAGACATCTAAAGCGGTTGTCTTATTTCCAGTGTAACAATGTAAATATACGTTTATGGAAACAACAAAGGCCTTTAATCCACTGCAACAGTCAATAAGATAGCCCACTGTAACACACTAAACAAACAACTAAAAAAAATAAGAAAAGACTAATAAGGCTCAAGTTCTACCTACTTTAAAACATTTACCTTCATTTATGAACAATTGCAACACACTAAACGGGGCAGTATGTAACGTGTCTGTGCAGCTGGTAGTTATTGTAATTATTAGCAGATCCAGTTGTGAGCTACTCGCAAGCTAAAGTTCTCGCTAGCAGGTTACTAGCCGAGCTTGTTAGCAAGGTCACTCGTGCCGACTGTGTGCTCTAACTGTGAGCCAGTGTTAGGACGCCTTCTTTGTGAAGATAACGACACTATAACTCTAAAACCTCAGTGTCATTATCACACGTACACTGTTTCGACAGTACTCACTTGAAATCTTTGGAAGGACACTCACAGGACGGCTAACCAGCGCCAGGGTCGCCATCTTTCCGACTACGGCTCACCGTGTAGTCCAAAATAAGTGTCGCAACCGAAACAGCGCAGCGAAGGTAAAAAAATAAATAAAAATCGCGGATTTTAATAGATTTACTCAGTAGCCTACAAAGCATGTTGAGAAGATGTGTAGTATGTCAATATCTACGGTGAATATGCTTTCAAACGAAAATATGAATTAGGCCTACGACGAGATAAACAGCCACTATTTAAACATTTCAAATGGTTCAAAGACAAATGTCCTTATTAAACTTTGTTTTGAAGGATGTGATGAATGCACAGTATGTTTCATCTGAGTATTTATAAGGTTTAAAACTTGTAATGGTCATAACAACTGAAGTTGGTAAAAAGATTGAACATGACATTAGGTGATGATTGTTTATGTATTATTATATATTTATAATCATCTATCATGGGGCTGCCATTTTTGACCAGCAACACAAAAGTAGTTGGGTTAACTGTGCTTGTGTATGTGGGTGGTGCTCACAGATTAGTTTTAACATGATGTGTTTATGAGAATTTCTTGTAATCTTATCATCTTCTGGTTTCCTTTATGTAAAGCACTTTGTATACCTGGTGGTTGCTGTAAAGGTCTATATGAATCAATGTTAAATGATTGACCTCTCTTTGCCTCAACAGGTTGAATTAAAATGGGGTTTTGTCAAATTTGCTGATCTTTATGTTACAATGATTTTACTAAATCAACTGTTTATCAAACTAAATAGTTATTCCTGTATTGTTTTTCTTCTAAACCTACAAGAAACACAAACACAGGTGAACATCAGCTCATTCATGTTCCAATGGATATAGATATTTCTGTGTGAGGAGAAAGAGGATTAAGGTGAACAACCTTTCATCTTACCCTCTGACACTCAGCAGGAGACTCCAAAATCTTCTCCCAAACACCATCCCATCCAGTTACCATCCTTAAGTCCACTGATTTACCCATAATATGTCTCATACAACAGAGATCATTAAGTGGGAGCAATTACAACATAAAGATTAAGTTATCTTTGTAAGAGTAGTAAGCTGACAGTTAACATGGGACTACCAGATAGCTAACTTAACCTACTGTGTCACAAATAGGGTTCTTCTGTTATCACACATACTTGTGTAGTGGTCAAACAAGAGCAGTAAAGCTGTGTGGTTTGCTAATATAATATAGGTTTATGTATCCTATAACATGAATGTAGTGTGCGCTTTGTTGGATTTTTGAAAAACTTGTGTCCAGGAAATGATACAGAATGTTTTAAATGATCCAGATTTTATGCATTTCATGGGCAACAGTGACATGAGACACAAAACGCTGATATTTGTCAGATTAAACATCCCAGAGGTTAAAGTTGGGCTCGTCCGGGATTTGAACCCGGGACCTCTCGCACCCAAAGCGAGAATCATACCCCTAGACCAACGAGCCAAGTACAAGTTACTACAGCTATCTATGAAAAGATTTCTAGGCTAATTTTAAAAGTGGTGATGTGGCAATTTGAGGCTAAACATCGTATGTACGCCAACATCGCCCTCTGGTGGTCACATGTATAGGCTATGTTTATCTCACTGTTCTTGACATGACACATGAAGATGACCATGCTGCAAAGCAAAGAAATATGAAATATTAACCTGAATTCGTTGTGTACACAGATGCATATTATGTTGCCTATCAGTGGTGGCCTACTGTAGCAGTCAATGCACTCAGTCGAGCTGTGATTAAAGCCTGCATGAGTCCCTGTTGGCTTTAAAGCATGACCTCAAGACGGTCATATCTGGCAGCAGTGTTGGGAAAGTTCTTTTTCTACGTGAACTAGTTCAAAGTTCAGTTCACACACTTTAAAATGAACTAGTTCAGTTCATAGTTCATAATTCAAAATTCTGAACTAAGTTCACAGTTCAAAAATTAACTAGTTCATAGTTAATTTTTTTTCAATATGTTGCTGCAGGCTACTATTTTTCTAAATAATTGCCACATTCTATATAGAACCACAGACAGAAATTATTTCAATAACATCCAGTCCACACTAGAAGCCAGCTGCAGCTTTTACCCCTACAGTATATTCTCAAAAACATGAAAAAGTTGCTGTTTGAATGGTCTTTTTAATGAGGAATTATTCAAACAAAAACGGTTAAAGCGGCTACGAGTAGCATTTAAATATCTTTTAAAAAGCCTCATGTTTCCTCTGATAATCATAAATGACCTTTAACAGCAAACGAGACCATCAGTGCAAAGAAAGACGTTTTTAAAAAGTTTTTATTACTGCTTTTGGTCTGGTCGCACACCCAGTCCGATTTTCGGTTCGCTCGTGCAGGCTCTATGGTCACATGTCCATAATGGTCGCAGATTTCAGTGTGGCGCAGCAACGTGATTTGAGAAGCCTATCCCTCCAGGGGCCTATTGCATAAAACTAGGATAAGGGATTAACCTAGGATTTTTCGGTTATCCTGGCTTGCGTTAGCCATGATCCGGTTGCATAAAAGCGGAGGGACATAAGTTACCCTGGAGATTTATCCTTTACGTTTAGCCTGGTCCCGACCAGCCTAAACGTAAAGGATAAACTTAAGCCGGGAACACACCGCACTGGCCGCCTGCGGCGGTTGGCCGCGTGAACGCAGGAGGCTTGCCGCTTGTCATATTGGGCCATATTAACCGCAGCCGCCGCCGCGGCCGCCACGTCGGAGGCGGCGGTTGGCCGCGTGACCGCAGGAGGCTCGCCGCTTGATCATATTGGGCCATATATTCCTGACGCCGACGCCGAGATCAGACCCGTCACACTTACGGTGCAACAACAACAACAACATGGTCCAGCTGTGCCAAAAAATACGTAGGTTCACTGTGTAACCAGCGGCAGAGTTGTCACAAATATCATTAAAACAGCATGATCGAAAATACACACATAGCCTATTAATAGTAATTCAGCAACATACTAAACACAATAACAACAGCAGTGTGTGCTCAGCTGCAAAATAAAGGCAGACATCAGCCTACTGACGGAGGACAACACCGGTGCTTCGCTGTACTATATTGGAATTCCACAACTTTGGGTTCATATTATCCTCAGGAAAAGCACACAGCTGGGTGAGTTTCACTATGCTAACCGGCGCTGCCTTGGCTAAAGTACAACCAACAGCTAAACAGATGCAAAATACACATATTTGCAGAATGTATTGGAAGCACAATGTCCTCACTCCACACGCCCACCTCGTCTTGCAGACCACCGGGCAATCTCAACGCCGCTGATTGGCTGTGGAGGCGCGGTGCCCGGCAGCGCCGCAGAAAAAGATGAAATTTTTCATCTTTTTCTGCAGCGCCGTGTTCGCCGCACAAGCCTTCGATTCACGCTCCTTCGATGACACGCCGCAAATGGCCGCGCTCCCGATTCACGCACCTCTCTGGAGGCGCGGCCACGCGCCGCGCAAGTGCCCGCCGCCGGCCGCTGGACGCCGATTATTGGGTGGACGCGCTGCCACGCGCTAGTCCATTGACTTTGTATGTAATCTCGCCGCGCGGCCAGTGCGGTGTGTTCGCAGCTTTATATGGCCCAATATGACAAGCGGCAAGCCTCCTGCGTTCACGCGGCCAACCGCCGCAGGCGGCCAATGCGGTGTGTTCCCAGCTTTAATATGGCCCAATATGACCAAGCGGCGAGCCTCCTGCGTTCACGCGGCCAACCGCCGCAGGCGGCCAATGCGGTGTGTTCCCGGCTTAATTATCAGAATTTGTTAGCATGAATTCAAGTGGCCTATAGGCCAACAGATTGTACAAGAGAAAATTAATATGTACATCTTATTATATTATACAAAACATGTAGGCTATATTTGCGCTCGGTTGCACAACTATTACAGGGTGATACAGTGAATATATTTTATAGAGAGAGAGAAAAAAAAAAAAAAAAAAAACATTTGGTAGGCTACACTGGTTGACATCATGAACCCAGTTTCTTCTCCTTACCTGGGAATGTAGGTGTGAGCTGCGTCCACACTGAGGACTTTGCCTGTCTCTGTCAGCAGCGTGACCGTGTCATCCCTACAGCCCACCGCCTGCTCTCTTTGAATTTCACAAACTCTGACAGAGTCCATAAACACAGCAGGAAATAGTGGGAGAGGCGAGAAGTAGAATGTACTTAATTTTACGGAATATGGGCACACACATATTATAAGACTGGTAGGCCTACTCACTCTGTTTCCCTCTGACTCTTCTCCCGTCCGCGCTCTCGTTAGTGCGAATGATGAACGAGTTGCCATTCGTTTTGACGAAGGCGAGCACGCTGCTGCCTACGGACAAGTCAGCGATGTGATAGCCGAGCTGTAAATAATGCGCTCCATCAATTATTGGACTGCTGTTGATAGTTGAGCCGTCTCTGAGCCGAAAGCCCCGCTCACAGTCCTCTCCCCAGCAAAACATCTCCACAGAGTGCCCGCTGCTCAGGACCTAGGCTACAGCTGATATTAAAACCCCGAGAAACGAAACTTATAAAGTGGAGGAAAACGAAACCTATTCACGGGAGGATGAAACGGAACCACAACATGCCCGGTGTGGCAATGTGTCATTTCAATGGAATTTTAGCCTATAGGGATGACGATCTTGAAGTTGATCAACTTGCTATTTCACCTGACCGGAAGCATTATGGTTAACATATGAAAGAAATGTTGTTTCAGATGATTTTTCTTTTATTGAATCTATTTCATTTAGGTCTAACCCTATGACAAGAATAAGAAGAATTAGAGACTATATTTACAGGCAATAAGAGAACATATGTATGAAGGTAATTATGTAGCATAAGTCTTTAGCACGTGTAACTGCAGATTTCGAATGCGTAAACTGAAGTCACAAATGTGTAACAGTAGATTTGAAGTCGTAAATATTTGTTTTGCATGTGTACTCCAAAGTCACAAATGTGTAACAGTAAATTTGAAGTCGTAAATATTTTTTCTACCATTGTGGACACAAAATAGGGGCTACGAGTTCACAAATCGTTGTTACGGGTGCACAAATCCTATCCTGTGCATCGCAACTTCAGAGAGTCATGCACTTGACACTTTTGCTACAATCATTGCAGCGCAGTTGGTGCAAAACACATTTGCACACCCGTGTTTCATAATGTGAGAACATGCCCAAATTTGTGCATTCGTAAACCCAAATGTGAACTAACGCATCAGAAGTTGCACATCTGTGAAAAATGTCCTCACAAATAAAATGATATCGAGCACAGCATTTTAATGAGCGAGCACAAATCCATCGATACAACTGCTCGAATCTGTTCCTACAAGTCTAAACTGAGGGTTTTCTCTGCTCGAATCTGCTCCTGCAAGTCTCAGCAGTGGGTTTTTTGCAGGTAGATTTGCACCACGTCCAGCTGGTATATTTGGTGCAAAAGTATTTTGTACCCGTAGAACAGAGTTGTATCCGTAGAAGGTGGGCGGGACAACATTGTCGCATCATCCAATGAAAGCGCCGGTTGGGACCTGTGACGTCAGCATTTAAACAGACTGAGGGAAAGCCTGTTTCCGTCGTCTCCCTCATATGTCCATGGTCGTCTCTTTTCACCAGAAAATGTAGGAAATGTAATAATAAGGGAATTGAATAAGAGGGAACTACAGCGGAGCCTTACGCCAGTAGTGAAAGTCATAAACAAGTTTACTTTAGCAGATATAAGGGCCAGCGTCGACGTCAGTTAACGTCTGCTGTGTGATTGGCACTGGTGTAACTGTTTAAACCTGCTGTTTTTCTCTTTAAAACCTTTACATTTTAATAAAAGTAGTCTTATTAAATAGAGAATGAATTTCCATTATATATTTTTTTAACCTTTATTTATACAGGTATATCCCATTGAGTCCGAAGACTCTTTTGCAAGGGAGACCTGTTCCCATTTACACGTTACCATTCACACACCGATAGCAGGCTTTAGTTTATTGTCCCGCAGCCGCTGTCAAGGCTCCTGGCTGTTAAAACTATCTATGGTTAAAACACACCACACGCAGGGGGTGAGGAGTAGGCATTGAGGACCAAAGTAAATAAAGTAGGCCTACATATCTTGCTGCAGAGTATTCAGCATGTATCTAAATCCAGAAATATGCTTATAAATCATACACTTAGTCTTCTAAATGTAGTAAGCTTAATTAATTTAAACGTGTGAATAGTGAAGTGAATAAGTAACCTACTCTACAAGGCAATAGAAAAGTATAGAGGACACATTAAAACTGAATTGGAATAATTGTTTCTCTATCTCACATTTTCCATGTGAAATTATCACTACTTGTATCACAAACTGATAATTAGATGATCAGGTTTAACTAGTGTGCCTATCCCCAGACAGTTCTGCTATACACCTTACCTCATGTGACGTGTCCAGAAGAACAGGGTACAAAGCTTCATATAACCTCATTTCAGTGATTACTTTAATTAATCACAATCGCAAAGTGTCACACCATAACATTTTATGCAGTTTAGAACATGTTAATTCAGATCACGTGCTGCATTAATAAGTAGGTCTGCATACTGCTAAAGCAAGACTAATAAATGTCCTATATCAATTATATTTATGATTTGCAGTTATCACATCAAAGCACAATCAGTACAAATGTATAGTAAAAGCTTACCCCACAAACAAATCACAAGATTTGGACTTTTTAAAATATTTGTGGATTTACTAAACATATACATACGGTCAAAATGAAAAATACAAATCAACCAGTTTAAAACTAGAATGCACTCACAATTGCATACCTCCAAGTAAAGTTTTGTATGGCATTATTTTATTAAGAGAAAATGAACAAAATACCCAAAATGCTCTGGCATGTGCCAAAACAAGACTTTATAAAACAAAACATAAAACTAGTAACTTAGTCCTTGGTCTGTAGCCCAACTGTTTACCATATTTAATCAAAATCTCCCCTAGCTTTTTAATATGTCAAACAAATAAACATGACTGAGTATGTCACCTCATTTACTGCAATCAATATGATTATGAATTGAGTATGATCTGACTTTGTCTAGATTTATAATAATCACAATCTAAAAATTGAAAACAAATTGTGTGTAGAGTGTAGAGTCAGACTGATGTGCTGTGACTGCCAGGTGAGTTCCACGCTGCTCCATCTTCGGAGATCTTCTCAAGGCAGCAGGAGCAGTGAAGTCTTCAGTTATCTGGAGTGTCTTTCCCTCAGCAATGCATACACTGGGGACGGAAACAATTGTTAGATCCCATTAGTGATGTTATAGTAAACACATGACGGATAATAGTTAGGACTGACTGTAGCTGCTCACTGTACAATGGCTTCTCCCTGACAGGGTGGAAAACAGATATAAAATATAATTTAAACACGATGGAGCTGCACAATTTAAAAAAAAAATCCTTTGCATAATGGGACGCTTGTCTACCTGTTTTTATTCAGAAACAGCAACATGATGTTGAGACGGGCTGAGCAGAATAGTATACTGCTCACATGTGTTTATT
This sequence comes from Ammodytes dubius, assembly GCA_026122265.1. Lineage (NCBI taxonomy): Eukaryota > Metazoa > Chordata > Actinopteri > Uranoscopiformes > Ammodytidae > Ammodytes > Ammodytes dubius. The sequence goes on from CM047513.1 coordinate 23,423,656, forward strand.
TTGATCTTCATAGCCACTATTAAGACAGAAAACGCTCTATATGAGGTCGACACATGCTAACATTACATCCTGATGTAAAACTAGTAGGCTATGTATGAAGGTGCCGATGTCCCAGAAAAGCAGACATACAGACACGCTGATTATTATTTTAGCAACAAGACTCCAGTATTCAGCTGATTTCCCTGGCTAGCGCCGGAATTATTTTAACTGATTAACGGAAGGATTCATTGGTCAGCCTTCTTATTTTACGTTAACAGTTAATTATTAACATCCTTAGAAGTGACCAAATGCCTTAAAAACGGTACATCCTTTAAAAGAATATGCTAACGAACATTAGCTGTTATACCCATTATGACTTGTTAGCTAGTGGTTAGCTATGCTGCCTGCAATACATTATAACCACACGTTGCTTCTCATCATTGAACGTATTATACCGACCAACTTTGAAGTTTAAAAACATAAGAAAACCAGACTTACAGTTCATAGTTTCCGTGGGATGGCTCCGTGTCCTGTAGGCTCTAGCTAAACCCTAGGTCTGTGTCCGACCGTGTGTCCGTGACCGTCAGTCCAGACACTGCTGTGGCTCCGGACAGAGATTGTGAAGCAGCTCAACTGTTTATTAAACCACCGAAGGTCCTGGTGTTTAATGGGTATCGCCTCCTCAACTTCACCGTGTCACATAATAAGCCTCCTGTCCTGTCTAAAATGATCGGGAAACCACCTCAAAGCTAGCTAACGCGGCTTATTTACTGTTACAGACACCTTGGACTACTTTTCCTCAAAGGCTGGAGTACATATAATGTAATTCTCCATTACCTACTTAAAAAATGCAATGTAAAACTACAGAAAAAGAGTTCAATTCACTACTACCTACTACTTCGCATTTGTTTGATAGTTGTTGTTGCTCATTTAGTCATTTCCTACAATTTCTGGTGAAAAGGGACGAAGGAAAAAGGCTTTTCCTCCGTTTGTTCACATGCTGACGTCACGGGTCCCAACCGGCGCTTTCATTGGATGATGCGACTATGTTGTCCCGCCCACCTTCTACGGATACAACTCTGTTCTACAGGTACGAAACACTTTTGCACCACATTTACCACCTGGGCGTGGTGCAAATCTACCTGCAAAACAACCCACAGCCGAGACTTGCAGGAGCAGATTCGAGCAGAGAAAACCCTCAGCTGAGACTTGTAGGAACAGATTTGAGCAGTTGTATCATCGATTTGTGCTCGCTCATTAAAATGCTGTGCTCGATATCATTTTATTTGAGAGGACATTTTTCACAGATGTGCAACTTCTGATGCGTTAGTTCACATTTGGGTTTACGAATGCACAAATTGGGGGCATGTTCTCACATTATGAAACACGGGTGTGCAAATGTGTTTTGCACCAACTGTGCTGCAATGATTGTAGCAAAAGTGTCAAGTGCATGACTCTTTGAAGTTGCGATGCACAGGATAGGATTTGTGCACCCGTAACAACGATTTGTGAACTCGTAGCCCCTATTTTGTGTCCACAATGGTAGAAAAAATATTTACGACTTCAAATTTACTGTTACACATTTGTGACTTTGGAGTACACATGCAAAACAAATATTTACGACTTCAAATCTACTGTTACACATTTGTGACTTCAGTTTACGCATTCGAAATCTGCAGTTACACGTGCTAAAGACTTATGCTACATAATTACCTTCATACATATGCAGCAGTTTAGTTGCAGTAATGTGCATTACAAGAATATTGTTGAACCAGCACATGTGAACACCTCAGATTGAAAACTTGCTTTTAATGAAGTTTTATTCTGCACCCATATATTGCAGCGACATAGGCCTTTTTATTATATTAATATTTATCTTTTATATAGGCCTATGTTGCAGTAGGCTAAATATAAAATGTTGCCTGGGGTATGGGAAATGTTTAGGCATATTTAGGCAACTTATTTTATGCGCAAATAAAAGGTGTTCTGAAATCTTGAACCAAATCTTGAATCTGAAAAAATGGGTCTCAAGCTCTATTCATGATGATACGGCCAATAAAAAGAAAGATTTGCATAACGTTTGACGAAGCCAAATAGCCTACGAATTAGGAGTTTGACAGAGAACTGAAAGAAGTCATCTCTGACCATGAAAGAAGAGAACCAACGAAGTCACACCTAGATGTAATAAAGCAGGCTGAAATGGATGGGCGGCATATCTTTCTTTAAGCGCTTTGAGTAGCCTATTAGAAAAGCGCTATACAAATCCCATGTAGGATATTATTATTATCATGCCATTTCAGTAGGCTAATGTTTCCTGAACCACCTGTCGATTAATTTTGCTGTATTTATTAGTGAATATGGTCTTGTATAGGCTAATGCATTTAAGAATAGGCTGTTAGTGGTGGCAGGCCTAAGGTAGGCCGATTGGAAAATGATTGAATAACATTTAAAACATTTAAAACACATCATTACGAGTTCAAATGTATTTAATTTGGAGAGAAAAGGGCAATATAGGCTAAATAAATGGCTGTATTTAAATGTCCCATGATACGATTTCTATAGGCTAGGCCTAGGCCTAACGATTCAATAAGAGAAAAAACAGCTGAATATTACCTGAGCTTCATATTTTAACCTCATGCTTCCAGTCAGGTGTAATCGCAAGTTTATCAACTTCAAGTGTATCACTCCTACAAATTACAATGTTCAAAATTAGTAGCCTCTCCAAAAAAGCGGCAGGGGCGCGCTACGATTTCACTGAACCCTGGTCCCGTCACGGACGGTCGCAGTCCGTCAGTTGGACTCATCGCTAAACTCCTTGAGAGCAGACACTGTGACACCAAAGGGCTGCAGCACAATCCAGTCTCATGCCCAAAGATCACCAACATTCCTCTTCTATTGCCTCCAGTCAGGTGTAATTACAAGTTAATCAACTTCAATTCTATTAGTCACTCCTACTGTAGGCTACAATTTGCCATTGAAAGACGATAACTTAAAGAAGTCATATCCTCCTGTATATTTACCAAAGCGCAGGATGAAATGGTCCTGGGCCGAACTTTCCTTGCCTCCCCCCCCCCCCCCCCTTGAATAATAGGGATATTTTCTATTTATTCTTTTTTGAATCACTGTGAAAGTTATAATCAACCCTTTGGGTTAGTAAGACAACAGGTGCGCGAGAGCTTTTCTTTGCTTCCAACGAATTACGCTACGTTGTTACACTATAGGCTATTATTTCAAGACGAAGATGCTTAGCCTATATAAAAATATATAAATAAATAGACAGGCCTATTATTCACCGATCCAAGAGCCGTTAAGCTGGGAACACACCGCATTGGCCGCCTGCGGCGGTTGGCCGCGTGAACGCAGGAGGCTCGCCGCTTGATCATTTGGGTCATATTGGGCCATATTCAGTGGAGCCGCCGCCGCGGCCGCCACGTCGAAGGCGGCGGTTGGCCGTGTGATCGAAAGAGGCTCGCCGCTTGATCATATTGGGCCATATATTCCTGACGCCGACGCCGAAATCAGACCCGTCACACTTATGGTGCAACAACAACAGCATGGTCCAGCTGTGCCAAAAAATACAGATGTAGGTTCACTGTGTAACCAGCGGCAGTCATGTCACAAATAACATTAAAACAGCATGAAGACGCACCCCGATCGCAAATACACACACATTAACAGCAATTCAGCAACATATCTAAACACAATAACAACAGCAGTGTGTGCTCAGCGGCTAAAATAAAGGCAAACATCAGCCTACCTGAAAGTGAAAGTGTGCCGGCTGACGGAGGACAACACACGGTTCTTCGCTGCACTATATTGGAATTCCACACGGACACCGCCGATGTCCTCACTCCACACGCCCACCTCGTCTTGCAGACCACCGCCACTGGGCAATCTCAACGCTGATTGGCTGTGGAGGCGCGGTGCCCGGCGGCGCTGCAGAAAAAGATGAAAAATTTCATCTTTTTCTGCGGCGCCGTGCTCGCCGCACAAGCCTTCGATTCACGCTCCTTCGATGACACAATTTCTATGCGCCGCTAACGGCCGCGCTCCCGATTCACGCGCCTCTCATGAGGCGCGGCCACGCGCCGCGCAAGCCCCCGCCGCTGGACGCTGATTATTGGGTGGACGCGCGGCCACGCGCTAGTACATTGACTTTGTATGTAATCTCGCCGCGCGGCCAGTGCGGTGTGTTCCCAGCTTAAAGCCGGGAACACACCGCATTGGCCGCCTGCGGCGGTTGCCCGCGTGACCGCAGGAGGCTCGCCGCTTGATCATATTGGGCCATATATTCCTGACGCCGACGCCGAGATCAGACCCGTCACACTTACGGTGCAACAACAACAATAACATGGTCCAGCTGTGCCAAAAAATACAGATGTAGGTTCACTGTGTAACCAGCGGCAGTCTTGTCACAAATAGGCTATCATTAAAACAGCATGAAGACGCACCCCGATCGCAAATACACACACATTAACAGCAATTCAGCAACATATGTGTGCTCAGCAGCACAAATAAAGGCAGACATCAGCCTACCTGAAAGTGAAAGTGTGCCGACTGACGGAGGACAACACCGGTGCTTTGCTGTACTATATGGAATTCCACATGGACACTGCCGTCAACTTTGGGTTCATATTATCCTCAGAAGCACACAGCTGGGTGAGTTTCACTATGCTAACCGGCGCTACCTTGGCTAAAGTACAACCAACAGCTAAACAGATGCAAAATACACATATTTGCAGAATGTATTGGAAGCCCATGTCCTCACTCCACACGCCCACCTCGTCTTGCAGACCACCGCCACCGGGCAATCTCAACGCTGATTGGCTGTGGAGGCGTGGCGGCCGGCGGCGCTGCAGAAAAAGATGAACATTTTCATCTTTTTCTGCAGCGCCGTGTTCGCCGCACAAGCCTTCGATTCACGCTCCTTCAATGACACAATTTCTACACGCCGCAACTGGCCGCGCTCCCGATTCACGCGCATCTCATGAGGCGCGGCCACGCGCCGCGCAAGCCCCCGCCGCCGGCCGCTGGACGCCGATTATTGGGTGGACGCGCGGCCACGCGCTAGTACATTGACTTTGTATGTAATCTTGCCGCGCGGCCAGTGCGGTGTGTTCGCAGTTTAACAGTCTGAAATCTGAAAAAAGAAGATAAATTAGCCTATGTGTTTGCATTAAAGCATACAAAACATAGGCAGGACGCGTCGCGATATCACTGAGCCCTGGGGACGGGATTGAAGAGCCCGGGGCACACATATTTCCTAGGCCACGTACACCGTACACCAGAGCTGCAGATCAATCTGCTGCCTACATAACGATACAGCATTCCACGTTATTTTTAAAGGCCTGCATGGTCCACTTCGTCTCACTCATGGTGCAAACGTCTGTTCACTGCTCATCTTCACTTCTCACACACTCTTCTTCTCTCACTCATTTGCCAGACACACTTTTCACATTGTAAATTGCTGTCATTTTCAAATTATTGGCTTTTTTACACATCCGAGACTACCCCATTGCATTATGGGTAGCAGCTACTGCCGTGAAATATGGATTTATGAATTATTATCATTGCATATCCATAAAAGATTCGCTTTTATCAGTTATTTGCTGATTGGTGAGGTGTCTGATGAGCCTAAACACATTTCTCCTATGCACGGCTGTCATTGCACTACTGTTTAGTTGTTTTGTGTGCTGGAAACATGAGCCATCAGATTGTTTGATCATTCTGTTATTTTTTAATTTCACACAGAATGGAACTCTCATTAAAATTGCATCGGGGATTGGCTGCAGTACCATTTTCAGCCACAACGCAGTCAATGGAATGGTGGCGCTGTTTGAACATGTAGGCTGCTGTCTATGGAGACAGTAATGCATAGGTGCAGGGCTCAAATATAACACTCGCCAATTTAGTCTATAGTCTATTAGTAAGTTATTGATACCATGCATCCGCCACTTTGTCTGGGGAAAGATTTGTGCTCTGCCGGTTTTTCTAGCACAATAAACGTGTGTAGCTTCTATATGCCAGGTACACGGTTCTCTCTACATTAAAAAACCTAAAAAACACTATCCATAGTACAGCGTGCAGCGGTTAAGTTACTGTTCAACAAAAGGAGCATTAAGGCTACGGCTTCACAGTAAAAGCATGTCACTGGCTAAACATTAATAGCATTTCACTGGACAAACGTGAGTTGACTTTTATTTTGAAGTAGGCTACACCTAACAGGAAAGATAGCCGCTCACAAAGCCCCTTCACTACCAGCATGTCTTCTATTTTCACGAGTTCAATGGGTGAAATAAGAGGACAGAAAGCTTGTCATTTACAATACTTGTAACCCCAAGCTTACACCAACCGCTTTATGAACGTTAGTGGCATTCATTTTCGGTTACAGTAAAGCTGCGAACACACCGCACTGGCCGCGCGGCGAGATTACATACAAAGTCAATGGACTAGCGCGTGGCAGCGCGTCCACCCAATAATCGGCGTCCAGCGGCCGGCGGCGGGCACTTGCGCGGCGCGTGGCCGCGCCTCCAGAGAGGTGCGTGAATCGGGAGCGCGGCCATTTGCGGCGTGTCATCGAAGGAGCGTGAATCGAAGGCTTGTGCGGCGAACACGGCGCTGCAGAAAAAGATGAAAAATTTCATCTTTTTCTGCGGCGCTGCCGGGCACCGCGCCTCCACAGCCAATCAGCGGCGTTGAGATTGCCCGGTGGTCTGCAAGACGAGGTGGGCGTGTGGAGTGAGGACATTGTGCTTCCAATACATTCTGCAAATATGTGTATTTTGCATCTGTTTAGCTGTTGGTTGTACTTTAGCCAAGGCAGCGCCGGTTAGCATAGTGAAACTCACCCAGCTGTGTGCTTTTCCTGAGGGTAATATGAACCCAAAGTTGTGGAATTCCAATATAGTACAGCGAAGCACCGGTGTTGTCCTCCGTCAGTAGGCTGATGTCTGCCTTTATTTTTGCAGCTGAGCACACACTGCTGTTGTTATTGTGTTTAGTATGTTGCTGAATTACTATTAATAGGCTATGTGTGTATTTTCGATCATGCTGTTTTAATGATATTTGTGACAACTCTGCCGCTGGTTACACAGTGAACCTACGTATTTTTTGGCACAGCTGGACCATGTTGTTGTTGTTGTTGCACCGTAAGTGTGACGGGTCTGATCTCGGCGTCGGCGTCAGGAATATATGGCCCAATATGATCAAGCGGCGAGCCTCCTGCGGTCACGCGGCCAACCGCCGCCTTCGACGTGGCGGCCGGCGGCCGCGGCGGCGGCTGCGGTTAATATGGCCCAATATGACAAGCGGCAAGCCTCATGCGTTCACGCGGCCAACCGCCGCAGGCGGCCAGTGCGGTGTGTTCCCGGCTTATGGTTTTATGCATCAAATTGTACCGGAAAAGCTATCTACTACTACCTTGTACCGCCAACTGCTGGCATGGCATGCTTACTACAGCGATTTCGTCCCGTTTCCTCTGAAAACATGTGTAGCCTACGAGTGAAGATGTCAGATAAATTGTGTCTGAACGGGGTTTTTTTTAAAACAAAAACAGGAAAACTGTCACGTTTTCACCGTGAGAACAGGGCCTAAAGAGTTGGTCCTGACGTGCTGATTTAGGAGTAGCCTAACTCTCAAAAATAAGGGGCGTTTCACTCCTAATTTTAGGACTCCTAACTTTTTAAGATAAGTGTAGCCTAATTCACAAAGCATTTTAGCGCGAAAACCAGCTCCTAAATCTAAGCTAGGAATCCTCCTAAATCACTAAGAGTAAATCACAGACAATCATTTGATGGTGTTATGGAGAGATGTAATGATAGTGAGCTTTACAAAAGGTAACTTAATAGCTGTAAGGGTTTAATGATCTTAGTAAAGAAAGTAAATTTAGAATTTAGAAAGTATAGACACATTTTTATTTATGATATTTATAAAAAAAATATTTTATTACGGTAAGTTCCTTTTCCTGCTGTTGCTGTAGGTTTACGATGCACTGAAAGTTACTGTTGGTGTCACGTACAGGTTTAATTTGTTACTAGAGTAGGCCTATATGTGGCGCTTCGCACCATCTCCTCCGTTCCACAGGTCCGCTACTGTATAGTTGCACATCTCGCCATTTTCCTTACGCATGCACTTAACGATTTCGCCGGCTGTTGTTTCTAAATTGTGAATTTCCTGGTTTGTCGCTCTCTGACTATTGCTGCATAGTCCGCCGTTGAGAGAAATACAGTGAGAGTGCATGGCGTGCAGCTCTTCAATGAGGATATTTTTTCCGATTCAAATCATTGTAACATTTAAAATTAATAGACCTATGAGGCGCTATTGTAGGTTAATTGTGAACGAATATGTGGGAAACCCTGCAGTATCTTGGTTTCATGTTAAATCAGTGTCACTTTTTACATTAATTGTATATAAAAACTCTTTACTTTAATACAGCGACACAATATGGATATCTCCCACAGTGTTTCTATCATAAGCCCCTTTTACACAGCCAGTGAAAGCCGGGAATATGCCGGAATTTCGGCCCTACACCCTGCTATATAAATGCGACCGTTGCGGAACGGGGGAAGAAAGGTGCGAGAGATTGTTCTGGGAATTTTACTACCTCGGGGGGTAGTAAGATTGCCGACACAATCAGTTCCGCCTCTGTATAAATGCGGCCAGCTTGTTGTTGCGGAACAGGGGGGCGTTTGACGTTCCATAGCCTACGTTCTAAACATGCGACCATGGTAGCAGTTGAAAGACGTGTGTTTAACATTAACCACGGCGGCCTGATGTACCGTAAAAATCACCAAATAAAAGGAACAGCGTATAATCTAGCTGGTCATAAAGTCCGCTGCTCAATCCAAACCCCGCGCTTCATTTTCCAGAGTTTATGAGTGTATTTCTGCCCAGGGAAAGTTGTACAATGAAGTGGGAAAGCTATTGCTATGCTAAGCTAGTCCGCGACCGGATCACCGCCGCTATTATTATCCTTACGTCTGAGCGTATATCCACACTTTATTTCTGTCTACAGTAACGTGACTTCACACACTGTGTATGTGTATGTGTAGGCTATGTCTGAATGGCAGAGCACTGCCATCACAAAGAGAATCGCTCACAGCCAACCTGTCACACAAACCCACACAGACACACAGGTGAAGCAGTGAGCGGAGTGATTTTGTCAGTTTGGTTAACAGTCCCAGATATGTTGGACTCAGTGCGTAACGAGATCAACCGGCACATCACGGGGACAGTAAAATACGGCCCTCTTACTGCAAGCCCCAGCACTTCTGCTCTCAATTCTCCGGGCGGCCAATGTTGTTGTTGTAAAGCAGCAGACCGGCGTGGCGCTAAATGTTTATGTCACACCTGACGCTGCTTACAAGCACCTCTTTCATTCCGGAACGCTGTGTAAAATGGGCTACTGATGCGCCTGCAAGCCGAAGTTGCTTGGTTCTGTGAATAACACAGGAGCAAATAAGGACGACATATTGCCGGACTGTTGTTCCGTCAATATGCCGCAATCTCTTTGTAAAAGGGGCTATAAATTCACTCTTAGCTCTCATTCTCAGCCAATCACTGTGGGCATAGAAGGTATGAACATGACATCACCCATAGCAACAGGGTCAACCCTGCCCTCTAGTCTTAGCTTAGGAGTCCCTCCCATTCCTTAAAAGTTGGTCTTTGTGAATAGGTTTTAAGAAATTACTCTTTACTAAGAACTTTTAGTGCTCCTTGGGAGTACTCTTAGCGCCAAGATAAAATGTTTTGTGAATACGGCCCCAGATATCTAACCTAATATCTATTGGCTAATTGTTTCACTCTCAGCCCAGAGGTTAAAAGCGGGCTCGTCCGGGATTTGAACCCGGGACCTCTCGCACCCTAAGCGAGAATCATACCCCTAGACCAGGGGTCCTCAAACTTTTTTCCCAAAGGTCCATATTTTTTCTCCAATGAAAGTCAAAGGTCCGGATAAATTGCAAGAACGTTTATTACAGTGAAACGATCAATGTGATCAACCATTTTAGTATGTAACATTAACATAATATATTAACTTGAGTCTTTGAACTCAACAGCTCCAAATGAAAATGATGAAAAATGAAAATCAGCACTCATCAGCACCAAGTGAAGAAATACTATTATGGCTCCTTTAACAATCCTGACTAGTGAGACGCATGGCACTGTCTGTCAGCGACCAATTGCTTGAACCTTGGTACAAAAGGTGTAATTGCCAGTCGGAGACACTGATCAAGGTGTTGATCTGTCAACCTGCTGCGGAATGAGTCTTTAACCTTCTTCATGGTGGAAAATGCAGACTCACACCTATATGTGGAGCCAAACATGGTTAGCACAAATATGGCAACTTTGTGAAGGTTGGGCAAATCTCCTGCTGTAACCATCTTGGTCCAGAAGGTCACAGGGTCACAATTGGCTTCACTCAAAGCCACATTTTCTTGCAGGTCTATGAGCTCTGTTTGCAGAGCTGCAGGACTTGCCCATGGGAAGATGCTGTTGGCCTCTTTTGCAAACTGCTCAATCTGCTTCACTTGGCAAGGTTGTCCAACGAAGAGTAGTACTTGCTTGCCTATGTTGAAGCTGTCAAAGCGCCCTTTGAAATTTTCAGCCAACTTCTCCAAGAAGGCCCCATGGTTGTGACTGTGTTTGCCCTTTGTGTGCTCCAGAAGAGAGGGAAAGTGGAGATGTGCCTCTCTGATGTCACTACTGAAGATCTCCAGACGTCTTTGGAATGAGCGTACTGCTGCCATCAATTCACACACAGTATTATCTTTCCCTTGAAGTTTGAGGTTCAGCTCATTTAGGTGAGAGGTTATGTCCACTAAAAAAGCTACAAGCTCCATTTTGTCAGCATCCTGCAGAAAGTCCAAGTACTGTTGGGCTTTGGTGTTATTTTGCTCTGACAAAAAAACCTCAATCTCCTTTCTCACTGCCCAAATTCTCTCCAAGACTCTCCCCTTACTCAGCCATCTCACATTATTGTGGAGAAGTAAATCGTCATACTCAGCATTGGCCTGTAGAGGGAGACAGAAAAGATAGCATACCTTGAGTGACTTCTAAACACAGCCCTACATAGCCTACTACAGCCCTTCTGGTACCTGATTTTAATTTATTGTTTAATATCATAATGGTAGGCCTAAATGTATTATGTATAATTAATTTGCAAATAATGCCTAAAATACAACAACATGCAATAGCCTACTATACAGAAAATAAAGCTAGAAATTCAAATGAAAACCTCACCTCAGTCAAGAAAGTTCGCAAAAGCCTGTGCTGAAGGGCAGATGAGGCTCTTAAGTAATTCACAAGCTTCATGACATTCTCCATGACATCTGCATATTCTTTTCCAAGAGAGGCGCAAAGCACAGACTGGTGTATAATGCAGTGGTATGCCAGCATGCCTGGGTGATGCTCTTTCAGACGTTTTACAGCTCCCTTTGTCTTTCCAGTCATGGATGGGGCACCATCAGTTGCAATTGATACGACTGTCTTGATATCAATTCCCCTCTCATTAAGCATCTGCATTATGGCTTTAGATACGTCATCTCCAGTGGTGTGGCCAAGAAGAGGTGCCACACCCAGTATGTCTTCACAGAATACCCCCTTTGAACTGCTGAGGTATCTCACAAAGACACATAGCTGTGCTTTATCTGTGCGGTCTGTGGACTCGTCCGCAGCAAGTGAGATGCATTGCGCATTTTTCAAGTCCTCAGTTAATTGCTGCACTATGTCGTGTGCAAGTACTTCCACTCTTTTGACTGCGGTGGAGTCAGATAGTGGTATCTTATCAAACATATCTGACAGTTTATCCTTCTCATTTCCCTCAAACATTGCCTCAACAACCTCGTTGATACACTCCTTCACTATTTCTGCATCAGAGAAGGGCTTCTTATGTTTGGCCAGCACCCAAACCACTCGAAATGATGCTTCAGTTACTCTTTCTTGCAGTGTCAGTGTTTTTCGAAACAGTGAATGTGTTCCCTCATATGATGATTTTAACTGGTTGACTTTCGTGGTCCTTACCTCAGAATTTTGTGGGAACTGAGCCTCGAAATATGCGTGCTTTGTGTCATAATGCCTTTTCACATTCGCGCTCTTCACTAAAGCGACGGTCTCCGTACAAATGAGACACATCGGCCTTGTGCTGGATTTGGGCAGAATGAACGCATACTTTTCTGTCCATTCCGCTTTAAATTCTCTATTTTCTTCGTCAACTTTTCTCTTCTTTTGGCACTTTGACAGAGACATGACGGTGCTCGCTGAAACAGGTTTGCGGCTTGCTAACGGCTCGTCAGGTTCGCGCATGCGGCTTGCTAACAGGTTTCGCCGACGTGTTTCCCCAAATGCCCGCCCTATTTCACTTCTGATTGGCTAAAACGTAAATCGCTTTGAGTGATAGGCTCATATTCCCTGTCATCAAGCCCTTTCGTCTTGAATGTCTCCTGGCAGTGTTTAGTTTCACAGAGCCGACTGGCAGACACGGACACAAACACAGATGATTTTGTCACTTGGACAAGGTGGCTACACGAGTAAAACAAAGCTAGATTGCCATGAATGATATTTGGTGACACTTTATTTCACATTAGAAATTATTTTTGACGCATTAAAATAATTTTGAAAATACATTGCAATTACGTTGCCTAATTCAAAATCTAAATGGGTCCGGACAGACATGCCCCGCGGTCCGCCGGCGGACCGGAGTCCGGAGTTTGAGTACCGTGGCCCTAGACCAACGAGCCACCATTCATGAAGCCCGTTGCAAAATATGGTATGTACTCCAACAGCGCCCTCTGGTGGTCACAAGTGTTTATCTCACTGTTCTTGACATGCAGCGCTGCACTGAAATATGAAATAAATATTAACCTGGATTCGTAGCGTATACAGATGCATATGGCATATTATGTCGCCTATCAGTGGTGGCCTGAGAACACACCGGGCGCGTGGTCATTTTGTGTCAAAAAATGGTCCAACGTGCCACCAAAGCTTCAACGCGCCACCAAACAGCTAGTCTCCCCCCCCCCCGATATATTTATTCCCCTAATCAACCATGGCTGCGACCCGACCCGACACAACAGCGTTCATGTCCGCACAAAAACAACAACTCGGCCAACAATTGTGCCAAAAGACAAATAAACAGCAAGAGAACGGAACAAATAGCCTTAAAACAGCATTGAAGATTCACGCCACTCGGAAATGAACACAAACAGCAAGGCAGCAGCACCATACCAAACACATTTACAGCAGCATTGTGCGCAGGGCAGTAGAAAATAAAGGCAAGTAGCCTACATTACATGGCTGTGACGGGACCGTGGCTGGCGTAGATATATAGGCATAAACACCGGTGCTTCGCTGTAGCCTACTCGTTGTGAAAGTTCCCCGGACTTTAGCCGTTATGTTTGGGTTCATTATATGGAGGTGGTGGCCGCACACAGCCGGGTGAGTTAGCTAACGCTATCCGACCGGTGCTAACTTGGTTTATCGGCTTAAGCACAGCCACACATATTCACTGAATTAACCAGGAAGCCCATTCTCCTGGCTCACTTTCCCCACCCCGAGCGGCTTCATATCACCAGCCAGCCGCAAATACATTTCCTCCACGGTGTTTCGCACACACAGCGGTGATAATTTGCTCCTCCATCTTGTCTGAGATTTTTCTGTCCTCCGGCTCTCTGCCAGTGACGTAGGGTCAAGCTCACCGCTGATTGGCCAACGCGGCTAAACGTCTCGCGCCGGAGCGTTGAAAGTTCAATATTTTCATCTTTTTTTGACGCTTTGCCGGCGCGGTGAAGCTTTGGCAACGCTTTGCCGGCGCGGTGACGCTTTGGCAACGCGCCCAAACCGCCAAAAGCAACGCTTTGCCGCGGCCAACGGATCATCGCGCCTAATAGTCTAGCAGCAAGTGCTCAAAAAAGGCTTTAGTTTTCGAGATACCCCTACCCGAGGTAGAACAAACCTCAACAATGATTTTTTTTATCTTTAGAATGTCCTGTTCATGAAACTGATTGTTGAGCATTTTTATCTTTGGGGGAAATGTGTTTTTTTGGTTATTCTTTAGAACTACCCCACTCCCTCAAAAAGAGCCAAATTAGGCCATTCCGAATAGGGGATATGTGACAAAAAAGTCCATAACTTGGGAATGCACACTCTTTTCTTCAAGGCAGGATCGATCCATGCTTTCATGTTGTTTACTCCAAATTCTGACCCTACCATCTTACTTTCGCAACCAAATCAAGACTCATCAGACCAGAAAAGACTTTTCCAATCTTTCATTGTCCTGTCTTCTGCTGCTGAACCTTTGGTTGGTCGCGTTTTGTGTTCAGAGATGGTATTCTGTATACACTGGTTGTAACAAGTGGTTATTTGAGTTAATATTGCCTTTCTATCATCTTGAACCAGTATACCTATCCTCCTCTGACCTCTGACATCAACAAGGCATATTCATCCACACAAATGCCGCTCACTGGGTATTTTTTATTTTTCGGGCCATTCTCTGTAAGCCCTAGAAATGGTTGTGCATGACAATCACAGTAGATCAGCAATTTCTGAAATACTCAGACCAGCACCTTTGGCACCATCAACATTTACATGTTCAAAGTCACTTAAACCCCCTTTCTTCCCCATTCTGATGCTCGGTTTTAACTTCAATAAGTTGTCCTGTCCAGGTCTACATGCCTAAATGCATTGAGTTGCTGCTATGTGATTGGCTGATAAGTTATATGTGTTAACAAGAAAATTAAGGGCTGTACCTATTAAAGTGGCCGGTGAGTGTATAGCGCTAGTTAGTTCTTTAACTTCTCTTGCAAACGCCAATTGTGCATGTTTGGTCTACTCGTGGTCCCTGGTGTCATTCACCCTTCTCTTCTCAGTGGATTTCTCAAACTCTCCAACCACACTTGCCATCTCGGGGCCAGACATTATCCAGCGTCGCAGAGCTGCAGGGTTCTCTGCAAGTCCCACAACACCACCGCTTGGTCAAAAGCTGAGAAGCAGTGTGTTGTTTTCTTCACAGCAAAGTTTCGTTTCAGAAACTGCTCATGGACATCAGGATGTGTATCCTACAGTGAAATCATGCCACACAAGTGGACTGGTATTCATCTGGCATAGTGGGTGTGTCCCAAAGCAAAGAACCAAAGCACGATCTTGGTCAGTGCATCTATATAGAGTAGGAAGTTGGCCTCTCTTATTGATTGCACATAGATCATTTACTCTATTTACAGCTGCAGGACAATGGACCAGAAGTGAAACTGGGGACATGACAAAGCTCTTTCACTACACCAAGGACAGAGGATTATGACTCTCCTCCTGTTCATTTATGTACTCGGTGAAAGCCCTCTGCAGGAGAAGGTATAGGCTGCTGGCTGTGACCTTATGAACATGGCAGAGGCGTCACGTGACAGGCTTTCAGAAATGAATCTGCTGTCCCTGTTGTAGCAACTCCAGCTTGCACAAGTGCTCTACACACGCTACCTTCCAAGATAATGCCAAGTACCTTGAGTGCTGCCATCTCAATGTGGAACCCACCAAACATCACAATAAAGTTATCTTCACCATGAGCTGCTGGCCAAGTCCACTGGATTTGTTTTGCCACTGCATACAGAGGTTGATCCAGAGTGATGATTGATACCTGACCAGGATTCATAATCTCCACTGCCTTCTTCACCACATTCATAGAATGGCGTATCATGGCGAACGGTTTTGGCTTGGTCATAGAAAAGGGGAAGTACACACTACATTGTGTAATTCTTGGTGTTAACAATGTTTTTATGCTATAGTATGATTATTGTATAACATTTAGACGGAGTGAGATCCACTGTGAAGATCCCTCTCCATTGATGGCGAGCCTCCCAGTGTGATCCTTCCAGGCCGAGGAAACGACCCATGAAATACTCCACATGTGATATGGCCGTACCAGTCGCCAGGATTCACACATCCATTGGACTACTACACACGTCCTTTCCAAGAACTGTCACAGGACCAGTTACAGCCATTTTAACAGAGAACCACTGACAGTGGATTAATTAACCGGAAGTGATCACCAAACAGACTGACTAAAAGGACTATTGACAACACTTGTTTATTTTATATGGCCCATGTTTTTATTTTCAAATTATGTATATGCATATGTGTTTTGGGTGTTACCTACAACTCTATGTGAGTAAACGTTACTGCTTGCAACTTACCTTGCCTGGTACTTTCATTGTGGTAACTGTTTATATCACTTAGCTCCTTCGGAACCTAGAGCAATATTGACTTACTCAGAGTGGGTTACACAGATATAATAGCAATTACACCACTCAAACAGGCTAAACTGATGTATTGGTCAGGCTTTGAAATAGACATTTACTTGTAAGCATAGAAGGTCAGCATACAACTCATGAACTGATTATGTAATTCATGAAAATATGCATAACTCCGCTAATATTTGAAGGTTTTACCACAATTTAGTTCCCTGAATGCCAGATATATGAAGTTGGGTACTTTCTAGCATGTTTTAAATAGCACCACTGCCTTGTCCATCCTTGAAAATGTAGGATTAGACACCATAATCATGATCCTAGGTGCTCTACAACCCAAGCTACTGGTATTATAACAGTTGCTGGTGCCCATTTTCAAATGATGGCCGCCGTGGGCGCCATAGGAAAAATTGGCGATGGCCCTTTAGTAAAAAATCTTCCTTAGGGCATGCTCTATCAGTGTGCCAAAGCACAATGCATTCACATATCTGCTGGACTATAGGCTATTATGCCACCTATCCCCCATTCGGAATGTCCAAATTTGGCTATTTCAGTGCAGGAGTACTTCTAGAGAAATCTCTTTAGAAATGTAACTGTAATAGATATCTTCATACAACCACTGGTTATTGTTCAATAGCATCCTAGACAACACATAAATGGTATATTTGGTAGGGATTTATGTTTTGGTGATATGTGAGAGAAAAGTAAAGGAACCCTCTTTTCCTATCACAACAAAAGTACCATTTCCATCTAAACTAAATCTATGTATACAGGACCCTATTTCAATAAATGTTTTGCTAAATTACATTTTAACTTTTTGGTGATGTGGGACAGACACCTGGTTAGTACCTCAGCAAATCTGATGAAGAAAATAGTGTGCATTCCGAAGTTATGGACTTTTTTGTCACATATCCCCTATTCGGAATGGCCTAATTTGGCTCTTTTTGAGGGAGTGGGGTAGTTCTAAAGAATAACCAAAAAAACACATTTCCCCCAAAGATAAAAATGCTCAACAATCAGTTTCATGAACAGGACATTCTAAAGATAAGAAAAATCATTGTTGAGGTTTGTTCTACCTCGGGTAGGGGTACCTGAAAATCTGAGGGCCCCTCCTGCTAGTCTATAAACCAATGGTTCCCTATGCAAAAATAGGATTTTTCAACGCGGCCACCACACCCAACGCGCCCGGTGTGTTCTCACCTTAATGTTGCAGGCAATGCACTCAGTCGAGCTGTGACTAAATGAGTTCCTGTTGGCTTTTAAGGGATTAATAAAGCATGAGCTCAAGACGAGAATCAACGAGCCAGATGTGAGCATAATCCAGTTGTTTCTAAAGGTGCGAACACACTGCACATCGCCGCGCGGCGAGTTTACAGAGAAAGTCAATGTATTTCGAGCGCCGCCGCGCGAATCGGCGGCGGCCGGCGGCGAGCGGTTCACGCGGCGCGGCGCGGCCGCCGCAGAAGTTGAAAATATTGAACTTTTCGCCGCCGGCCGCGCCGCGATAGCCAATCAGCGTTGAGCTCCTCCCGACGTCACTCACTTCGGGACCACGTGCACATTCAATGAGTCATCGGGCGGCGGCGGACACAAATGAGCCAAATGAGCCAACATTATCAGGCGGCGCGGATCCTGCGATTCGCGCGGCCAACCGCCGCGCCGCAGAGTGCAGTGTGTTCGCACCTTAAGTCCCTGCTACTAATATATACTTCTATGTATCTAAATGTTAGAAGTCACATCTCGTTGAGACTCGGCTACTCAAACAGAATCACCTTAAACATTATTCCATGTGATGTAGGCAGGGCTGCCTTTATGCACGGGTTTACCTGTTTTTTTTTTAACTTTTACATAGGATCTCAGAATTCAATAGCCTACACCTTCATATTCAAACCGGTGAAGTAGGCCTTTAAGTGATTTTGTATTTCATCAATAGAACTATTGTGGTGTAGATAAACTTGGCTTTAACGCATGTGTATTGTATTGTTTAGCTGATCTCGCCAAACTCTGGTCATGGCACGCCACGGACCACGGTTGCAGTCAATGAAACTTCTTGAGAGCTCAGACACCTAAATTTCACAGCAGCAGACAATCGCGTCACGTACACACTAAAACCCAATCCCGCTGAGACAGACGACAGTGTGCCTCTCATGGGCCTTTCACACCGCCGCAAAATCGGCGCTAGTTCTGGGCTAGTTCGGAGTTAGAGCCAGTGTTTTGGTTTCACACCGCCAGAAAGCCTGCTCCGGGCAGGCTCCGGGCCGTAACAACTGGTTCTTATCAAACCCCAGGACTGAGCAGGGTTTGATAAGAACCGCTTGCGCCAGCGGCCGGGGGAGGGATTATCCTGACCAACCAGACCAACTCAAACCTCATGCCCGCCATATTTAAAAACACCGCTACTACGAGACGTAAACATAACATAATTACCGAACGTAGCGATCAAATTGACCGGCGAGAATACGCTGTATGGGTCCTGTTTGGTAAAGAAAGCAAAGCGAGAGCCAACACGTGTAAAAATAAGACGCTATTCGCCGCTGTTGTTGTGCTAAAAGCTAGCGGTAGCTTTAGCGTTACCCACAAGAGCAGCGGCGTCGGACCACGTACACACGTTTACAGTGACGTCATTACGTTGCTCTCTTGCCGGCTCCATGGCTGTCTCCGGTCGATGTGAAACCAACCGGTTCATAACTGGGATAAGGCTGTAACCAGTTTTGAACTGACCCCAACACCAGCCTGGAACTGACTCTTGGTTCATTTTGGTGTGAAAGGCCTATCAGAGAGCAGACGCCCGTTCACCAGGGATAAGCTGCAGCCAAATCTCCTATTTCAAGAGGTTTCTACATTTTACGGTGAATTTAATGGGCTCCATGGTGCACCTCGCCTCACTCATGGTGTTAAGGTGCGAACACACTGCACTCTGCAGCGCGGCGGTTGGCCGCAGGATCGCAGGATCCGCGCCGCCTGATAATTTTGGCTCATTTGGCTCATTTGTGTCCGCCGCCGGCCGCCGCCCGCCGCCCGATGACTCATTGAATGTGCACGTGGTCCCGAAGTGAGTGACGTCGGGAGGAGCTCAACGCTGATTGGCTATCGCGGCGCGGCCGGCGGCGAAAAGTTCAATATTTTCAACTTCTGCGGCGGCCGCGCCGCGCCGCCGATTCGCGCCGCGCCGCCCCTGGCCGCGCCGCGTGAACCGCTCGCCGCCGGCCGCCGCCGCCGGCCGCCGCCGATTCGCGCGGCGGCGCTCGAAATACATTGACTTTCTCTGTAAACTCGCCGCGCGGCGATGTGCAGTGTGTTCGCACCTTTAACGTGTGTTGTGTGCTCATCTTCAATTCTCACACACACTCCCTCTCTCACTCACTTGCCAGACAGTGAGACATAGGGCCTACTTTTCACGTTGTAAATAGTTGTACTTTTCAAATTATTGTTTTTTTTCCTACGTCTGAGACTGCCCCATTGCATTATGGGTAGAAGCTACTGACATTGAAATATGGATTTATTAATTAGTGTTATTGCATAATCATAAATAGTCCCTTTTATCAGTTATTGTGCTTATTGGTGAGGTGTCTGATGAGCCTAAACACATGTTTCCTATCCACAGCTGTCATTGCACTACTGTTTAGTTGTTTTGTCTGCTGGATGAGCCATCAGATTGTTTGATCATTCTGTTATTTTTTAATTTCACCTCTTGCCGACCTGGGACCTATTGCATAAAAGTGGAATTAAGATATCCAGGATGATTGATAAAGCCAGCCTTGACAAAGCCTAGCCTGGGCACTTTGGATTAGTCAATTACATAAACGCCAATCCAGGATGAAAAGGGGCCGCTTTGTCAAGCCAGGTAAGTAATTCTGTTAAGTGCCAGCCCACAGCTTTCAGAAGTAGACCCAGAGATCGAACATAGATTTACTGATGTAAAAATGTAAAAGACGGCCCATTTTCCCACAATGCCTTGCTAGTTTAAACCGTAAGTCAGGGGGCAGTTCATTTCATACAGGAAATGTCTGCAGGTGAAATTCTTAAATGAAATATCATGGGAAGTCCATTCAAAAAGTTAAACTTTCATAGATTCATTGTGAAATATGTCAGGCCTTCTTTCTGGATGATTGATTGATTATGGAAAAAAAAATCCAGTATCTCAAAATATTAGAATATTGCATACTACCAATCAGAAATGTTGACCTTCTGGGGCCTATTGCATAAAAGTGGAATAAAGACATCCAGGATGATTGATAAAGCCAGCCTTGACAAAGTCTAGCCTGGGCACTTTGGATTAGTCAGTTGCATAAACGCCAATCCAGGATGTAAAGGGGCTGCTTTGTCAAGCCAGGTGTAAGTAATTATGTTAAGTGCCAGCCCACAGCTTTCAGAAGTAGACCCAAAGATCGAACACAGATTTACTGATGGAAAAATGGAAAAGACGGCCCATTTTCCCACAATGCCTTGCTAGTTTAAACCGTAAGTCAGGGGGCAGTTCATTTCATACAGGAAATGTATTCTCTGCCAGCTGTTCTTGATGTTCCTGCATGTTTTATGATAAAATAGTTGACAGTGAGCAGTCTGCAGGTCCATCTAAAAAAATTAATATCATGGAAAGTCCATTCAAAAAGTGAAACTTTCATAGATTCATTACAAGAAGTGAAATATGTCAGGGCTTTTTTTGGATGATTGATTGATCATGGAATAATAAATCCAGTAGCCTATCTCAAAATATTAGAATGTTACATACAACCAATCAGAAAAAGGGTTTATAATACAGAAATGTCGACCTTCTGAAAAGTATGTTTATTCTAGATTAATTTCACTTCATGTGTAATTAATTTCTAGAATATATTTAAGTTTCACTTTTTGAATTCAATTACAGAAAAAAGGAATTTTTCATTGATATTGAATTTTGTTTCAGATGCACCACGATATATTATAAGTACAAAGTGAATTTATTTGACCCACACTTGCAACGTCATCTGCCATCGATAATCAATTGTATAAATATAGCCTGCAATATGAACAGACTATCACATACATTATTATAATTTATATCATTGCATCTTAATCTAATTATAATTAAGTTAATTATAAATGGTTCAGGTTAAATAAATAAAAAATAATAACCATTTAACTAAATGACAATGCAGTCTTTTATGTGGTACCTTAAAACAGGCTAATGAAAATAAAGCAATACACGGAAGATCATGGAATAACTGTTAAACACCTTAATTTCAGATCGGAGTGACAGCTGACTGAGCCAATCAGGCAACAGAATAAGTTTATCCTTTACGTTTAGCCTGGTCGGGACCAGGCTAAACGTAAAGGATAAATCTCCATGGTAACTTATGTCCCTCCGCTTTTATGCAACCAGATCATGGCTAACGCAAGCCAGGATAACCGAAATATCCTAGGTTAATCCCTTTTCCTAGTTTTATGCAATAGGCCCCTGAAAAGTATGTTAATTCTAGATTAATTTCACTTAATGTGTAATGAATCTAGAATATATTTAAATTTCACTTTTTGGATTAAATTACAGAAAAAAGGAAACTTTCATTGATATTTAATTTTGTTTTAGATGCACCTCGATATAGTTATAAGTACAAAATGAATGTATTTGACCCACATTTGCAACGTCATCTGCCATCGATAATCAATTGTATAAATATAGCCTGCAATATGAACAGACTATCACATAAATCGATTATAATTTATATAATTTCATTTTAATGTAATTATAATTAAGTTAATTACAAATGGTTCAGGTTAAATAATAAAAAAGAAGAACTATTTAACTAAATGACAATGCAGTCTTTTGTATGGTACTTTAAAATAGGTTATTGAAACTAAAGCATTACACAGAAGATCAGGCAACAGAATAAGTTTATCCTTTACGTTTAGCCTGGTCGGGACCAGGCTAAACGTAAAGGATACATCTCTATGGTAACTTATGTCCCTCCACTTTTATGCAACCGGATCATGGCTAACGCAAGCCAGGATAACCGAAATATCCTAGGTTAATCCCTTATCTTAGTTTTGTGCAACAGGCCCCTGATGTATCTCACAGAATTGAACGCTCATCACAACTGCACAGGGGACTGGCTGCAGTACCATTTACAGCCACAGCACTAAGTCAATGGGATGGTGGCGCTGTTTGAACATGTAAGCTTCTGTCCATGGAGACAGTAATGCATCGGCCAATATGTTTATAGAGACAGAGGGTCCTATCTATTTGTGTGTAAACGGACTTTAGCAGGACACATAACTGGGGATGTCATGAAGATCGTCATCAAGTAATTTAAGTAATGTTTCCTGAATCACTTGCCGATATATTTTTTAATTTTTTATCAGGGAGCATTATCTTGTATTACTTTCAAGAACATCTGGTTTATTTTTCATATATAATTTAATTTGATTATTTCAATAAACTACTTATTTCAAGTTATTTTTTGCCACTGCTGTTATCCAGTAGCCTGGAAATCCAGACCCATATCTAGAACGATAGAGGGTCTGGCCACGATCAATAGTAATTCCCAACTCTTGTGGCGGCTCCTACTCGTGCATTTCAAATGCAAGGTGTTGAGATATTTCATTCTTGGACTACATTGCATATAGCGATGCAGCTGTCAAAAAGATCATCAGCTGAGGTCCAAAGCAACTTAGCTCCTTTAACAATCACACTTCAACACAACCACACAAATGTACTGTATGTTTTGCTGTTGGAATGCAGCTGAACATGAATATGTTTTTCTGCATAAATATACATTGCAGCATTCTCACCCTTCTCATCCTAAAAACAGACTAGGGTAAATATACAAATAGTTTTGAAGGAAAAACAAATAACTATACAAAACAAATCAAATCTAACCATGATTTTTGTTTAGTTTAAGTGCTCATGCAAGTACAAATGCCTCATTTCTCAATTATATCTGGCTTTTTCCACACACATTCAACTATGGAGTGTGGTGAGTGTAAGTGTGTATGTGTGTGGTGTGTTGTTGTGTGTGTGTGTGTGTGTGTGTGTGTGTGTGTTGTTGTGTGTTGTGTGTTGTGTGTGTGTCAATATACGTACGTATATACACTCACCGCCACTTTATTAGGTACACCTGTTCAATGGCTTATAAAAACAAAAAGCTAATCAGCCAATCACATGGCAGCAATTTAACACATTTATGCATTTAGACGTGGTCAAGACAATGTACTGAAGTCAAACCAAGCATCAGAATGGGGAAGAAAAGGGGTTTAGGTGACTTTGAACATGGCATGGTTGATGGTACACGGCAGGATGGATCCATACTTTCATGTTGTTTAGCCAAATTCTGAACCTGCCACCTGAATGTTGCAACTGAAATCGAGACTCATCAGACCAGGCATGATTTTTCAATCTCCTATTGTCCAATATTGGTGATCCTGTGAGAATTGCCTCAGTTTCCTGTTCTTAGCTGAAAGGAGTGGAACCCGGTGGAGTCTTCTGTTGCTGTAGCCCATCTGCTACAAGGTTGGTCGTGTTTTGCGTTCAGAGATGGTATTCTGCATACCCTGGTTATAACAAGTGGTTATTTGAGTTACTGTTGCCTTTCTATCATCTTGAACCAGTATGCCCATTCCCTTCACTGACCTCTGACTTCAACGAGGCACTTTACGTCCACACAAATGCCGCTCACTGGATATTTTTTCATTTTCGGACCATTCTCTGTAAACCCCATGGTTATGAGTGAAAATCCCAGTAGATCAGCAGTTTCTGAAATACTCATACCAGCCCTCCTGGCACCCTCAACATTGCCATGTTCAAAGTCACTTAAAACCCCTTTCTTCCCCATTCTGTTGCTCGGTTTCAACCTCAATAAGTTGTCCTGTCTAGGTCTACATGCCTAAATGCATTGAATTGCTGACATGTGATTGGCTGATTAGTCATATGTGTTAACAAGAAAATGAACCGCTGCACCTATTAAAGTGGCCGGTGAGTGTAGCTTCATATGCATATAACTGCTGTTTGCACTCTAGTGAGACCCACCTTCATTTAGTTGCATTGCACTCAGTTTACTTTGTAATGACCATAAATGGAATCTAATATAATTGACCTTTTATAGATTGATGCATTGAGTGTTGCTTTTTAGTCGTTTGTCTCTGTTCTGTTCAATCATTGTTATATCACT
The DNA here is from genome assembly GCA_026122265.1 of Ammodytes dubius. Lineage (NCBI taxonomy): Eukaryota > Metazoa > Chordata > Actinopteri > Uranoscopiformes > Ammodytidae > Ammodytes > Ammodytes dubius. The sequence goes on from CM047513.1 coordinate 23,448,008, forward strand.
TTTGTATTTTTGGTTCCTCTGTTGATGTCTGAAGACCCCCTCCAAATGGAGATGCTTCATGTCAAGGGGTATACCCTCCAAAACAGTATTTTAAAAAAAGAAAAAGAAAAAAGGTGAATACAGACAAAAGTACAGTACAAAAATTCTGTCTATTTTGAGTTGATAAGAACGAAAGGCTCTCTAGTTGTTTTGTGATGGCAACATCACTAATGTATTATCCTTGCATTACAAGTCAAAACATGCACATAAGTTTAACAAAAACTATTCTGAATTATCATCAAAAATAATTTAAATAATTTTGTAATTTCAGGAGTATACCTAACACATTTCTTCTCTACCACCATCATTTTAAATACATTTAGAATTTTTTCTTAATTTGTTATCAAACTAACGTACAAAAAGGTTTAGAAAAAAAGACAGAAAATCTTTTCTGGACTGTCAAGCAGAGCTAGGGTAAATTTGCTTTCAAGTGTGGACAACCTCTTCCTTCAAGCAAGATTGATTTTTTTATGGAAAACTAAATTGAGTTTTAAAATTGCATTAGGTTAAAAGTAAATTCAGAGAAAGCACAATGCATCATTAGGGTTTTGCTTCAGCTTCAGCTTCGAACCACTTCAGAACACTCTCCTTGTTGTCTGCGATCCATTTCATGTTGGCAATGGTTCTCTCAATAGACTGATCCACTGCCAGGGTTCCAGATCCAAAACCAACTTCAGCGTTATCTGCCTTGAACTGCCTCAGCTGTAAAAACAAACAAAATAGCCATATACAAGTCAGACAACAACAAATTACAGAGGCAATACAAAGAGGCAGGTGTCTGTTGTCCTAAATCACAAGTATAGGACCAGAGTCAAATTACTATTTAATTCGAGTCCGACTAGAGTAGACACAATTTGACCTACTTGAACTGTATATATCATAAATTTAATAAAATATTTTACTTTATACTACCTTTTTTTGATTCTCATTTACATAACACAGTAAAACCCCTACATATCCAAAATCTCAAACAGTACAGAGGCCTTTTTTCAGGTAGCTGGTTATGAGGCAACCCAGAGTTTGTTCGCTCTGAGTTAGTGGAAACTCTTGGTTTTCCGTTTAAGGTAGCAGGTTCAGCGTAACCGAGAGTCAGTTTCTGCAGCAACATACGCCGTGGGCCTAACCTGCTGGATAGGTGATTTGATCTACTCTGAGTTTGTTTTCACTTTACACTGCAGCTCGGACTGAAGCAAAATCACTACATAGAAATGTCCATCGGGATGTTTTTATCATTTCCTGATGATTTTACGTTTGATCGATCATGTATCTGATCAGTAGCCTTGTTCTCAGCCCTCGGCCACCTTACACATCGCAAACATGCTCTATATTCAGATTAAAGGTGAAGTGAGCGATATATTTAGGTTAATATACGTATTAAATCACTCTATATTCATACAGTGATCACTTATATATTGTGCACGTTTCATACCTCCGATCTCTCCGTCACCCGCTCTGCATGTAATCGGCAAATTAAATTGTTCGGGGATCCCGAAAGTAGTATCCAATCAGAATAAAGAACGCTACAAACCGGCACCCGTCTCACTGCCGGTGCACCCGCAGAGCGGAGCAGGTAAAATTCCTTCCCAATGTCTGTTTTGATGGTTTTTATCATGTTTTATCACACTTATGGATCTGAGATGATGCTAGATAACTCGCTGCTTGAGGACCGCAGTGCATTAATGTGGTGACGTAGGGACGAGCGAGGGGACTGCTAACTGCAGTAACTGACAGGAAGTTAGCTAAAAGAACCATTCCGCTTACAGCACCTTTAATAAACCTATTTTATTGTATGTATCTGATTATTTATTCTTTTATGAAACAGATTTCAGGTTGAAATGTAATTCTGCGGCTGCACGCTATCGTTACTGTTCACTTGCGTGATCACAAAGTCACAGACGAGCCTCGTTAAATAGCCTAATATGGATATAGAAATAATTTAATAATTTAAAATGTGATCACTAGAGGACAAGGGATCTGGTAATAAATAAATCAGGCTCTACAATGGAAACTGTCACCTAATTTGTCTGACGTTAATGTCTTTCACTCCCCATTTACAAGAAGCGACAGTGTATTTACTGCACAGTAGCCCAGTAGTATTATAGCTTGCCTACACAATAAAGCAAATATAAAACACTGTCAGCAACGCTGTGCAGCCCCATCTTAACACTTTTGCTGCCGCTGATATGCGTAATTTACGGTAATTCTTAAAATAGACTAGGGCCTATTGCTTCTCATACGGAAGCAATGATGTTCTTTTGTTTGCCCCGTTTTTTTCTGTATTGCAGAGGTGATTAGATCAGAGTTATGAGATAATATCCCCGTTAATTCTTCTCCATACCGTAAGCTCATTCTTTAATATTTCTAACTCTAGTGGGAGGAGCAGAGAGGTTTTCTTTTCTTTTCTTTTATGAGAAGTGGGGAAGTGGGAGGATCAAGCATTTGTTTCGCCTGTTTCCATGGTGAATCATGTCATCAGCGATCCATTGACGATGGCTTTTACGCACACGCTCAACTCAGAGTGAACATGCTCAGAGTTGATAAACCCAATGCTGATCCACTGTTCTGAAACCGAAAACCCAGAGTTGCTCATCAACTCATAGCGCAGGATTAAACTCCCCTCGAGTACAACAATATTTACACTCATGTGATTCCAACAAGTGCTAGAATAAATATTAAGAAAAGAAAAATAAGTATGAGAGCAGATTTACAGTAATAATAAGATGGTATGTCTCTTTCTACTTATGTTCATCTTATCTACATTAGTGTCTCAGTGCAATTCACAGTGACACACAAATTCAAAACACCACACTTAGTTGGTAACTAACCCTTCTATATGAAATCAAGGTTTGAAACAACAAATCTTGTTAACCATGATGTATAGCGAGAAACCTGCTGATCCACAGGCCTGCCGGACAGTCAGGCATCTCCCATATCATATGGGAACCTTGTGACACACAACTTAATCTACTGTACAACATTTGTTGGTTTTGGTTTTGGTTTTGGAAAGGCTGGACGAAGATACAACCCTCCAATCCCTTTTAAATATACGTTAAGTATTGCTCTTACTAGGGCCCAATGTTGAACAATTCACAATGTGGAGAAATTCAGTTTGTTTCACAGACCAGCCATGCCAAGTTATGGTAGCTTGCAGTGGCAGTTGCTCAGTCCATGGAGAAAGAGATAAAAATTGTATCTAAAACTGGGCAAAATCACTACCGAAAAAACCCAATTAATTACGTGAAAAAAGGGACTGAAATATCTAACCTGTTGAAGCTCGAATTGAGTGGAAAAGCGATTAGTGACTCCGTTGATGAGGTTGGAGAAGGAGAAGGAGCCACCGCCATATCTGATGGTGTAAAACAAAGCAAAGAGATAACAGATTACCAAATCAATATTAATTGTTTACAGGTGAGCAGGGTCCTTTTTCCTGTCATTTAGAATTAAAATGCCAACTGTAAAGTACGCTGTATTTTCTAAAAGGCACAGTTAAACAAGGGGACAGGAATTTTACATCCTGCTCTGTTTGAATAACAAGAAACTAAATTACATTTAGTTAAAAGGTCTCTGACTCTGAATAAAGCCGAATTAAATTAGATGAATGACCATGGTCACACAGACCAGACGATTGCCTGAGATTTGATTAGAAGTCACACCAAATACCTTTATTTTAATCTGAAAAATAAATAAAGGGTATATTTTATGTAATGTGTATACTTAAAATATGGGAGCTAAAACAAGTATATACACAAAGTGGTACACAAACTACCACTGAAACATCCTCTCAACAGCCATGATATCAAGCCTATGCTATGAAGGGGGTGGAGGGGCTGCACGGTTCATGAGGGGTAACAATTAAAGTTCACATAAGGCAGAATTACACTGAGCACTGATAGTAAACATTGCTGTAACTCCCTATCTGCTCTGGTGATCATGTTAAAATGGATATTGTATTATGTGACTGTGATTCAGCTTGAATTCTGACTTTTTTAATCCATAACAACCTTTTTACTCAGAACTGTAAAAGCCATTTCAGCACCTTTTAAATTGTCATGTTATGGAGAAATTCTTATTCTGAGCAGACTCGAGTTATAGAATACAGATCTAAGGACGTTTCTCATGTTTGATGGGAATGCATTGGAGTAAGCAACTAAAAAGTATTTTGTTGTACTCACTGGGTGAAAATGTATGACCACTCAGCCCTGACAAAGTCCCACACCAGAGACTGACCAATCACATTTTTGGCAATGTAGACAATGGTGGAGGTAGCATCCTGCTTTCGGATAAATTCTGGATTCAGAGTGTACTGCAGGTACCTGAAAAGGGTACATGTATAACATTACTATAAAATGTAGTATAATATATAGCAGTATTAACTGGACAGTCTGTAACTACACCTGTTGAGCAGCCAGGGTTGTTTCGTGCAGGCCAGGGCAGAGCGGAGTTTTTCAGCTTCAGTAGCAATAGTGGCATTCCTAAACTTTCCCCAAGCAAACTCCCACTCTTTAGCGCCACCTGCTGCAATGGCGTTACAGTACACAGTAGATCGCAGGTTGGGGTGAATCCTGAAAAATGATGACATCTTTAAAGTCCATTACAGTGATAAAGGAAATATAATTGCATTTAAAGTATAGTAAATAGTAATTGTTATATTGGATGGGGGAAAAAAGTTACACATTGAGATGATGTACACACTCACCCATTGATGTTGGAGTCCATCCATTTATCAAACCATGACTTGGTCAGTTGTTGGCATTCTTCGAGGCCTGTCCTGCAAGCCAAGCTAATAGCATTCACCTGATTATACCTGAGAAAGGAGCAAAATGAAGGAGAAGGAATATTAGAAGACAACATGAAGAGTATTAGTGGGAACAGTAAAACAGGGGTATTTGTGAAGTATTCTAAAAGGAGCAATAGTAACAAGCGATTTGGTGATGGCCAAACTTAGCTCGTGTTTTACTGAAGTAATGCTAACAAGGCTGGATAATAAAATTAGATAATATTGTTGTCTTTGAGTAAACAACTGTACTAACTTTTATGAAAATTAAACACTGGGTCCTTATGGGGTTTTTCCCTATATTTTTGTAGCACAGTTATTTCATTTTGAACTGTCTAATTTGCAAATAAAATTCTTTAGTTATAGTCCATCTGAAAAAGTATAATCTCCAGAACAATTGATGTCCATGTATTTCTCCTTACTCACTGGTCCATGTGTCCAACTGGTTCCTTACTCCAATTGTCAGTTATATTTTTATAGTAATTAAACAGAGGGGTGACCTGTTTCTTCAGGTAATCCTAAAAACAAGGAAGACAGAGAGGAAAATTTGACAATTAAATCATTTTATCAGATAAAAGATGACCAACTTTTGTTTTGGCTCTTTTAATTTATATTCTAGTATGTTTGGCTGAAAGAAATATACCTGCATGGGACCATAAACCTCACTGCGGTCAAACATGAGGTAGAAGAAGTCCAGGTTGTTCAGGGCCGACTCCCATGGTATATACTCTCTCTCTTTGTTCAGGTACTTGGTGGTACTGAGGGCCAGCACTGTAGAAATTATCTTTGCCCTTAAGATTACAAGATTGTGAAAATGAATTGGGATATCCTTCAACATATTGATCATTAATTGATAGTTTTCACATATTTTAGTTTAACCCCTCACTGGCAAAATAATTATATACCCTCATAAATATACTGGGAAGCATGAATCAAATACTGTATATTCTATTTTGTATAGGCTTCGCACTTTAAGGCTTTCACTATTGGGTTAACCCCAAATGCGCATTTAGCACATACAGTAAAAGAGCGAGTCATCTGCTCCCATATTTCATCAGCGAGACTGAGTAGCACTACCTCGGCTATTTTCAGAGCCACGAGCAAACATCCCCGCTAACGTGTCTTTTTAAAACCACAAACTAGTCTCAAAAACAAACAGCACTTTTCAGAGCCACCCGAACGGCATCACTTCAGCCCCAAGTCTTCACCTACATTGACAAAGGAGTCCTCGGACTATGCCAGAGTCTTCCCCTCTCCGGATGGAGAGGTTTGGGCTTGTGGCGGGTGACGTTCCTCCCTGCCAGTAGTCGGCGCTCTCAAGTTGCCGGGCATTATTTTCAGGTGGGCCGCAAGAAGAGGCCTCACAGTTCCACTGCCTCATGCCCCTCCCACCCCTCCCGATGAGATGGCTGGGACTTCTTTCCGCGGCGCAACCCACTCGGCAGGACCCAATTTGGCAGATTGTTCCTTCCATCAAGCCATATATCAGCAGGGCTTGGGCAGAGCCTGGGAAACTCTGCACAAGACATACAGCCAAACTGCAGAGAAGGAAGGTCTAACGGAGTGCGGCTACCAAGCAGCACCGCCACTGGATCCTCTGCTTGTTTTTTTGAGTCAAGACGGGGCTCCACATACACCAACCTACACCCAAGCATCAGTTAACCAGTCCAGGGGAAGGCAGTGATGAGCAACATCGCCTTACTGGCCCACAGCATCATCACAATGGCGGCGGAGCCAGATAGTTTGGCAGAATGGTCAGATGAGCTAGCAAAAGCTGCAGGGGCCACTCTCTGCACCTGTACTAACAGGGCAGTGGTGAAGTCCAGGACGGCAGCATGGCAACACGTTGTCCAACGGAACCTTTGGTTGAATCAGACCCAAGCTGTCCCGGAGCAGGGGAGGAAGCCATCCACCTCTTTATTGAAAGTGGCTTCCTTCCTCCACCACAGTTTACAACAGAGCGTGTCGGCCGGGTAATATCACAAACATTTCCCCCTACATATATAGATACAGTATATATAGACACACCACCAATAAACTATTGTTTATTGCTCAGGTCAACCATATGATATCACAACCTCTTATCAAGTCCAAAGATAATACACATATTAATCCTGGCATGATGTCTGACGAGACAGCCGCTAGAATGAACATTTGGTCTATTAATAACACAGAGCTCACTCATAGTGACAGCGGTCTGCAGGCCGGTCACAGTTTTCTCTCTCCTAGTTTTTCACAAATAGAGTCTTTCAGGCCATACTCCCATGGGTTGCGATGGGGCTGACTCCGCCCCCTCGTAGAAGTGGCAGGAGCTCAAGGGTCGCTCATTTTCATGACAACCACAACAAACCGAGAGGCAGTGCGCCATTTTTCAGAGCATTATTCAGAGTGGCTGGAACCTTGCACAATGACCAAACAGATGGACAGGTAAATCAGCAAGGGCCACATCCGGGTGTCTTGAACAGAGTGGCAGACATTATGTTGGGACTATAATCCCATCTTGTGCCCTTTGCCATGTGTTTTCTCTTTCCTTCAGATGCTGATGGACAGGAAGTTGGTTTTTAGCATGGTTAAAACCCACGCGGCCGCTATTTCATCATGCCGTGCACACAATGATTAAAGCCCCATTTGAGCCGCTTTACCAGGTTCCCCAACAGTTTGTTTCAGCCAAGACTGCCTTGCTGTCCCTTACTTCATCTTAGAGAGTGAGTAACTTTTCTGCACTCTCTGTATTACCTTCATGTCTGATGATTCAAGGAGACGGCAGCTCGTCCATTTTTACCTCCGAACACAGCTTTAACACCAGTTCAGACCAAGAGTAAAAGCACTCTGCGGCTTCTCCCACCCTCCCCATGAATCTGAGGAGGAGGCAACAGCCCATCTCTTTATGTGAAGCACACGGAGACTCTGCACAAATCTCAAAAGTTATTTGTGCATTATAGAGAACATTCTCAAGGCCTTCTTCTGACAGAGCAAGACATCTGATAGGCTTATGTGTCAGCGAGGGCGGACCCCCCTGAGCATATCAGAGCGCACTCAACCAGAGGGATTCCATCATCTATCGCTCTGCGCTAAGGATTGTCTGTCGAGGATATCTGCACGGCAGCCTCCTGGTCCTCCCCATACTCCTTTATTCGGTTCTACCTAAAGGACATGTCTCAATGACACGCTCAGTACTAAGTGCCCTGTAAGAGTGAGTTGTGATTAGGGGATTATGCACCCTAGCACATTACCAGAATTTGTTTTGGGGTTGGGTGTTTGCCTTCGAGAGCACATTGTACCTTATCAGACACAGACAGCTGCTTGTGATGACGTTAGACACATTAAGTATGCTTTTTTACGACTCTTAAGGGTGAAGCCTATACAGAATAGAACGTTAGATTCGGAATGTTACTCCCAAACCCCAACCACAGCGATTTCTACCAGCATCCAATAAGGAAGTGAAAAACATTGCAGTAGCTTCCGGTGGCCACTAGGGGGGTGGTACCAAAAGTGAGCAATTTTTCGTTGACTCACTTGTTAAACAGCCGTTTTCACAGTCTTATTGAAACTATTTACGGGCTGGTCCACAAAACCATTTTAGTCTTTAGGTCATATCTCCATGACAACTCTGAGGGGGGTGAATTATTTTCTAGCAGGCTTTTTTTCTTTTCTTTTGGAGGTTAAAATGTATGAATAATTAGGGGCGCGATTTCTTGAGTGACAGATATCCGCCCGTTGTCCCTCACTTCGCCTCGGAGATACACATCAGCTAGATGGGCATATCTCCCTCCCCCCGACGTCACATCGATGCCCTTTTCCGGCAAGAGGAGTGAGGCGGAGTAAAAATCTCACAAGATGGCAACGAGCATAAGCCAGGAGAATGGGATGCAGTAGGAATAACTGAGGTCAGCCCGTATGCTACATCCACTTTAAATACTATCTATGGTTACTCCAGATTAGTATAGGCGCAGCCCTTTAAGTGGCAGGCCTCATTGGCCATCAATAGCAGAAGAAAGCTGTTTATTAGGAACAGATCGTCCAGTGACTTGCTCTCATATGTGCTAAGTACGGACATAATAGAGGCCCACAATAGAGATGAGCCCGAATCCGAATATGTATTCGGATAAGCACGGATAATGAGTTAGATATGGATACAGATAATTTCCGAATAGTCCCGTTATTATTTGAGGATTTTTTTATTTTCATATTATGCGCTTAATTGACGCAGCGCGTTCCGCCTCAATGACACAACAGGTAGAATGACCCTAACAGCTGTTCTGTGGTGTACACGAGAGGACTGGGCGCGTCCCGTGACCCGGGGTCTCTCTCTTTTTATCCACTGATAAACGCAGCGCGTTCATCCTATCACTTGAATAGTGGGTTCTACCGGTCACATTCGCTGCTGTTTTTATCTGTGCTTCCTCTTAAACCGCTGACATAGCGGAGAAGAGACGAACCGATGGAATATGCTGCACCCCGAGTCATCGTCAGCCCTTCCCCGATGTATTTACATTCACTAGGCCTACTGCTTAAACTCTTTCAAACGGCACAACGTTTCCATCAAACTGATGCTTAGGACCTGTACTTTTTCAGCTGTCAATCAATGCGTAGACGCTTAGGCCTTCTTCAGGACCCATACAATAAAATCGGAAACTGCAATATGGCTTTGTGGAAAGGCTAAGATATTATTTAGGGTTTATGAGATTGGCACATAGGCCTACGTTGATACAAATTATTCCTAAATCTTAGTTTAGTAAAACAAATGTAAAAAAAAGAGGGATAGGGAGAGATAGAGATATAAAAAATACAGCAGCCTACATGTTTTTTTCCAGTTTCAGATTGTTCAATTTCCTGATGAGCAGTTTATGATGAGTAATGATCATGAGAGAGTGAGTGATCCTCACATTCAGACACCTCTAATATCATCTTTAAAACCTTCTCTCTCTTCCAAAACCTACAATTTCTACACTTGTATTAGCCCTGGGTCCAGTAGACCCAAACATCCTGAATGTAATATAAATGTGTAGGGGGGGTGTACAGTGTGTGTTGACCAAATAATTTTTCTGATATATGTTCTTCACAGTAAATGAGCCAAGGCCAATGAGTCTCAGTTTGAAATTATAATTAATAGTATAATTTTTCTTTTGATAGAAAATAAAATGGGTCCCACAGACCCGAACACCACACAAGGGTTAATGCAGTCAAATGTAAAAGAAACTTCCGGTATATGCCACGCCCACTTCTTGTTGTGTATCCGGATACAGATACAGATACAGATACAGATAATTTTGTTGGTTGAAGAGATACAGATAATGACGTCTCCGCACACCCCTAGCCCACAATGTTGGTGCTGGGCAGGAACTAAACATTTTTCAGTGCTACGCATTCGCGTATGGGATAAACCCAGGAGCTGCGCCTTTACTCATAGAATCTGGAATTTCAATACATTACTACTGTTTTCTAGCCTGGCATTCCCAGACCTGCAACTAAGCGCTGGCAAATTAAATTTGCTGCGCGTGTTGGTCTGGACATGCTCCGTTGAAGCTTTATCAAGAAAACCAGAAATCTGGCTATGGTTTCAATTGGTTCTATGGGCGCACCAGAGCCCTTTATATGGTACTCTGGGGAGGACGTAACCGGATGACGACAGTGACGCGCATGCGACGTCGAAGCCGTGATAGTAAACATCAAAGATGGCTGCGGATATGTTGTGTGAGTTTGAGACTGCTTTGGCCTCGACCCTTAACGATTTGGAAGACGGCACTCAAATATTTCATTAGCAAGTAAGTGGAATGTTCTGTTTTGCCGACCAACAACGGCAAACGTTTAATTTAACAGTTTAACAGCTGGTCGCTAAACGAACAGCTGTGCATCGCACCTTGTGCAATGCTCTGATTGGTTGTAGTGCTATCCAACTGCGTGCAGTGGCATTTGAAATGCACGAGTAGGAGCCGCCCCTTGAGTTGGAAATTACTATTGATCGTGGCCAGACCCTCTATCGTTCAAGATATCAGGGTCTGGATTTCCAGGCTAACTGTTTTCCCTATACACCCTGAAAACTAATGCAGCACCGATGATGTCGCTGCCTGGACCCTTACTTTTGGCTTTAGTGAAGGTTACAAACCACTAAGGGTGTTACGGTACACAAAAGTCACTGTTCGGTTCTGTACGGTTCTCAGTTAAGATGAAAAATGCAGAAAAAAACTGTGTGCAGCATTAACTACAATTGCAGGTATTTTTCAGCATAGAAAAGAAAATACTGCTGCAAACAACCAAGGTCCAATAAATAAAATACTTCTTAAATAAAAGTACAAGTTCTGCACAGCAATCAAAACAAGCCTGAACATATGGCATATTTACGTCATCTTGACGCTATTTACACCATAATTATGTATTGCGGTGCAGTTCGGTACGGTACGGCCTGTGCGGTTCGGTACGAAATACGAATACATGTACACTTGTTACACCCCTACAAACCAGTGAAAATATTTTTTCTTTACTTCAGTAATCAGATGATCATTCTCTTCATTACATTCATCTTTTATGTCTGATACTATTAATTCAACTTACCTGGCCAGGTTGAATGCATCATCTACCAATTGAGCTCTGTTGATCACTGGAATTCGCTTGAGAGCAAGAGCAAAGACCATGTTACTACAACTGAAAACAAGTTGGATCATTCCACATAATAAGAAAGTAGGAAAGCAGAGGTCACACAATATCACCTATCATCAGACAGTTGTTTCTCACCTGATGGTTGGTGTTCAGAACATTAAGGAGTCTGTCCCAGTTTTTCTGGTCATAGTTGACTCTGTAATAACCCACCACGTTGAGGTTGGCCAGTACCCAGTCAGCCCCTAGTGTCTTCATTGCATCAATTGTGGCTACAAATAAAAGTGAGGTCACAGTTGTCATTATAATTGTGCAAAAAAACATACCTATGTGTGCATAGGAGAGCTCAGGTAAGACCCAAGCTTCTGTTTGCAGGCTGGCACTGCTTTGTTGCACAGCCTGATTGATGTGAGCTAGCTGCTAGTGGAGGAGAAGAATTTGACCAAGCCCGGTAAAGGTGTATGACTTAAACCTTGGCCTCCCTACTAGAAGTGACGGGCTGCACATTCTTTTGGAAAGGCTACCCCTTCCGTATCCCCCTTGTCAGAAATAGTTATGCACCAATCCTTCCATCTGAGAGTGTGGACAAGGATAAGTTTTACTTATCACTTGACAAAGTTCTTGGTCGGATCCCTAAGGCTGATAAGATTCTCTTTTTTTGCGGGGAATTTAATGCATGAGAACAACAGGGTATGGAATTAAGTACTTGGCAGATACTTGGTCAGATTATTGCAAATGGCACGAGACTAATCACTCTGTGCTTTGAGCACAACTTGACAATAACTAATACACTTTTCCAACAGAAGAACAAATACAAACTTCTTTGATACACCCTCGCTCCTTACACTGGCACCTGATTGACCATGTTAATATTTGACATTGTGACATCAGTGATGTTATCATCACCCATGCTTGAGGGGTTCAGACTGCTGGATAGATCATTGTATGTTTGTGGAAACGCATGACAGTATGCCCTCCCATGCAGCGTAAAGCATGTATTAGGAGGCGGCTGAATTGCCCCTGCCTTCAGAACAAGCTTGTCAGAAATTATTTTTGTATTTCCGTTACTGGGAAGCCGGAGGAGATGAATATGTCTGTAAAGTCACAAAGACACTTTGGAGCAGAAGTGGACCTCCATCAGCTCTGCTCTCTATGACGCAGCAGGCCAAACAGACAGCCTCAAGAAAAAGAGACACCAAGATTGGTTTGATGAAAACTCTGACACCATCCATGACATGCTAGAAAATATGCACGGATTGCAGCGTATAACCCTTAGAAATCCGTCTTTCAGTATTGCAAGGGAAAAAGCTCTGCAGGAAGTTAAGAGGACCACTCGGATCCCAAAACATTTGTGGTAGGTGAAAAAGGCTGCCAATATAAATGACAAGCATAATATTTGCAAAGCTGTAAAAACAATATATGGCCCAACAAATCATTCTATCACTCCTGTGAAGTCAGGAGACGGTACATCACTTTTAAAGGACCATAATTACATTCTGTTGAGGTGGGTTTATCATTTTGAATGCCTACTTAATCAGGAGTTCTGATGTGGACCTCAATGTTTTAAGCCCTGTTCACACCAAAGATTCGCCTTGCAACTGCTTGCGACGAGACGGTTTTAGAACGTGGCGCGGGATAAATCGCAGCAGTGTGAACTGCTTGTTGCAGCGCGTTGCAAGGCGTCGCAGAAGATTCAACATGTCAAATCGCAAGGTCCAGTTTTAGAACGTCTCAGACGTCTCATCGCAAGGAGTTGCAGTTGCAAGCAGTTGCAAGGCGAATCTTTGGTCTGAACTGGGCTTAAGAAGAACTGCCTGACTGTCCCCCTAGTGACACCTTCAATCAGCCACTAAGCTTTTCGGAGCTTCAGTCAGCTATCTGTTCCCTCAGGCCTTAAGTCTCCTGGAAACAGGGAGGATACCAACGTACTAAGACTCATATCAGTATATCACTGAGGTCTGTTGTATGGTGTACATATACTAGAACGTTACCACCACACCCCACTGTCTTATGTATTTTCAATATTCTATTCTTTGTCTGCTGCCTATATTGCTGTATTTCATTATTTTCACTTTCAAAGCATGAAAATCTTCTTCTTTCTTTAATCCTCCGACTATCTTGCAATTGAGGAAAATATATAATTACCTTACCAGGCCATCGATGAAGGCCTACAATGTTTTATCTCCACTTACCAAACTGTCAATCTGAGTATTTTCATTTGTCAGTACAACATCACAGTGTTATTGGTGGTATTTTAACATCCTACCATCATCTTTAAGCCATTGTAGTGTCTGGTTGTTTTCATTGTTCATCCACGTGATTGGGACAATCCATGTATAGCTGTACAAAAAAAACAAGTCTATTATTACATTTCATATAGAAAACTTTGTATTTACTTTTTTGCGGTAATAGTAAAATGAGTTGGAATACTGTAGTCAGTACAGCAATATTATTAACGACAGACACAAAACATTAATTAATTAATTTGTCTTGAGGGGGCAGGGGAAGAAACTAAAATGAAGTGCACATACTTGAAGGGAGATGGAGCAGTGACCACAGATTCTGGATCCAAGAGAAAGTGTTTCTGGGATACAAACCCAGTTGTGGTGTTTATGGTAACCACAGGAAAGCCCATCTGCAGCACCCAGGTGCCCATAATATCATCAACAGTGTAATGAATATCAGTGCTAGTAGCATTAACAGCCTATGGAAGCAGACAGACAATTCACAAATTATGTAACAGTTGTAGCGAAGATCCTTTTGATTACATTTTAGCTGAATGTTGAAATCTTAAGAGTTTATAGAAAAAAATACATGCCATTTGCAGATTCCTGAATAGGTCAGTGTAGACTGCATTCCCGAAGGCAAATTCATCCAAGTAGGTCTGCCGGAATGACATAGAAAACAAAGACATCAAAGACAATGTCATAGTTTCAAAGACAATTACATAGTTTCATGAAGAAAAACATACACTAGTTGGCTATGAACCTACATTCCTTTCTCTCTACTGAGCGGAGCTTGATGGTTCCTTGTGGAAAATGTCATGGCCAGGGCCTACAACCTACGTAGCAATGCTGCTTATAATTAAGTGCAGGTCCTCAAGTATTGAGGACCTGTAATTATTGTTATCCACCATACTATTGCTCTTCTTCTTCTTCTTCTTCTTCTTCTTCTTCTTCTTCTTCTTCTTCTTCTTCTTCCAACTCTTTATAGCTGAATCTCCTCCCACGACATTACGCGCAGCAACGCAAACATTTCACAGAACGTGCATCCCCACGCCAGGGGGTGTGCTATTATTTTTCTAAGGAATCCTCCACAAGGTGGCACTGTTATTAAGCCCCAAATGAAAAACGTTTGAGAGGCCACGCCCCTCACACCGTATGTCCGATTGACTAGAAATGTCTTACACAGGTACACGTAAGGGTGCTCTACAAAAAAGCCTCTGGGACCATATAAGTCCGCTTAGAAATATTTTCCGCTGATTTGCATAAACTGAAAAACAGATTTCTCTCAACAACTTTTTCAAATGTCACCTTATCACCACCAATTGTATCACAAAGCATCAAGGGACTTCGATACAGGTGTCCCTAAAAGATTAGTAGGGTAGCTTGAAAAACATAGCCGCCATTGACCAAAACATTTACGCGAGGGCGGGGCTTAGCAGCTAATTGGCCATAACTCATTGACCATAGGTCCTATCATGATTAAACTTGCTGGATATGTGCAGAACACATGTAGTAGCATGTCTCCAAAGTTTTTCCGAGCCAAACCCATAGGGGGCACCACAAATGCGTATGCCAACGCTAAAAAATGCCATGTTTGACAGGCCACGCCCCTTGCACCCTGACTCTGATTGACTTGTAATTTCTTACATACGTGCAGGTCATGGTCACCACGATAAAGCCTCTTGGATTATAGGGGTCGGCCATGATTTATTTTCTCACCTTATTTGCATAAACCGGTTCGGTGAAGCGTTTCGAGCCGGGCCGACGGGGGTGGCCCTGCACTTTTAAAATGCCTGCTGAATTTTCTCGTTCACTTTATTATCCAAGCGAATGAAATTACAGTTATTGATATGGTGATATTCTAATGCTATGTTTGAATAAATACCCTATGAATTGAGCAGTGCAAATGTCTGCAATGTCTTATTATCATGTTCTTGTCAGAATAACTAATGATGCCATGTTACGATGGAGAATTCATTTAGCAAGGACATGTAAACCCGCACTCTGTGATCCGTTCTGTAGGATTCTTCACTGTGTCAAATAAAAGAAGTCAACGTTTTAACTGTGGCTTGTGATATTTCTTCAGATAAATATTATATGTTTTTCCAGTGAGTTGTTACCCTGAGTCCCATGACGAAGACTTCTTCAGTCAGGAAACCCGACAACATCCTCAGAACAGATGCTCCCTGAGGATGAGCAAACACATTTTTAATGATGAAAAATGGTGGATTTCATCGCAAGATCAGCACATTGTTGTTGTGTTGGCCTGAGTGTGTAAGGTTACCTTGCTGTATGAAATGGCATCGAACAGCTCACTGATCTGTGCTGGTTTCTGGATGTCCTCTTCTTTAGAGGACAGAGGGTGAGAAGAGGCCAGGGCATCAACGGCAAAAACTCTGTGAACATCATTGAGCACGATGAGGTCTTTCTATTATGAAACAAATAGATTGGTTAAAAATTCCACTCATGATGATAATTCTACATTACAATGATTATACCGAGTCAATGACAATCTTACCACATTCCAGTCAGGTTCAGCCTCGTCTGCTCCAAGGTACTCAACATAGGACGCAAAGCCTTCATTGAGCCACAGGTCATTCCACCACCTCAGAGTCACTAGATTACCAAACCACTAAAAACCAAAAAAAAAATACATAAGCAGATCTTTAAAGGCTATCAGACCTGGGGCCATATTCACAAAACATTTTATCTTAGCGCTAATAGGCCTTTCACACCGCCGCAAAATCGGCGCTAGTTCGGAGTTAGAGCCAGTGTTTTGGTTTCACACCGCCAGAAAGCCTGCTCTGGGCAGGCTCCGGGCCGTAAAAACCGGTTCAACGCATACCCCAGGATTGAGCAGGATTATCCTGACCAACCAGACCAACTAAAACCTCATGCCCGCCATGTTTAAAAACATCGCTACTACGAGACGTAAACATAACATAATTACCGAACGTAGCGATCAAATTGACCGGCGAGAATACGCTGTATGGGTCCGGTTTGGTTAAGAAAGCAAAGCGAGAGCTAACACGTGTAAAAATAAGACGTATTCGCCACTGTTGTTGTGCTTAAAGCTAGCGGTAGCTTTAGCGTTAGCCACAAGAGCAGCGGCGTCGGGCGACGTACACACACGTTTACAGTGACGTCATGACGTTGCTCTCTTGCCGGCTCCATGGCTGTCTCCGGTCGATGTGAAACCAACAGGTTCATAACTGGGATAAGGCTGTAACCAGTTTTGAACTGACCCCAACACCAGCCTGGAACTGACTCTTGGTTCATTTTGGTGTGAAAGGCCTATAAGAGCACTCCTAAGGAGCACTAAAAGTTCTTAGTTAGGAGTAATTTCTTAAAACCTATTCACACAGCTGCTAAAACCAACTTTTACTAAGGAATGGGAGGGACTCCTAAGCTAAGAATAGAGGGCGGGGTTGACCCTGTTGCTATGGATGATGTCATGTTCATACCTTCTATGCCCACGGTGATTGGTTGAGAGAGAATGAGTCCCTAAGAGTGATTTTATGATAGAAACACTTTGGGAGATATCCATATTGTGTCGCTGTATTAAAGTAAAGAGTTTTTAAATACAATTAATGACAAGTGACACTGATTTAACATGATACCAAGATACTGCAGGGTTTCCCACACATTCGTTCACAATTAGCCTACAATAGCGCCACATAGGCCTATTCGTTTTAAATTTTACAATGATTTAAATTGGATAACATATCCTCATTGAAGAGCTGAACACCATGCACTCACTCTCACTGTATTTCTCTAAACGGCGGACTATGCAGCAATAGCCAGACAGCGACGAACCGGGAATTTCACCATTAAGAAACAACAGCCGGCAAAATCGTAAAGTGCATGCGGAAGGAAAAAGGCGAGACGCGCAACTATACAGTTCCTGTGGAACGGAGGAGATGCTGCGAAGCGCCACATATAGGCCTACTCTAGTAGGAAATTAAACCCAAACGTGACACTAACAGTAACTTTCAGTGCATCGTAAACCGACAGCAACTGCAGGAAATGGAGCTTAATAAATATATTTTTTTATATAAATACAATAAATATATAAATGTGTCCATACTTTCTAAATATAGCTATACTAAGATCATTAAACCCTCACAGTTATTAAGGTACCTTTTGTAAAGCCCAATATCATTAAATCTCTCTAAAACACCATCAAATGATTGTCTGTGATTTACTCTTAGTGACTTAGGAATCCTCTCGAGGACTCCTAGCTTTTCATAGATGTAGGAGCTAGTTTTAGCTCTAAAATGCTTTGTGAATTACACTTATCTTAAAAAGTTAGGAGTCCTAAAATTAGGAGTGAAACGCTCCTTATTTTGAAGAGTTACTCCTGAATCAGCGAGTTAGGACCTACTCTTAGGCTTAAAATGTTTTGTGAATACGGCCCCTGATGACTTGGGAACTCAATTTAATTTACTCTTTAAAGAGGATTGGAGACTTAGTTTGGACTTTACTGCCACTTGAGATTAAGTGTGCTCTCACAATTTATAGTCGGGACCAAGGTCCGAATCAAGGTTAATTGTTTTGATCCACTGTGTACATTACTCCGTACTCCCGTTTCCTTGTTTCTGTCATAGTCTTTTTTGTTTTTGAACCAATAAGCAAGACAAGATGAGGTGATCACATCACCCCGGTCCTTGCTTCACTCCACTGGCTTCCCATCCGTCACCGTATTAACTTCAAACTCCTTCTGACCGTTTTCAAATCCCTCCATGGTCTGGCCCCTACTTACCTCTCTGACCTCCTACACCACCTCACCCACACCAGAGCACTACGGTCAGCTGACCAACTGCTGCTTGAGGTGCCCAGATCCAGGCTTAAGACCAGGGGTGACAGAGCCTTTGCGGTTGCAGCCCCCAGGCTCTGGAACAGCCTTCCCCTTCACATCCGTGCAGCACAGTCCATAAACGTTTTTAAATCAATGTTAAAAACCCACCTCTTCTCTCTTGCCTTCCACTAGACCACTCCTGCAGGCATTGCCGTTTTAACCTCTGTGTTGTTGTTGTTTTTATTTTTATTTTATTTTTCTTATTTGTTTCTTTTTAATTGTGTTAAATCCTGTTTTTACTGCACTTATTGTTCTTTATGTGAAGCACTTTGGTGGGGCTTAGCCGTCTGTAAATGTGCTATATAAATAAACTTGACTTGACTTGACTTGACTTGACAAGGAGATTTCAGCTGGTATTTTCGTTTCTGCATTGCAGCAGGAAAACGGTTTTACGAAAATACGAGTGTATTCTCCTTTCTGCCACTTGGGATTCAACCCATAAAACAAACTATCAGAAAGTACATGGACCGTGATGTAATAGAATTTGCAATGTTAAATAATTACCATGTGAGCAAGTTCATGAGCTATGATGGTAGCAATCCTTTCCTTGTTGGAATTGGAAGAGTATGCTTTATCATAGAGCAGTGCTGTCTCTCTGTATGTGATCAGACCCCAGTTCTCCATGGCTCCTGCATTAAAGTCTGGTAGAGCTATCTGATCTGTATAACAAAAGAGATTATTAATAATGATAACAATCGAGTTTCTTAACTAATGCTCTAGATTCCTAGAATACAAAACATGGTTGATTTCAGGATACTGTAACAAAACCTGGGAATGTACAGTGTGAGGTGGTAATGACTGGATGAGCATGGACAACTGTCATAAAAGACAGTCACAATTAAGTTAAACAAGTTGTTTGTGTTAAAAATTGATACGTGATCTTGTCCCCGTCCGTGAGCCCTGTCGTAAAAACTAAACTGAAAGATACAAGCATTCTTTTGTTTAGCAATTAAGGGGGAGTGTTTTATATTGTACAAATGGCTTGACACAGCAGTTGTATATAAAGTGACATGGTCTACAAAAGGAGGCTTTATTTAGGTATGACCGTAAAAAAAAAAACACATATGGCAATAGACTACAAGAACAGCTGACCAGTGAGGGAGTGAAAGAGTTCAATCAAATCATGACCTACTGGGGCGCCCTTAGCTCAGTTGGTAGGGCGTCCCCCCCATGGGCCTCGGCCAGCAGCGGACGCGAGTTCTATTCCAGCCTGCGGTCGTTCTCTGTATGTCACTCCCCTCTCTCTGCCCCATTTCAACTCTATCTCTACAATATCAGTAAAAATCAGGAAAATGCCAAAAACATATCTTTACAGTTTTTCACAATTGCTTAAACACATTTCCTGATAGACTACCTCACTTTTTCAAAACCCTAAACACAAATTTCAAAACTCAAACACAAAATGCAAAATCTTTCACTTCTCTTGCGAAAGCACACTTTACCCTCAAAACAGTGTTAACTCTTCACTAAATGGTGTTTTCTTTTCAAATGACAAACACACACATCATATGACTAGACATTTCTAGCACTCATTGAACACTGGTGTGCAGAATGGAAAACACTATAGTATAAATGCAAACCACTATATGAATGCTTTATCAGTAGAATTATGCCTTTGCATGTTCATACACTTTCACCTACAGTAACAACAAATACTTTACGGTTTTTGCCAAATGCTAACACACATGTTGCAGAATAGTTTATTTTGCCATTTCAAACAAACACAATGAATAGGTAGGACTGCAGTAGTGTGTCATCATAAACTAAGAAAAAATTACAGTAGAATTTAAAAAACAGCATTGTAAGGAATGGAATTGGGTGGTTGGATTATGAATCCTTTCATGGATACCGCCTAATGTTTGCGTCTGGCCACATCGCCTCATCAACATCACACTCAATGTCATCCTTTGAGAAGCAACAGGGAAATGATCACCTGATATCCAGTCTAAATCTCCTAATTATGGAGCGACTCAGGTTGGGCTGCATTCTCTGTCCAGGCTCCCTCATTGATAGGCCATGATCTATAACATGGTCCACTATAGTGTTCCTGTTGTATGTGTCTCCTTCTGTTGCTTTCTTTGTCCTCGTCCTCCTGTTACTCTCTCTCCTCCTCTTCCCCTGACTCTCACTGTCTCACAAAGGAGCTGAGCTCACCTGGGGTCTATCTGTAGTGCTAAGGTTTAGACTGATTGGTTTTCAATTGGTTTAATTTTTTTTCAAGAAGTGTGTTGGAGAATTTCAAACAGTGCAAAGCATATATCGTGTTTGTAGGGTTGGTGCTTTGGTTTAGGGCATAGTTACAAAAGTTAGAGGTTGTGGTCATAGCAGTCACACTGTAAGAAATTTCCCTGGAAAAAAACAGTAATCAACTGGCAGCAGGGTTGCCATTTTCTTACTGTTAAATTAACATTATTTTACTGTCACTAAAATTGACAGGATTATACTGTTAATGAAAAAAGGGATGAACCTGGACTAAATGTTTGTTATGTTGCTGTTTGCACCGTGAGCGAAGGGGATGTTATATTTCATTGGGTAGATGTGTTTCATCCCTGTATAAGTTTACTATGTCCCCTATTTGTTCAAATGCTAAACACAGAGAGCAGCTTATGTTTGTTACTTCAAGACACGTTTTACAATATATCAAGTTCAATGGAATGATTCATTTCTATTGTAAATTGTCTCCTGAGTTGAACTAGGGATCTTGCTTAAGATTTCCACAAACCGTTTGTTATAACCAAAAATAACGGTTAGTTCACACAGAAATGTTTTATTTAAACAAAATGCATAGTGACGTAATGGAATGAAACATCCCCTTTACTGAGGGTGCAAATAGCAACATAACAAACGTTTAGTCCAGTGCAAGTCATTGTGGGAAAGGGGGCGTCTCTACAATACACTTTGTTGTGCTTACTTGATTTATCGAAGGCAATCCGTTTCCTTCATTCTACTGAGTAAACATAACTTCAGACTAACTTGGTTTAATTATGTTAACTGCACTTTCCATTTCCAAGTAAATATAACTCAACTTTAAGTAAACTTAACCAGAGGATATAAAGTAAACAACACTTATTAGTTAAGATGTGGATGGATGAGGATTAATGAAGAAAATTGTATAAGCTTCACATGTGCAGACAGCTCACGTCAAGTTGTCCCTTCCAAGTTTGATGGTAAATTAACAGCAAAGTTCAGTATTTTTGAAAAACATTACCGTTCCGTAACATAACAGCAAATGACTGTAAATTAACAGACTGCCTTTTATTTTAACAGTTAAATGCTGTTTTTATAAATAACAGGTTAATGCTGTTGAAATCCTGCTGTAAATTTACAGCAATTGTTTACAGTGCACTTTTAGTGTTTACAGTATTCGGCAAAAACTGTATTTGTACCAAAATGTGCAGTCTACTGTAAATCACAGCAAACAGGAGCTCATCTCTGACCCTTCTATAGCTAACTGCACAAAAGCCTTTTGAGTTTAGAAATGTGATTGGCAGTGTGTTCTGTGTGAATCCCATGAGAGAGAATTCAGGAAGAGTGTGCAAGGTATAGAGAATTGTGTGTAATGTTGTGAAAAATGTGTGTTCTGGAATGGGAATATGAGTTTAAGGCAGGAAATGTGTTTGGAGTTCAGCAGAATTGGTTAAGCAGTTGGTAAATTAGTTACAGATTGTGCACATTGTGTCTGATGTTCCAAAAAATGTGTTTAAACAAGTGTGAAAAACTGTAAATAAAAGAAATCATGATCTACTTTGACAGCAATTGAAGATTTGTTCTGCAGGCTTATATTTGTCTTTTTCTTTTACCAGACTCATTCATTCCTAGTTCATTATGTGAGGCGCACTTACCAGACTTGGCCAGCGGGTAACTGGAATTGTAATAGTTCTCAAAGAACTTAAGGATGGGTCCAGTTTTGTTAAGAGCATACTGTCCTTGCCCAGCATCAATAGCAGGCTTCCGGGCAAAAATACGTATCTAAAACCCAATGTATGACACACAATATGTTACATTTACACAGGCTCATCATGCACCTTTTTTTTAGCTTGAATATCATAATCAGAAGCCATCAGAACATGACTGATCATAATCAGAACATGGCTGCTGTTTGGAATCTTTTTTTTTGTTAATGTATATCTCCATATTAATAATATGTACATTACATTACTATCTGTAGATTACTTATTTTTAAACTATGATTTAATAAAAAATTAAATAAATTTATAAACCATGACAATCAGATAATGCTGTTTAAGTTCAGTAGTAGTCAAGTCTTTTTGGCATCACTTACCAAAACTCCATCTAAGGTTTCACTGATGAAGGTAAAGTCACTGACGATGAACGCCAGCAGGTAGGTGGACATTTTCTCAGTTGGCTTAAAAACAGTTTCCTGGACTTGACCAAGTTGACCAGGCATGGTGACATTGCTTGATTCTGCAATGAGAAATTAAATGTAAATAAAAAAATATATATATATTTCATCTGATTCATTTTACTGTATAGGAACACTGTAATGAACAACATTTTAATCACATAAGATCTCTAGTTGAAATTAGATTTTTCTTTCTGTGAATATTGCGGTTTATTCTATCCTGCTGTAAATTCTATAATTCAATCCGAAAATTGTGTTACATTCACTTATAAATCAAAAGGAAAAGCAAACTGTGAAAATGATACTCTCCCAATTATTGTTGTGCAACAAACCTTTTACTTCACTATTGGACAGGGCTACAGTTCCAATGTCATGGATCAGAGTGATATGGAAAATAGCCTTCATAGCTGGCTCGTCAAAACAGGGAAAAGCCTTCCTGGCGTCTGTCGGCTGCATCTGAGTAGTAGCAACAATCCTGACAGGAAATAGGTAAATTACACTTAAAGCAGCTCCGAGTAACATTTAAATATATTTTAAACAGCCTCAAGTTTCCTCTGATAATCATAAATTACCTTTAACAGCAAACGAGACCATCAGTGCAAAGAAAGACGTTTTTATATGGTTTTTATTTGAGACAGTTATTTGTCGTCAAATGACTGATAACGGGGCTGAACCATCAAAGAAAAAAAAAGAAAATGCAATGAAGAAAAGCTAAAAGGGAGAGTGGTAGACGAGCGGGAGGGCGTGGAGTGGAGTGACACGTTTTTGCCAAGCCCCAACCACAGCTATTTCTACCAGCATCCAATGAGGAAGTGACAAACATTGCAGTACCTTCCAGTGGCCACTAGGGGGTGGTACCAAAAGTGAGCAATGTTTCGTTGACTCAATTGTTAAACAGGCCGTTTTCAGTCTTATTAAACCTATTTACGGGCTGGTTCTAGTCTGTATGTTTAGGTCATATCTCCATGACAACACCGAGGGGGGTGAATTTATTTTCTAGCAGGCTAGTTTTTATTCTTTTGGAGGTTAAAATGTATGAATAATTAGGGTCGCAATCTCTTGAGTGACAGCTAGCCGCCCGTTGTCCCTCACTTTGCCTGGGAGGTATACGTCAGCTAGATGGGCGTATCTCCCTCCCCCCGAAGTCACATCGATGCCCTTTTTCGGCAAGAGGAGTGAGGCGGAGTAAAAATCTCACAAGATGGCGACGAGCATAAGCCAGGAGAATTGGCTGCAGTAGGAATAACTGAGGTCAGCCCGGATGCTACATCCATTTTATATACTATCTATGGTTTTTTCCCACCAGGTAAAGTTTTAAAGCTCGTCATCTGACACCAAATACACATACTTCTTAACTCCATCCTCCATGTATTCGCTCCTATAGAAGCCTCCCAGGTCATCAGCCAGCTCTCCGGTGAATACAGTGATCAAGTGGTACGACTGACCCTGGATCAGTGGACCATCGAGCTCTAACACCAGGTACTGAGTCACAGTCTGGAGCCAGGAAGACTTGATTGCGGGGGCTTTGACTCCGCTGACTGAGATGAGCCTTGCCAAGTGGTTTTCAAATTTGGTGTAGTTCAGCTTATTGGAGTGGATAAGAATCAGGTCCGTCTCCGCAGCACACTTAAACTCCACACTGGACTCACCTGAAAAATCATAAAATAACCAAAAACTGTCATTTGGAGTATGATACATGTATCTTTACATTTTTGGGACTTTGATGTTAAGGTAAATACACAGTTTAAAACCCAACCCATTATCTGAATAACAAGTGAGTGAGGGTTATTCAATGAGATTGTTGTGTTAACTGCTCTACAATAAAGAATTAACTATAAAGCTTAATGGGACCATATGTCTGTTGTACTGTTTTTTTCTTTTTAAAATAGACAAGAGAAGCAGGGCCTTTCAGTTTATTAATTACTATATGCAGTTTAGCTATTATTACCTTACCTCGATGCATTTTGTTGTTGAAGTTAATAACTGTACTTGTAAATTGTAAAAAAAAATGTAAAGCCTCTGTACATGCCATTTTAGCTGTGTAAACCTCTTTTCAAGGCAGTCTGATACTGTGTACAAAGTACATGCGATGAGTATCAAACGCATGAAAACCTTACCAGTAAAGATGAACAGTCCAGTTGTCGGATCTGGAGTTAGCCGTGGCCACAGGGTGACGTTATAGCTGTCTGGCACCAGGCTCTTTGGCAGCCGATACTTGTCCCAAGGTTCATTGGAAGGGGCCGGTGTGGTGACAGGGGCCATCGTGGTGATAGGGGCCATCGTGGTGACAGGGGGTTTAGCTGTCGTTCCTCCATCCGTTGGCCCAACATGATTATTATTTAGATCCTTTTCCTGTGAGTAGACGACAGAGAGAGCTATGATAGTAGCCAGGGCACCCGCACCCAGGACGACAGCCACAATCCCAACGGGTTTACTGATGTAGAAACCTTTCCCCATGTTGTCTGCCTATGATGTGTGTAAGGGAAGGTGAAAGTATATATGTAGCCATGAGTAGCATCTCCCCTTTCACCATTGATTGCACCAGGTGAAACATTAACAGTGACATTGTAAAAAACTTCACCTGGACAATTTTTTTCTTCCATGTACAGTCTCTACATACCGACACTTACTATCCTTTCAACTTTTTGGAAAATTGCAGCCCAGAAAACATTAAATTGTAATTCTGCAGCTAGACCCAGACATAGCTAAACAGAAGGAATTTAAGGAAGATTTTCAATTGATATTGATTACAGTTTTTTTCGATTGCTAAACCACAGTGGGCACAACTGTAGCTCAATGTGCAAAACTACAGTCTGCACTACCAACAGTCATTGGAGCTGAACAGTTCACTTCACCTGCAAAATAGGCTCAGTGCAGCAAACACTATGAATTGTCCTCACTGAGATAACACACACTGTCAGTCAGAATATGCTCTGAGTACAAACACTAGCATCAAACCCCATTACACAAATTACAAACTTTTAATCTTTACAGTTTGAATAATTTTAGTTATTTCACACAAATTACATAATATTTTCTTTGATGAAAGGGTTATATTCTTTCACATGAAATTGTTTATTTTATAACATACCAGTTTTTTTTAGGAAAACAAAAATAAATGAAAATCTGAAGTTTGCTTCAATAGATTAACATTTTGTATATTTTATTGAAAACATTTCCAAATGTAGTATTTATCTGTGTAAATATTCTATAATTGTAATACAGAAATCTATCCTGTAATGTTGTCATTTACTGTAAGGAAAGGCAACTCTAAGCTGTTTGTTTGCTGGAAACTCCGTAAACTGGAAACAGATGCAACTTTAGATTTTTGCAGATTGGGTTGCACTCTCAACCCTGCCTCTCTCAATGAGAGACCATGATTCACAACAGGGTCTATCAGTGTAGCCCTTACTGTATTTCATCAGACATTACAGCTCTATGTCTTCCTCCACACATCCACACTCTCACTGCCACTCTTCTCCCTCCAACAACCTGTCTTCATTGGTCCATTTCCAAAAAAATATATATTTTTGAGCTTTCCCTTTATACTGTATATGTTCACTAACAAGTCTAAAACAAGACATCTTAGTGTTTCAGTTGAAATTGCAATCTGCAGTGTTTGAAATGCACTCATTCTGTTTTGAATGTGTGGTTTACAGTTGTGGCAGTAGTGTGTTAGTGTTTGAAAAAAAGGGCTGGAAATCCACAGTGTTGTGCAGGCTGTGGTTAAGCCATGAGATAGGTGTGTAGAGTTTTGAAAATTGTGTTTAATCAATGAAAAACGAGCTAGAGTTTGGTCCGAATGAACCGCTGCTGTGCATAGTGTAGTTAGAGTTGTGCACTTGTCGTTCCAGTTGTGCCCACTGTGGTTTAGCAATCGAAAAAAACTGTAAGAAGCTTGTTCAGTTCTTCCAGAATACACTACACCAGTGGTTTTCAAACTGTGGGGAGTTATGGCAGGGGGGGCGCGGATGAATATGTGAAAAAAAAAAAGTTTGAGTTTGTGTTTTTGATATTAACATCATATTAAGCAAATGTAAGAGAAAAAAAAGGAATCAAATGTTTTGGTCTAGATAGTTAATAGCCTAGTAATTGAATCAGGTCATCTGGGAGATAATCTGAGGTTAACTGATCACGTGATGTCACGTGATTGTTTATTTCCCCTCCATTCTCTAAATGATTTATCTAATGTCCCATTCTGCAGTTAGACTTTAACAGAAGGGCAGTTTCCCATAATCCTACCATTTTATGAATGACAATTCATGGCCACACAGCTATAAAGTAAAGTCCTCATGAACATGAACACGAGAGATAAGATCCATCTACTGCCCTTAACCCCCTGGTTAACAAACTCTTTATCTCTACATCAACCTTATGCCCTTCCTTCTGAATGGAAGAACTGTACCAAACGTTTAAAGAATGTGTATGCTTCTATTGCACTTGTTGGCAACATACAGTGCAATGCAGGGGGTTGGACTTGGGAAAACTTGGATCTGGTGGAGCATGTGACTTTTCGTCATCCAAATTTCAGAATTCAAGGTGACACTATTAAAGATAGGCTTGTCAGTTCAGCCTTTGATCTTCAAATGAATGTTCACCCACAAATTGACTTTCTATGTTGTTCATATAAGAATACCGGATAGCCCAGACAATTGACATGTATAAAAGCTGCATAATTTGGGGTCATATTTTTGTTGCATATGCATTTTGAGTTTTCACACCAAGATTCAAGCTTATTTATTTGTCACATAAAACAGGGCTGCACAAGGAAAGTAAAGTGTTAGCACATTCAATACACACACACTTTTTTTATTGGATCATGTGAATTTATGTTTTGGGTTTCGCTTGTCATAAACTCTGAGAATGATCCCCTTACTGTTACTGCCTTAACTCGATCTACAAGCCTCTTCTGTCTACCTGCCCAGCACCAAACAGACAAATATAGGGGCATAGTCATGCATTTAGTGTTTAAAGAGCCAGCATTTTTTCTTACTTGCCAAGTGACTTGAAACACAATTCGAATTCAATGTATGGTGAACCTAATAACTGCAAAAATGCAACACTACTTGCTCTTATAAACCATTTTATTATGCTTGTTCAGGTGTATTTCTAAAAAGTCACATGTTTGGCTCCCTATCATCTCACTTAATTTTATCTTTATGGCCAATGTTTAAAGGTTTATCTAAAAGATCTCTCCTTTGAGATAGGCTGCATGCAGGACTTGAGATAACAATATTTTCCGATGCTTCACAGTGCTTTACTAGTTTTATAAGTTGTTATTAAGGAAACACGATATGATATTGGAGTTTACAACCGATTCCAGTGAGCGTGCAAGAACAGACAGGATTTATAACAAAGGGTCCATAAAATATCACCTTGGGTTTTGTGATGCCATCTTTGGCCCTGTTTTTTTATATCTGTTATACAAGATAGTCGGGTCAAGTCAGAATGTAAGGGTGTATTCACACCAGGAAAAGTCCGCTATAGTTCACTTGCTTTGGTGCAGACCAAATAGAATTTAGATTTATTTTCGTTTGGTGTGGTCCACTTTCACATTGCCCTATTTGCAAGTGAACCCGCATGACGAAGCAAATCCACACGTGAGCTGAGGTCATTCATTCATTTGGACAGACATTCTGGGGCAGGGAAAAGAAGGAAGCACAAAATGAAAACTGCCGAAGTGTAAACAATCATGGAGATATTCCATACTGACCGTGTTTAGTGATTTGGTGCCATCAGCAAATAACTGTGCGTCAGTAACATCTAGGCCAGGGGTGGCCACTGTTTTTCAGCTTGTGAGCTACTTTTAAAATGACCAAGTCAAAGTGAGCTACCACCTACTATTAGGGGTCAAAAGTCACGGTTCGGTACGTACCTCGGTTTTTAAGTCACGGTTCTGTTCTGTACAGTACGGTTCTCAGTTAAGAGGAAACATGTCTGCAGAATTGCAGCCTAAAGGTATTTTCCAGTATAGAAAAGAAAAAACTGCTGCATACAACCAAAGTCTCCAATAAATATCAGCGGAGTGAGAAAGATAGGCAGACAGACTTGCCCAAATTATTGCCTAGTTAAATGTCATTCACACATCCAGTGCCACGCTAGTACCTCCAATATCCTGCTGGAGGAAAATAGTAGCCAGCAGAGAACCAGACCCTCCTAGGGGGGTCCGGGGGCATGCCCCCCCGGGAGATTTTTTTTCACCTTTTTAAAGTGAAATGCATGAATCTGGTGCACTTTGAGAGGAACATTAAGAGGCTAAATATGAGGAATTTTGTGTGAACAAATAATTTGGAGACACTGGGTCTGATGAATTAGAAGCAATTGAAGAAAGACACATGGATTTTCCATAAAAATATTAATAAAAAATAAAGAAAATGCATGCAGGGTCCTCTGGGTTGGGCTTGGTGCTCTTTTTCTTTTACGGGACATATTTCTCTGTAATATAATGAAATCATTTAAATGCAGTGAGAGGAATGAAGCAGAAGAACTCTTGTCCAGCTATGCCGTGATCTTAATATAAAAAACACAAACTCACATATTCATCCGCGCCCCCCCTGCCATAACCCCGCGTTTGAAAATCACTGGCTTAAGCAATTCTAATTTAAAAGAGCAAGAAATATACACAAATGCATAGGTTTATCTTAAAGGCAGACTTATAGAGTCATACAAAAAAAATCCTTCTCAATGATCACTTCTGCCCCACTAGAATATGTGGTGGTCTGTTTGTCTGAACAGTCTTCCTCTCTCTGGCTGTATTTTACATAGTAGAATTTGTCACAGTGTAGAAGCCTCTCCACTTCCTTGACTTGGATTAGCTGTGGTTAGCTCACTGGCTAACAAACTGATATGTACTGTATGTCAAATTAGAAAGTGGTGTCCTCTCTCCCTCCACCGAACGTCGGCGCATGCTCGCACGGCTCGTTTGCTCTTTCATAGTAAAAAAAAAAAAAAAAAAAAAAAATTAAATAATTTTTTTTTTTTTTTTTTTTTTTTTTTTAAGAATGCCACGCGATCGACCCACACTACCCTCGCGATCGACCGGTCGATCGCGATCGACCTAGTGGCCACCCCTGATCTAGGCTATAAACTGCGATTAATTTAGCCTACGTTGTTTAGAGAGAGATGGGGGGGTGGGGGGTAAAACTACTGCCTGATTAATGTGGGGTTCAAAATAATAAATAAATGCATCTAGGCCTATGAATAAAAAATAAGTTCAGACATTGGATCAGCTGCCTTCACCATTAGAATTGCCTCTGCTGGGCCTTCGCAGCATGTCCATTGATAAAGACCCCACAGGAAGGAGAGTGAGATGGGTGTTGGAACCCAGACCCTTTTAACTGGACCATGCGGCACTAAGAGGGTCAGCAGTAGGCCTACATCAATGTTGACGCTCTCTCAAGGCAACCCCAAAATCCAGAGTCTGTAGGCCTTGTAAATAACACAGGAGACAGCTGCTCAGGTGAATGATGTAGGCTCAGTCAACAAGCCAGTTCTGCTCTGGACACCTGCAACTCTGACCTCACCACAGAGGGGTGGCAAAGGGAAACATAGGTTAAGTGAGTCTGACATGTCTTTCATACATGCACTTTCACATGACAGGACTGCGAGCTGCAAAGGACCAGTCCTGACAAAAGAGCAGTGTTACAATGGATCGAGGGGAGCGGTTTCCGACTGCCGCGGGGGAACATGACACATAAGGTTTAAGAAAAGAAAAGCATTGTCGAATATTTACATTTTTAACCCTTTGCAATAATAGGCTATGTCCCTAACAGGCTGGTAGGCTACTCTCTCACTGTTCATGTCGATCAACCTTTAATTATCATAGGCTAATTAAAAATGCATAATGCTCTAGTAAGTTGCTTTATACTAATGTAAAGCATCTTATAAAAATAAAGTCCAGTCATTTTTTAGTCACGATGCAAGGAGAGCCTGGCAAGGCCTACAAATCATGACTGGGTATAAACCTAAAATGCATACTTTAAATGTGGCAGAGAGATGACTATGTGTTTTCTTTGGATTTAAATACATTTTATTGCCGCTTTGATGAGGTTGATTATTCTGAACAACAGATAAAGGCAATAGATCAAATAAAACATTTAACTGACAGGGACATTGCTATCTCCATTGATGATGTCAGGAAACAATTTTCTCAGCTCCATACCAGGAAATCACAAGGGCCAGATGGGATCAGCTGCAAGGTCCTAAAGGCATGCGCCGACTCGCTGGCAACCCCATTTCAGAGGCTGTTCCAGCGTTCAGTGGACACAGGACTGATTCCAGATCAGTGGAAGCTGTCCCTAATAATACCAGTACCTAAACACAATAGGCCTAAAGAAATGAATGACCTGAGACCAGTTGCATTAACTTCAGTGCCTATGAAGTGTCTTGAAAAGATATTGTTAAACCACCTGCTAACTGAAGTTTCATCATGTCTTGATCCCCACCAGTTCGCTTACCAACCAAGCAGAGGGGTGGATGATGCACTGCTGACAATGACCAACAGTATATGGGAACATCTAGAAAGGCCGAGTACCTTTGTTAAAATTGTCTTTATTGATTTCAGCAGTGCTTTTAATACCATACAGCCCCACCTGTTGGTGGATAAACTGGCAGGGCTAGGGGTGAACCAAAAACTCATAATCTGGATTAACAGTTTTCTAACAAACAGGACTCAACAGGTTAGGTTTAACTCAGCGACCTCCACCTCTAGGCCCATCAATACCGGGGCCCCTCAAGGGTGTGTTTTGTCCCCTCTACTCTACACACTCTATACTAATGAGTGCCAAGATAGCACATCCACACACACTTTCTTCAAATACGCAGATGATACTGCCATTGTGGGGTATTTGAAACCAGATAGCTCAGCGCTAACCAGCTTTGAGGAAGAGATGAGTAACTTCACCAAATGGTGTAAAGACAACTTCCTGGCAGTTAATGCAAATAAAACGAAAGAAATGGTAATAGATTTTAGACGTCATAAAAGTGAGATCCCTAACAGCACTGTAAATGACAAAACAATTGAGAGGGTTAGTAGTTATAAATACCTTGGTATTGAAATTGATGACCAACTCAAATTTGAGATATGCACTACGTCTAAGGTAAAAAAAACTACAGCAACGGATGTTTTTCCTACGTAAGCTGAACTGCTTTCAGGTGGACTGCATTATTTTGGAATTGTTTTACAAAACAGTCCTTCAGAGTGTGTTGTCCTTTGGCTTGGTTTGTGTGTTCGGCAACATGCGCAAAAAAGACCAAAATAAACTAGAACTGCAAGCAGTTATGAACGGGGGCCAACTCGACGCGACTCGGGATCGGGCGTCGTCGTCCGCGGCGCCGGCCCCTCGATTTACGGAATCCGGGGATGTAAAGTTTTTGAATGTGGGATGTTCGGTCTGGGAGTTATAGCCCCAAACGTGTTTTCTATGCTTATTGTGGTTTTGGTGCCCCCTATGGATGACATTCGCAAAACTGTGTTTGATAGAAAGATGCAGCTCAATGTACCGAACAAGTGGATGTCAAGTTTTTGAATGTGCGATGTTTGGTTGGGGATTTATGAGCAAAAGCAGATTGTCAGCCTCTCCATAGTAAAGAAACTTTTTTGAATTTTCCCATTTTCCCGCCGAAAGACTTAGGAAATGGCGAAAAGAGGCAAAAAAATTGAAAAACTCTTTTTTTTAATAAGTCCGGCATACATAGGAATTTCTTGGCCATATTTTTTTTATAGACTCAGGTATGCCCCATGATAGTCTCCCTTGAGTTTCAAGAAAATCCCTCTTTTTTTTTTTTTTTACGGATTTTGGCAAATCTTTAAAGCGCTACTGTTTGGTGTTCCGATGGTCGTAAAAAAATTATTTTATCAGTTTTTGCTCGTGGGAGTCAGTAGAGCATAATGCTTTTGGTTTCGTCCAAATCGGGCGAAAACTGTAGGAGGAGTATGTTTTGGTGACTGACACAGTTTTTGCGATGTAGCGAAAAATCTATATATACGCAAATGGGCGTGGCCTATCTCAAAAGATGCAGCTGACTTGTGGGCATCTGTGGATGTAAAGTTTTTGACTGTCGGACTTTCGGTGTGGAAGTTATAGCCCAAAACGCGTTTTCCTTTGTTGTGGCGCCACCTAGTGGCTGGGATGTCTGAATTTTTTTGTATGCTGAGAGACCGGGGGTCTGAACTAGTGCTGCAAGTGGCATGTCCCAACCCTTTACGGTTTGGGCTGCAGCACCACTTCTAAACATGGAATAATAATAATAATAATAACTAGAACTGCAAGCAGTTATGAACGGGGGCCAACTCGACGCGACTCGGGATCGGGCGTCGTCGTCCGCGGCGCCGGCCCCTCGATTTACGGAATCCGGGGATGTAAAGTTTTTGAATGTGGGATGTTCGGTCTGGGAGTTATAGCCCCAAACGTGTTTTCTATGCTTTTTGTGGTTTTGGTGCCCCCTATGGATGACATTCGCAAAACTGTGTTTGATAGAAAGATGCAGCTCAATGTACCGAACAAGTGGATGTCAAGTTTTTGAATGTGCGATGTTTGGTTGGGGATTTATGAGCAAAAGCAGATTGTCAGCCTCTCCATAGTAAAGAAACTTTTTTGAATTTTCCCATTTTCCCGCCGAAAGACTTAGGAAATGGCGAAAAAGAGGCAAAAAAATTGAAAAAGTCTTTTTTTTAATAAGTCCGGCCCAAATAAGAATTTCTTGCCCATATTTTTGCCATAGGCTCAGGTATGCCCCATGATAGTCTCCCTTGAGTTTCAAGAAAATCCTCTATTTTTTTTTTTTTAAGGAATTTTCGCAAATCTTTAAAGCGCTACCGTTTGGTCTTCCGATGGTCGTAGAAAAATTATTTATCCTATTTTTGCTCGTGGGAGTCGGTAGAGTATAATGCTTTTGGTTTGGTCCAAATCGGGCGAAAACTGTAGGAGGAGTGTGTTTTGGTGACTGACACAGTTTTTGCGATGTAGCGAAAAATGTATATATACGCAAATGGGCGTGGCCTATCTCAAAAGATGCAGCTGACTTGTGGGCATCTGTGGATATAAAGTTTTTGACTGTCGGACTTTCGGTGCGGGAGTTATAGCCCAAAACGTGTTTTTCTGCTGTTGTAGCGCCACCTAGTGGCCGGGATGTCTGAATTTTATTGTCTGCGTACGGGGTACGGACCTGGATAAGCCCTGCAAGTGGCATGTCCCAACCCTTTACGGTTTGGGCTGCAGCACCACTTTTACGTATGGAATAATAAGAATAAGAATAAAAGGCCCAACAAAAACAATAGGGTTCCCAGCCCTACTCGGGCTTGGCCCCCTAATTACAGCGTTTGGTAAAGACAGCAAGCAAAATTATTGGATGCAGTCAGACGTCAGTCACTCAGCTATGGTCAGATCTTGTTGTGAATAAAGCTGAGCAGATACTCAGTGATCCTTCCCACCCCTTATATAGGAGGTTCCAACGCAGCAACCGTGGCAGTAGCGGGCTGCTGCAAAGGTCAATCAGAACCAAAAGATTTAGCTTGTCATTTGTCCCCTCTGCTATTAGACTTTTTAATGAAAGACACAGGTCAAGATCATGAACACTGTGTTTTTCTTTTACTGTTTTTCACTTAATCTTTGTGAATGTTGTTTTTAGGCCTGCTACTGATGAACTGAACTATTTATTCTTAAATGTTGTTGTTGTTGTTGTTGTTGTTGTTGTTGTTGTTGTGTGTGTGGCGTGCCCACTTGTATGCCTATGTGTCCTAAATGTGCTGCACTTTTGACCACACAAATTTCCCAATTCTGGGATAATAAAGTATACTTTGAAGTTCCTAAAGGTTAAATATATTATTCACCTGGGGCCTATTGCATAAAACTAGGATAAGGGATTAACCTAGGATATTTCGGTTATCCTGGCTTGCGTTAGCCATGATCCGGTTGCATAAAAGCGGAGGGACATACGTTACCATGGAGATTTATCCTTTACGTTTAACCTGGTCCCGACCAGGCTAAACGTAAAGGATAAACTTATTCTGTTGCCTGATTGGCTCAGTCAGCTGTCACTCCGATCTGAAATCAAAGTGTTTAACAGTTATTCCATGATCTTCCGTGTATTGCTTTATTTTCATTAGCCTGTTTTAAGGTACCACATAAAAGACTGCATTGTCATTTAGTTAAATAGTTCTTCTTTTTTATTTATTTAACCTGAACCATTTATAATTAACTTAATTATAATTAGATTAAGATGCAATGATATAAATTATAATAATTTATGTGATAGTCTGTTCATATTGCAGGCTATATTTATACAATTGATTATCGATGGCAGATGACGTTGCAAGTGTGGGTCAAATAAATTCACTTTGTACTTATAACTATATCGAGGTGCATCTGAAACAAAATTCAATATCAATGAAAAATTCCTTTTTCCTGTAATTGAATTCAAAAAGTGAAACTTAAATATATTCTAGAAATTCATTACACATGGAGTGAAATTAATCTAGGATAAACATACTTTTCAGAAGGTCGACAGTTCTGTATTATAAATCCTTTTTCTTAGTGATGGCCAGATGAAGCTTTTTGAAGCCTTGAAGCCTTAAAGCCAAATGGTTCACAAAAAGGTTCATTTCTCGAGGCTTCATTTGAACCGATTTGAACACAATACAACCCCCCCTGCTGGTCAAACAGTGTTAAATAGCCAGATAATTCTATCAATTTGTAATATACTCAATACTGTCCTGCAACAGTGCAGCCATGGGAAAGAGTGACTGACAAGCAAATAAATCAATACATCTTAATAAATGCATTTCATGTAGCCTATTGTTCATGTATTAATTCATATAAATACAAGTTATATTTTGTTTGATGTATTATTATGGGTATGAAACATGATAAAACCTATAAATCTAATAAATCTATCAATGAATATTTTTTGTCAAACTTTGAATTACTCATAATGACTGGAATACTTATTTTCAAACTGTCGCAGTGTTATAAAAAGGTAAGGGCAGAGCCGGCCCGAGGCATAAGCGAACTAAGCGGCCGCTTAGGGCCCCCGACTCCTCTAAAGCTGGGGAACAATAGTCTGTCAAGGGGGGGGGGGGGGGAGAAAGGAGAAAGAGGGGGAAGAAGGGGGAAGAAAAAAAAGAGAGAAGAGGAAAAAAATGAAAAATTGAGGGAAAATGAAGTGAGTTAGTGTTAATTATATACCTCAGAACGTACAAAACAGTTGTCATATCACTTAATAATTCATACAAATAAGACATCACCCATTGTGAGTGGAATTAGAATTGTAGGCCTATTTCTTATGAACAAGAAATAAGAAAAAATTGCAGGAGTTGAAGGAAGGAGTCAAGCCGATCACTTCATTTGGCTGCACACCTCTGTGGCCGTTTATTCACATCTCACAAACATTTTCCAGCACACGTCATACAGCCACCTTTTAACTACACATTAAGGGCCCCCTTAAAAAAAAAAAAAATTGTTTTATTTTTTTTTGTGTTTCATATTAACATCATACTATGCAAATGATCCATGCGTTCTTTTCATATTGATTTTAATCAGGTTGTCGCCAACAGAGGGAGAATCACTCCCATATATCCCAATTCACATGTGGAATAAAAAGAGGCTACACTTATGTTGATGTTGAAATGAACTGCCCCCAGTAACTTCATTAAATGTGAAGTTGGTATTTTCTTTTCTTATGGTGTAA
Organism: Ammodytes dubius; assembly: GCA_026122265.1. Classification (NCBI taxonomy): domain Eukaryota; kingdom Metazoa; phylum Chordata; class Actinopteri; order Uranoscopiformes; family Ammodytidae; genus Ammodytes; species Ammodytes dubius. The sequence continues at coordinate 23,484,547 of CM047513.1, forward strand.
ATTATGTGCTACGAAAATAACTATGATGTTGGTCTTTTATGAGTTCTTTATTATCTTTAGCCTGTGTGTGTGTGTGTGGGGGGGGGGGGGGGGGCATTTTGTTTTAGCCGAGTTAAATCTTCGTCTCTTCTCTTCTCCTCTCCTCTCTTCTGTTTTACTGTTCGTATTCGTGTAGAGTCGGTAAACTCCGGCGGTGGCCTGTTGCTTTAAATCTTGCCGCCGTAAAGGATTATGGGATACCACTATCTCCTTTCCTTTCGCATAGGTTGGTCCGGAGTAACCTATGCTAAAGGAGGGTTAAAGGATGAATCGAGGCTCCTTTCCTATGCCTTTCCTAAGCATTTTGAGAATTCGGATCACCTATCCGCCGAGTACTTCCGGTTCATCTCGATAGGAAAGGAAATTTCCTATGCAAAAAATACTTTTCGGATAGGCCCTATTTTTTGCATAGGAAATTTCCTTTCCTATCGAGATGAACCGGAAGTATAAGTGATCCGATTCTCAAAATGCTTAGGAAAGGCATAGGAAAGGAGCCTCGATTCATCCTTTAACCCTCCTTTAGCATAGGTTACTCCGGACCAACCTATGCTAAAGGAAAGAAGATAGTGGTATCCCATAATCCTTTACGGCGGCAAGATTTAAAGCAACAGGCCACCGCCGGAGTTTACCGACTCTACACGAATACGAACGAGAGGTAAAACAGAAGAGAGGAGAGGAGAAGAGAAGAGAGGAAGATTTAACTCGGCTAAAACAAAATATCCCCCCCCCACACACACACACACACATACACACACAGGCTAAAGATAATAAAGAACTCATAAAAGACCAACATCATAATAGTTATTTTCGTAGCACATAATTTACACCATGAGAAAATAAAATACCAACTTCACATTTAATGAAGTTACTGGGGGCAGTTCATTTCAACATCAACATAAGTGTAGCCTCTTTTTATTCCACATGTGAATTGGGATATATGGGAGTGATTCTCACTCTGTTGGCGACAACCTGATTAAAATCAATATGAAAAGAACGCATGGATCAAACAAGCGCTTGTTGTAGTCAATTTTCGGATAATAGTGTAGTTTCACGTCAGCAATACTCGCCGTCGCGCAATGACGTCGGTTAGGAAAAGTGGAGTCGAATTCATTTGAAACAGCGCTGTCCTTTCCTATGTTCGATAGGAAGCACATTTCATCTCTCCTTAACCCCGATGACGTTTAGGGGTTAAGGTATAGGAAAGGAGGCTTATAGGTTAGGAGATTGGACTTTTCGGATAGGCCCCTTGTAATCATGGCTAGTAGCCTAATGCCTGCAGTCCCGTAAAAATGCAGCCCGGCGAAACACGCCCATCGGCCAAACACGCCGATATCGGCCAAACACGCCCACAGCTCATGCGCAAGCGTTACGCTACAGAACTAATTCAAGCCCGACGCTCAGTACCATTGTTGCATACTTAGCGATGTTGTCGATATATTTACCGGCTTTTCAGACACCTCTGGCGACGTTTTCCTCAAAAAAGCGACCAGCGACAAATCTAGCTACTTTTTCTGGTGTTATTGGTGACTTTTTCGCTCAAGTATCGCTCTTTACTCTAATCAACGATCAGCGGGTGCCTCCGCTGCCCCTCCCCCTTCCCAGAGCACTGACAGGTGGCAGAGTCCTCGCGCAGCAGTCCCTCCCAGCTGCGGACAGAGCAGGAGATATACACCTCTCTGCTCTAGTGTTCCTTTAGCATCCCTATTAGCAGTTGTAGTACCCCTCTTTTAAAGTCTACGAGTAGTGCAATTCAAAATGTTATGCAGTGCTTATTGAAACTGTGAGCATGTATGATTACTGCTAGACTTAACATTACCACGTCGGTTTTCTATGCAATTGTCATGTGACTGTATAAAAAGTAAATAGCCTTCAGTCGCTAATAATATTATAAGAGACTGAAGTATTATTACATTTTAATAATGTTATATGTAGGCTATATATTTATATAAGTATTATTATTACATCTGACATGCTTTCCATACTGATTGTATGTGCATAATGCACTTTTTTTTGTAAAGTGTCAAAGTATCTTAAAAAAAATATTATTTTGATGAACTGTTCTGCTTTTGTTGTTGTGTAGTCAGACACTTTCCCAGGTTCTTAAATGATGGACTTCAATGACAAAAATATTCAAATAGTTTATTTACAGCCAAAACAATTATGAATATATTTTCTCAACAATGATATGAAAATGAGTTTTGTTTTAAAAATATGTTGAAACATTGCACTTTGTGGGAAATCATCAAATGCACATGGCAATATGTCCTCATCAGAGTATCTGCTTGCGTTCAGAGTCATTCATCTGAACATCTTGAGTGGACATTTTCAAACAGCTCCAGCTCTTCCCTACATGCAATCATCAAAATAAAAAAGTACTTTTTGGGTCGCCAAGGTTGTTGGCCGTATGTTCAGGGGGCTGCCTTTTATTTAAAAGCCAAAGGTTTACGGTTAATTGACACTGAAGCTTAACTTGTATGTTCATGTAAACATGATGTCTTTAACATCAGCTGACACAACGCGCGCCATAGCAACAGCTGACGCTTCTGAAGAAGACTGCAGGAAGTAGTCGAAACATGTCAAGGTACAAACAAATTAATACTAGTCTGTTGGCAACCCAGCAAGTACTGTTTAATTGTGATTACTGCACGTATGGAAGAGCTGGAGCTTTTTGAAAAAGCCCACTAAATATGTTCAGATGTATAGCTCTGAGACTCGCTATGTGAAACAGAAGCAGAGTCTCTCATGAGGCTCATTGCAATCAAACAAATATAACTGCCCTTAATCCATTTCTTCTGACTGAAAGGTATTTTTCAAGAGGGTCATGGCCTACACACAGCAGTACAGTAAAACATACACATTAACACAAGGTACACAGAAACATAAAACTAAAAAGAATGATGTGCGAAAACACAGCATGTAGGCTGTGTATCAACATCAGATTTTTTTCAGCGCTCAGACAGTACGGACAGGTAGCATATTGTGAGGAGATATTCATTGATTTTGACAAAATGTTGTACAAAGTTCATGTGCACCTAAAAATAGAGAAAAACAGTCACTTAATTACACTGATGTATTTGAGGGGACTGAGTCGCTAGTTTAGCCTACACAAATACAATGACATCTTGTTTATGTATTATAACGTATGTAACTACCAACAAAGCACCATTGAAGGACGTGCAGGTGTGACAACTTAATTTCTTTAGGCAGCTGATTTGGCTATGGAGACCCAGACTATTTTGTTGATGCAAGGCTCCAAAATGTCATCAGGTGTTCGTAGCTTGCAAATCTATTCACAAAAGACACATCACATAAAAATCATGTTAGTCATTAATTAACATAGTCAAATAAATTATACATTGCCACCAAAATAATGTTAACAGTAACACCTAACCTGTTACCTCATATGCTGACCAGATGCCAGTCTAATTTAATATATACAAACAAACACATGTTAATAATTGTTATCATATATTAATTATCATTCAGATAAGACTTATAAAGAAGCTATTTGGTCTGTAACGTTAAGCTATTTTCTAACCAACAACATCCTTTGAATAACACATACATAACATTAGGTAACGAAGTAGGCGAATATGTAAAGCTGAGATGGAGCGGTGACTCCTCGTCTCTGGCGTGGTGAAGAATAAGCAAAGCGGTAGATTCTCTTTAGCCTTTATGGCGTATTTATTCTCCTGAATACATGACTGACAACTGTCCAGTCAGTTCAACAACAATATGCAATGTGACAGTTTGACCTGCGCATTAGTTCACTTTGCGGTTGAGGTATTTGGATTTGAATCTCTCCCAACTGCCATTTTCTCCCCAAATCTTCCACTCCAGCTTTAATTCTCAAAGGGTTTTCTTTTTGAATGCATGTTATGTGTAGAAGTTATACTGTGTAAAAGTATAGTATCAGCTTTGATACTGAGATGATGAAGAAGGTTTATTTTGTGATGAAAATAAAATACACGCAAAGACACTGCCTCATTACAATCCATAGTTTTATTTAATGAGCACATTTATGATGAAAGGATCGTTTAGAAGAATAAGCAAAAGTTCAGTATTAGAAAGCAGCATGCACTAACACACTGAGCAGTGAGCTGTGAAACTTGCAGAAATATCTGAATAGAGGAGATCTGTATCTCCATCAAGATCTCCATGAGAGACGCATCTCCCAACAGAAAGTGTTACTGAAGCTCTACACTGAGCAGCTGTCAGGGTCCAGGGTTTGAATGACGGGGCTCTGTCCGTTCAGACTGGCCTCACAGCTCACTGCGGCCGCCTTCCTCCACTGGTCTGCAGGGAGGCTCAGGGTGCTGCTCCAGCTGTAATGGCCGTCTCTTCCCGGGGCCTCCGGGCTGTGTGACACCCCGAGGAGGTGTTGCTGCCCCCCACCTTCCAGCCCAGCCTCCAGGCTGAGGGGAAGCCCCCGCTGGCCAGACACACCAGTGTGACACTGCCCTGCTGCAGCTCCTCAGTGGAGGGGGGGAGGACGCTCAGGGTGGGCCGTACCACACCCACTGGAGAGAGAGAGGGGAACCAGAGGGAAGTTGGAATGAAGAAATACTTTTTGAATAGTTTCTGGTTTTTCGTTACAATAAAGAGAATACTTTTTGATGCTGTTTCACTCATAAATCCATCAGTCCATCAGCCACATGATTGAAGGGTAAATTAGGTTAATTGATAACGGCTATTGATGACATTTTCCTATTTGTTTTTATAACATGTCACAGAGAATAACTCGTGATGATTTTCTCCTGTTTAAAGTGACTGAGCTGAAACACTCATGTGAATACAGTTGAAACCTTTGTCATCTGTCTCTTTCACTTCCTTTTCACAAGGCTACATGAAAAATGAATGAACCGTGAACACAGAGAAAAGCTGCATAGGCCTAGGCCTACTGATAAAACCATGTTAGTGTTTAACAGGAAACCAGGTCAGATATAAAAAGATTATAGGCCTACTAAAATTATTTTTTGAGAGTTAAAAGTTTCATGAAACTAAATGTTCCTTTTCAAACATATAAAAGCAAAATACAATGAATGTAGCCTATTTGTGAAAATGAGTTATCAGAAATTAGCATCATTTTTGTTTCTCGGGTACTCTCGGGTAGGTGACGACCGTCGCGGTAAATCTGCCTTGGATGGTTATGACATTAGATTAAGGCATAATCAAATCCCCTATGGAGAAAATGAATGGGAATTTTACTTTGCTAGGGTTTTTCGCCTTTGTGTTGACCCTTCTCGGCTATGGTACTCTCTAGTCACTATAGCAACGAGACGCAACACGACATTAGAATCAGGCTTTGGCGTTCATGTAATTTCCTTTGGTCACAGATGTTCGTTTTTGACCTAACTGCATCGATATTTTGCGCATTAAGTGAACTGTAAATTGAACAGCTGTTACTTCTAAGTGGCTACTGGCACAGCTATTTCAAACAGGTTGACACTATATGGTTAGCTCTGCCGCAATGCCTTTGCTAGTGACTGACTACTCATGGACACAGACAGACTCGACCGTTTACATAAATGTGCCTATAAAAGGAGCGCAAGTTGCGAAGGTGGACATCGTGTCTACAGACGAATACCTCAAGGTAAAGTTAGAATAATAATAAACGTTGTGGTCATTACTGTATGTTGGTGTCACGCACTCCACTTCGGCTTTTTCGACAGCTATAGGCCTACCCTAGAAATGCATGATACAAGAAGATACAAAAAAAGGGATTAATATAACAGGGATACCGCAAGCATTACATTTCTTGGTCTACTTGTTGTGAGGCGTTTATTTCAGTAACACTCACATTTTTACTGAACTTTTCATTGTTTCTGTCGCCTATTTATAGTAGGCTATACAGACACAATGGTAGTTCTAAACAAAAGTTTGAGTTTCCTTTGATAAAATTCCATTAATTATTTACACTCTTTTCCATACAGGTGCATTACCCACCGTATCTGTTTGAAGCTTTCCTTTGTGAACCTGTTGATGACGTCAGAAGCACTGCAAAGGTTGGAAACGGAGTTGCAGTAATCAGTTTGCCAAAGAGGACCAACAAAATGTGGGAGCATCTGATGATAACTCCAAGTAAGAGAATCTAGCTGACCTTGTAGTCATTTTTAAACAGTATAGGCTCACCGATAGATAGATAGATAGATAGATAGATAGATAGATAGATAGATAGATAGATAGATAGATAGATAGATAGATAGATAGATAGATAGATAGATATATAGATAGATAGATAGATAGATAGATAGATAGATAGATAGATAGATAGATAGATAGATAGATAGATAGATAGATAGATAGATAGATAGATGGATGGATGGATGGATGGATGGATGGATGGATGGAGTATTCATTCCCCAATAAAATGCTCTGTATTGTCTCATGTATAAGTCGTGCAAACAGATTATTAAATTGTGCGAACAGAATAATTATTTCCCCCAGATGTCACCGTATTATCCTGCACTCCTTGCTCTCCCTTGGTGTCACTTTTCAGCTCCTCTGAGTCTGCAAGCTCTACATTTATCCCTTCCTATTGTCTCTGGTGGGCAGTTGACACATTGTACACATGTTGGCAGTGTGGCAGGGAGTCAAATGAAGTTGAAGTCTCAAGATATTCATATGAAGTTTTGATTGTTGGAGTCTATTGGTCACTGAGCTAATGACCTCATGTTCCGTGTCTATAACAGGTGTCGGCGGGATTTAAACGGCAATGAGGATAGTGCATGTTAACTCATTCAGCGGGTCCTATAGCCTCCTCCTCCTAAGTCCTACATTTGAACATTGACAATACTAGGTTATGCTTTAAAATATTAAGACATATCAGAAAATCCTCAGCTAAGAAGAACATAGTCAGTTGTTAATAAATGTCAGCTTTACTTTATTGAAAGTAAAGCATACCTTGCTTCACATAGAATTATTGTGATAAGTCAATGTGTTTCAGACGATAAGGGGAAAAAAATGGACATCCGAAGAAGGGCACTATTGAAACACCAAGAAAAGCTTTCTTCTGAGCCAAGAGCGAAAGCAGAGAAAAAGCACACAGAGAAAAAATTTGCACTGCAGACAATAATGAAGGTAAGTGCACCCCACAAACCTACTCATGAATCACAGCAGCAAGTGTCTAACCAGCTGTGAAACCTAAGAGGACTACAAACTTTATTTTTTAAATCTCAGCTTGAAAAGGAGGAAAGAGACAGTATCCAGAAAATGAAGGACAACGAGCGAGACAAAACTGAAGCAGAGCTGACGGCATGGCAACTAAAAGAGACGCAGAAAGCAGAGGAAAAAGCCAAAGTGAAACTCAAAAGGCAGAGAGACAATCAAAGCAGACTGGAAGCCATGACAACGACAGAGGAAAATGGATGTTTAGATGGAGGAAAAATCAAAGGTAAGTCAATTTTTTGTGTGATCAAATGCTCTCTTTTTTACTACTGGATGTGAGTATGTTAATGAAAACCTTCCTGTTTGTAGATCACAGAGGCAACAGTGAAGCAAAAGACAAGAACAAACAAGTGGACCTGCCGGCTCCAAGAGTTGTTGGAAACATTCAAGTCACATTTACCACACGAGTGTTCCCAACAGCCCTCAGGGAATCAAGAGTGCAAGAGGAGGAAGAGGTGAGGTACCCTGCGTTCCAAATCACATACTTTTTTTTTTTTTACTACACTACATACTAAAGTTAAGAAGAGTTTTACGGACACAGGAGAGAAAAAAAATCAGATAATTAAGATATTTTTTTTTCATTATGTCGAGAAATGTCGAGAATAAAGACGAATACTCCAAAATGCTATTGAAGTCAGGGCGGCATTTATGTATTTTCAGCATACTACAATTGATTGTGTGTGTATTGGGACATCCTAAATCTTTTTCTGGCACACTAAATAGTTGGGAAGTATGGGTATTGGAATGCAGGGATTGTTTTATCTCCTTTTCTGCCATCAACAGCCTTTTCCCTTGTGGTTTTACAGTAGTATAACCACAAAAAAAGGTATAGGGAAAGGGATACGTATCCCTTTCCCTATACCTAATTAATTTGAATACAAAATGACGCTAGATGTTTTATTCTGCTACTGAGTTCAAATTGTATTTGTGTTGTTAGCTGGTTCTGATAGACTTCAACATCGAATGCAAAGTTACTATCTTTGCTTAGTAGCCTAGGCCTGATTCTATTATTTCTAAACAGTGGCTCAAAAAACAAGCTGAATCCAGACGTGCAGTCAATGCAGATGTTGAAGAGCTGAAAGACCTGAAAGAGGAGGAGCGGAACCCCGGCTGGTTAAAGGACAAAGGAAAGTAAGTGAAGTCTGCTCTCCAAACTATTTAACAATACTTATCTTTATGAACCAATGGATCACTAAATTGACTCTTTCTTCAGCAAATGTTTTGCAACTGGGGACTACCTTGGTGGAGTGAACGCCTACAGCCTGGCTATCAAGCTCAACAGAAAACTCCCAGCTCTGTATTCAAACAGGGCAGCATGTCATCTGAAGTTAAGAAATCTTCATAAGGCTCTTGAGGATTCCTCACAGGTATGTATTGTCTGTTTGACTTTAAATCTGTGTACATCTGCACCACATGTTGCACATTGAATACTCACGAATCACTGCACATGTTGGTTTTTTGCAACTTGCATATAAAAAAAAGAGATAACTTCTGTACGTGGAAGGAGGCAATTGAGGTCATGTGTTTTCGCTGCTCTTTAGTGTTGGGGATCAATATTAAATCTTAAGACACAGTTCTATTTATAAAACTCTTTTATTTCAGTAAAACTCTTAGTTCAGTTCAGCAAATATGGATACTGGATATTACTGATGCTCGCTGTTGTAGCTTCGAGTGGCAGATTTTGAGGCCTTCAGGATAGGGGTTTCTGGCTCCCACTTGAAGCACTGTGGCTCCAAAAAAAATTCTCTTTTTACAGTGGAGAGGCTGACAATCTCTTATTGCTCATAACTCCCCAACCAAACATCCCACATTCAAAACCTTTATATCCACAGATTCACTGAATTCAGTTGCATCTTTTAGCATAGGCCGCCATTTAAGCCCTTAAAGATTATTTGCAAAATCGCAACTGCAAAACAGACTTTCCATTTCAGCTCCCACAATTTATTTGCGTCGGAGGCTTGGCCCCCGGTCATAATTGCTTGTGGCTTCTTTGCTACTTTCTGATTGGTTGAACGCCTGGTAGTTTGATTGACTGGTGTGTGGCTCAAGAGCTCGTTGCAGAGAAAGGTTAACGGAACCGTATGGTGATGGTGGTGACGGTCAGGATTTATCGAAGCTATATAAAAAAAAAAATTGTTTTGCAGAGTTATAATTTGCGTGAGAAATGCAAGGTGTGGCGTGGAGCGTGTGAATTGCCTGAAATGCGTGTGTCTCACTCTCATTGCGTGAGAGTTGAAAACTCTGCTGACATTACAGAATGCATGGTTTTATACTATATTGGCAGTGGGATTAAAAAATGCTGTTTTAACTTTTCTTCGTGTTTTTCTACGGATAACTGTAAACAATGTATAATCTGGCATGATTCAACAGTCAAAACTTCCACATCCCTGACCCTGTATGGAACCCACTCACACATATGTAGGTTAATGTAGCTATATGTTTAGCAGCTAGTAGCTATCCCATGCTACTGCTGCATGGGATTTTATTAGCTTTATTAGCTTTAGGTTGACATAAGACAATGTTGCTCAACGGGATGCAAACGTTACAGGCTGCACATTATTCAAAGCACAAGCGGATTTTTTCTTTTATTATCTAAATAACTACAGAACTCACCTGAAGTCAGACGGGCTCTTATCTGCAGTGACTATGTATATGTCAGACTGTAAAGAAAAGAGGATGAATTCATCTCTTATATGGCTTTTATTTAAAGAAGAAAAAACCTCATGTTTCTCTGCAGGCACTTGATCTGATGACTCCCCATGTTGCTGCCAATGCAGCTGCCAGAGCCAGAGCACATGTCCGACGAGGATCTGCTTTCTGCCAGTTAGAGCTCTATGCAGAAGGTTGGTCTCTTACATTCTGTACGCTTTGACTATACTGTTTCCAATTTCATATTTTGCTTTCTTTTTAACTACACACAAAATGACAAATGTTCAAACATAAATACTTTTTGTGTTTAAAAACATAACGGTAGAGAAACGATACATAGCTGTAGCATGTATTTCAGAATGATGACTTGATTTCTGTCCAACCTACTCTGTGTTGTCAGCCGATCTACATGTAACTTGTTTTCTTCAGGGCTACAAGACTACCAAGCTGCTTTGAAGATTGACCCCTGCAATGAAGCGCTGCATGCAGACACACAAAGAATCAAAGACATTATTGAAGGGCACTGCAGTCAACCCTGAGCCACAGGAACACACAGACAACTGTACTGTACAGATGTATTTATGGCTGTTCATTGTTTGTGTTATTCGTCTGTTACCCAGTGGTTTCATAAATCAGGACAGAGAACCTAAGGCTGTTGCATAAGTATAACAGTCAATCACTTTAAGTTTAATCCCTTATGTTTAAATGGAATCCAGAAAAGTGTGTCAGTTTAAGACAGGAAAATTAAGATGAATGTTTTATGTAATGTGTTTTTCTGAAGAACGATGTGGTGTGCATTAGTGTGCACAGAGCACCATCTTGTGGTCAAATGTTGCAACTCCTTAACCCTTGTGCCCTCTGGCATTTTTGTAAATTTTTCTTGACTTTTTTTATTTATTTGGTGATCATTTTGGCTGTGTTAAAGCATGTGGCATGATTGTTTGCAGTAATTTTTATTTTCAGTAACATTTTAGAAATCCTATGCTATTAAATCAACATTCATCAATATTGCTTTCTGCTTTTTTTATTAATCACTTAAACAACTTGAAACTTGCTCAAAACTACCAAACAGTCAATCGTTTTCGTGATTTTAATAATTTAAATGCCAGTTTTGGAATTATAAATTATTTATTATTACAAAAAAACAAAAACTAAATATTATTTTCCATATAATAAATACTTGGGGGATGGGGCTTTGGTGGTGATTAGAGTATTGGATATGTAAAAGATTACCAACAAAATTGATTCGATTGCATAAGTATTTTTTATGTTATTTCAGACACTCCCTCTGGACACCTTTGTGGCAAAAATGTTCAATACAATAAAATCCTCATACGTCAATATTTTTTATGTTTTTTTGCTTGAAGGAGAAGTAAGTGATTTGGTCCTTAAGCTACCTTCCTGTCAGTGATTGCAGTTACCAGTCCCCTCCCTCGTCCCTACTTCACCACCACATGACCACACAGCCGTCTTCCAAATAATTTTTTTTCTGCATTTTCAAGCTTTATTAGATAGTACAGAGTTGAAATGGGGAGACAGAGAGAGAGGGGGGATGACCTGCAGTAAAGGTCCACAGGTCGGACTCGAACCCGCGACCACTGCAACAGATAGTCCAGCGATGGAGAGCAGCGACTCATCGTTCACGGGCACAGAGACCGCCTCTTTATAGCACTCTGTTTCCTGATTGGATAAAACGAGCGGGATACTCAAAATTCTAACTGGCAATTACTGCAAAGCTGATTGACTGGGAGACATGTGTTATGAACTGTGCAAACTGTTTAAGTGATTGCTGTATGAATATAGAGTGATTTAACACATAGGCCTAATACAGTGCTTCTTGAAATAATGTGAACCCCTTGAGCATTTTGGAATTTTATTTAGTATGACCATTATTAATTAATTTGATCAATACCAGGATTTTTTTATATGAAATAACAGGTTATAATAACAGTTTTCTTTTCCTTTTTTTCTTAAAAAAATTATTTGCCAACTTTTGTATGTGTAAAAGTTTGTGAACCTGAGCTGCCATTGTTTTACTATGGAAGGGGCGGCCCCGACAGTGCCTGAGTTACACGGGGATTCCACTGGTTTGTGACGGCTCTACTGCGGTTTTGCTCCTCGGTCTCGCAACTCCGGCTGTCGGTAGTGTCCAGGCAAACTCATGTACAATCAGACATCCAGCACCCCATATAGCCGGAATACAATGATCTTTGTTTCATAAACACAATTTGCGACTATTCGACTGTGAGATTGGCAGTCGAATCGGGCTCCTCCCATCAAATAGGGTCAACCCTACTCAAGTTGTTTCATTTTAACACGGGTGTCCAAACTTTTTTCACTGAGGGCCACATACAGAAAAATCTACGAAGGGCCGGGCCACTTTGCAAAAATAACAAATTTATCAGGACATGTAGCTGCTCTGATGTTTAGTTTCATAGTGTCTTCGTAAATTGTAATCCTTCTTCACGGTAACACTTTACTTGCACATTAAACAGATACATTCCCCCTCTTGTTAAATGCCATACAGCCAGTGTTTTCTGCTTTTGCGTCCAATGTCCAGCTGAGTGAAAATAGTAGCCAGCCGAGATCCCGCCCCTCCAAGGGGGTCCGGGAGATTTTTTAAAGTTTTTAAAGTGAAATGCATGTATCTGGTGCACTTTGAGAGGGAATTAAGAGGCTAAAGCTGAAGAATTTTGAATGAAAAAAATGGAGACACTATGTCGGATTAATTAGAAGCTATTGGAGAAGGACACATGGATTTTCCACAATAATATTAATTTAAAATCAAATATAATGCAGGGTCCTCAGGGATGGGCTTGGAGCTCTTTTTCCTTTGTGGGACATATTTCTCTGTAATATATGCATTTAAATTATTTAAAAATTAAAAGGGCCATATTACATTATATTTTTAAAATGTTCCACGGGCCAATCAATCAGTTTTGACACCCCTGCACTAGTGGGTTAACTAAAATAATTTTTTTTTTTCAAAGGGCCATATTACTAGCCTGGAAATCCAGACCCTGATATCTTGAAGATAGAGGGTCTGGCCACGATCAATAGTAATTTCCAACTAACGGGGCTGCTCCTACTCATGCATTTCAAATACCACTGCACACAGTTGGATAGCACTACAACCAATCAGAGCGATGCACAAGGTGACGTATTAAGTCCCATTCGTTTAGCGAACAGCTGTTAAACTGTTAAATTAAACTTTTGCCTGGTCGGTCGGCAAAACAGAGCATTCCACTTACTTGCTAATGAAAGATTGGAGTGCCGTCTTCCAAATCGTAAAGGGTCGAGGCCAAAGCAGTCTCAAACTCACACAACATATCCGCAGCCATCTTTGATGTTTACTATCACGGCTTCGACGTTGCATGCACGTCACTGTCGTCATCCGGTTACGTCCGCCCCAGAGCACCATACAAAGGGCTCTGGCGCGCCCATATTTGATAGAACCAATTGAAACGTGAGCCCCGATTTCTGGGCTTTTTGAAAAAGCTTCAATGGCGAGTGTCCAGACCAACAGGCGCAGCAAATTTAATTTGCCAGCGCCTAGTGGCAGGTCTGGGAATGCCAGGCTACCATATTACATTGGCCGTTTCTCAATTCGCGTTCTTTTCTGTACTTTTGTACTTGCGTTCTCGTAAAACGTCATCAACCGTAGCCCAAGTACTGTTCCAATTCAAAGTTCGCATCAAGTCAAGTACCCGGAAGTGTTCCCGATGTGTTCTTCAACTGGCCATTCTATCGAGGATGCATCGGTGGTGACTTGTGTGGACTTGGGGCCGTTAGATATCCCAGAATGCATTTCGCAGCGTAGTAGCAGAGCAAGGAGGCAGAGTCGGCAGAGGCGGACAAGGCGGAGAAACCCACAACTGTAAGCATAATTATTACAATTTTACAAATACTACTTTTGTTTCAGAATACCGGTATGTGTTTTGAAGTTTATTTAATTCTCCAACCTGTCAAATCCTACTTAGCTCCGTAAACGTCCGACTGCTAGCTTGCCCAGCTGTCCGGGGGGATTTCTAGCTTCCCCCGCGGGACAGCTAGCTTGCCCCGGGGGATTTCTAGCTTCCCCCCCGGGACAGCTAGCTTGCCCGGGGGACTTCTAGCTTCCCCCCTGGGACAGGGACAGCTAGTCCCGTTTGGGGGTGCAACGTTGTGGTTCATAACCGTATGGTGAATTGCCCTAATGTGGGACACTGCTTAACCTGGGATACCTAAGGTCCATCGCATTTATCTCCTATTTCTGACACATGTTAATAGATAATATGTTGTCAAATCAAAGCAGGGGTTCCCTGTGATTGAAATCACATGAATTCACAAATCAATGCTAAGGCTCTACATTTGAATGGTATCATGTATTGGTCAAATGTATTGGTATTATTATACTAGCTATGTTTTTTGAGCAAATTGTTTTGATAGCAACAGTGTTTTTTATATTTTACATTCACATGTATACTGGCAAATTCAGTTACAAATGGACTTCAGGAGGCAAGAGTTTCAAGAAGAAAATCGCTACTTTATTTAGCATAAAAAACAGAAGATGTCTGCTGAAAGTTGACTCATTCAGCATCAAGTCTTTATAGACTTCAAACATGGTTAAACTCAACATGCCAAGCAAGTTAAAATCAGCTAATTTAAATATTAAAAACTGTACACAGAGGAGAATAAAACATGTCATTACAAATATGTACATTTATTTACAAAGCTAGGAATATTTACAAACCATGTTCTTATTATTATCTCCAGAGACCTAAGGAAGATGGCCCACCAGCATGTTCTGATGATCCCAAACGACCTCTCCACAATGTTGCGCCCTCTGGCCTTTTGTACCGGGCTTCAATATGACCTGGTAATCAAAATTCACATGGATGGGTGGCGGTAGAGCCTAATGATGGCCACGGGACGCTGCAGGCAGGAGTACCCTCCATCACCCAGCAAGAAGTAGGTGGGTACAGGGCCTAATTGTAGAACGGGGAACGCCGGAGCACGAGAGCATCATGCACCGACCCCGGGTTCCCGATGTAAATGTCTATACATTTGCTCTTAGCATCACAGATACCCTGCAGGATGATGGAAGTGAAGAGCTTCCTGTTAAAGTAGCTTTTCTTCTGTTCTGCAGGTGGCAGAACTCTGACATGGCACCCATCAATGCCCCGGCAGCAGATCTGAAGGCCGAGCAAAGCCTGCCCCCACCTCCTCCATCTCCTCTGGCTTGGGGAAATGGATGACCCGATGGAGGATGGCCTCCACCACGCCATGGACCGTCACCCTGCACAACGCACCACAGGCCAGCTTGAATTTGGGACGCTGCTGGCCTTGCTGCCCCGGCCGGAAGAAAGCCCATGGATGGAGCCATGAGGTCGAGGTGCTGATGGGGGTAGCCTGTCGAAGCTATCCCTGGAGAGCCTGGAGAGCCTGGAGGCTGGCTTCAGGTCCCCCTCCAGAAAAGAAGACAGCCAGGATAGGCACTGGGGTGTTGAGCTTTGTGTACAGCTGTGAGCTGCTTCTAAAAATAATAATAAATATATTTTTAACATCGTTGATTCAGTTATTTACTATTTATATTATTTATGTTTATTGTGTGTGTGTATATATAGCCCTGGAAAAAAAATTAAGAGACCACTCCAAATGTTCAGTGTCTCTTGTTTTATTTTTAAGAGGCATATGTTTGGCTTAAAATGAACATTTTGATTTTATACTATAAAGTACTGACAACATTTCTTCCAAATTCACAATTAAAGTATTGTCATTCAGACCATTTTCAATAAGTAATTTAGAGATAAGAAATTTTAAGAAAAATCCGGACTGGTCTCTTAATTTTTTCCGGCGCTATATGTATTTACTATTGATAGATAGATATACCAGTATATGCCATGCTTATTTGTTTATTTTAAGTACAATCAATTGCAATTATGTATTTAATATGTATTGTCTGCTAAGAAGTGTTAAAGTCTATCAGAATTTTAAAAAAACATTAAACATTTTACTTGTTTGATCAGTAAACGGCCTATGAATTATTACATGCCTAGGTTTTTTAAAAACATTTTAGCCTGTTATATATGTTGTGTGTAGCTTTAAGGGGCTTCAACTTTCCACCCTGTGGTAAAATGATAATTCACTCATTACAGTCAAGTGTATTTATCAATATTAAACGATAAATTGAAAGGTTAAAAACAAGCCATAACAATAAAACACATACGACGTGAGATAGACAACTGAGGAGGGCTCGTCTCCACCGCATCCCAGCTCTGTAGCACAGTTAACGAGCCGAGGTGATGACGCCATCGAGTCCGCTGCTGTTCCAATTGCAGGTGCGTGCTCCCGTTCTCGGAAGTTTGTACTTAGAAGTCCGGACTTGCAAGTTCGAACTTCCAAGTCCGCAAGTCCGTACTTTGTGTACTTGGAATTGAGAAACGGCCATTATGTTTTTTAAATCGGCCGCGGGCCAATAAAAAGCGGGCCGTAGTTTGGACACCCCTGTTTTAACACAACAAAATACACTTAGGAAAATGAAATTTTCACTTGAGTAGGTATCCTTTATACTTTCCTGTTATGCTTATATTTCCTTTTAATGTTGTTTCATTTAAATATAATGATTTCCCTTAAAAGATAATTTATGTTTAATCTCACAAACTCTGTCTCTATCTTGATACCAAATCGAACTTGTAGATCTGTTGCTTAATTATGAATATGAGTAAATTAAAAGTTTTAGTAAAAAAAAAATTGTTTGGTATTTGTTGTTTACGATGGATATCTAACAATGGGTAGATGTGATTGTGACACTGTAGAAATGCCATAATTGAAATGATTTGGAATCTGAAGATGAACAGCGGTACACAGAAGTGTATTGCAACAGAATCCCTCTGTCTGCTGATCCGTGTGAGAACGCTTGTCCATCAGCCTATGTATTTATAAGCCTCCTGTTCTCTTTTCTCTTTCTCTCTTTTCACACACACACACACACACACACACACACACACACTTTCTCTCACACACACACACACACACACACACACACACACACACACACACACACACACACACACACACACACACACACACACACTAAAAAGGCACAGTCCCCTTTTCCCTGTTATGCAAATAACATCAGCCCTGAAACGGTTTGAGTGAGTATTAAATGTGAATTAAATGAGGCTTGGCTCTTTTCACTCCATTCTATCTGAATAGGGCAAAGTCCCGTCACCATGGGAGATCCCCACGCCATTGCCATGCCTGTTATGGGATTGACAAGACGAGAAGTGACATAAATACCATGGCTGGTGTTCAATCCAATTAAGTTGCGTAACTTGATTCAATACCTGCTAGCCATGCAGTGCTGCGCTAGCGTCCTTGTTCTCTGTCTGTCTCAAAAATAAGGCTGGTCATATTCATCTTCAGGCTTAGCACTAACTTTGGTGCCTTCACCTCAGCTAGCTCTAACACTCTCCGCCCTCCACCCTGCACTCCCCCATTCCCCTGGTTTGATACAGGCCTTTGGATAAGGTACTCCCCTAGACACTCTAGAAACCTGAAATAAATTCCCTTCTGTGCTACCTAAATAATCCAAGTTAGCAGTAGAAAGCTGTATTCACACTGAACAAAGACAGGATTTCGATGTCTAAGGAAATAATGATGTGACGCTTCTGTGAGAGACTTAAGGTTTTCGGCTAAGTCACGTTTTAAATGCCAGGGAAAAAACAAAATAAATCGTTTAGGCCATTACCGGATGAATTAAGTTGATGATGATCTACTTTTGCATTAAGGAGTTATTGAATTTAGTTGAATCAAGAAATAGTGTTGCGATCTAGCACTACGATTAAATAATCATTTCGTGATTTTTTTTAACCAAAAAAACTGCTTCTACATTGAGCCTAAGAAGGAAGCCCATTTCTTATTGCAAAGCCTGTCCTGGTCAACAATTTGCTAGACTCTGTTAAACTACCTTCTGTATTTGGCTCTTGGTCACTTTCTATTTCCCTACTGCACTAAAAAAAACGGACAGAAATGTAAAATGGACTTGACAACCAAATCAGTCCCACCCTCCTCCCCAGGAGCGCCTTAGCTTGTGTCTGTGCCCCAGAGTCCATTTTAACCACAGGAGTTTACAAGCTCTCCCCTCTTAACCCACCAGGTGATTTAATCCTCCCGCCGAAAGGGCCGCACAACATTGTGAGACTCCACTCAGATTAGAGCAGAATAGCCCGTGATAGAAAGAATGGAAGCTGTTCTAATGAAAATGATTGTAAGCGCAGGGATGTTGTTGGTCTGAGCTCCCATGACCAATCTACAACTAATGAGCATTCAGTGTGTGAGGGGCTGTGATGGTGATACACTAAGGCAAGACATTTGTCGTGTTTGTAAGCAACACTGGCTAATTGCTTGGTTCAAGTTTACTCTTATATGAATTCAATATGCTATAGGACGTTTTCACACTCTCACGCTGTTCGATGAAAATTCATGGGGTTTGCCACTGGCAGGCGTTTATAGTGAGGTGTTCTTTAAGCAAAGATAATTTTGTTTTGAAATTTGGGTATGTGCTGAGAAAAAAAACATATTCTAAAATGTATTCTGCTGTTGTACATGGTTTGATTTGCAAAATGTAAATGTACATAAAAGCAGTTGTGGAAAAAGTATTCAAACACTTTACTTAAGAAAAAGTCAAAAATAAACAGTCAAAAGTGTACTCTAGAAAAAGTTAAAGTTAAACTATACTGAAGTAAAAGTAAGGAATGACTTGCTTTTAAATACATATATATAGTATTTAAGTAAAAGCACATGCCAAATGTATTCTCTAATGCAACAGTATATAATGTCTATTACAGTATATATATATATATAGATATATATATATATATATATATATATATGTATGTATATATATATATATATATATATATATATATATATATTATATATATTATATATATATATATATATTATATATATATATATATTGTCTTGGGGCTTTTGAAAATGTCAAGCAGAGTTGACTTATGACTTATAGGGACGCACTGAAGACGTCTTATATATAAGACGACTTATATATATATATATATTGTCTTGGGGCTTTTGAAAATGTCAAGCAGAGTTGACTTATGTTTAACTATACACGTTTCTCCCTAAACACATACAGTACATTGGTTAGCATCTGTGGTATACACATGGTTGCCAGTTTATTAACAACTGAGCTAAAACGACCACTGCAATACATCCTAACTTCATGTAGGTTATAATGATCAGTATTTGTCTAAACGGATTTAGGGAGGAGATGCTTAAACAGTGGCTGCAGTTTGGAGTGCTTTTGAATGGTATGGAATCGTTAGCATTTCTCTTGTTATTTGTGTCTTATTTCGACCTTATTGCATGACTGCAACTATGCGCTTTTATGACACCATTGTCGCGCGATTGAGTACGTACTTCACCTCAGGCAGGGGGCGGCAGTTGAGTAGGCAGTCCCTAATGTGGACAAGAGTCACATACCTGTTTATACTACTATCTAATCGTGGACACATGCGGCCTAAACCACCTCCGATTGTGGTTTTATGAGATCAGATCTCAATGCGTCTTCAGTGCGTCCCTGAGAGTGTTTCCACCTGTAGTTAGAGCTGTCACCTTGTGTTCGGATCGCTCAAACCACGTTAGTGCCAGGTGGAATCAGGGTTTGCGCTTTCTTTCATTGTTTTTTGCTTGTTTTGCTACTGGCATCATCTCTGTGTGAGCCTGTCATTCAACCATGACGCCGCTCGTACTCAGGGGGCATCTTCATCTTGGAACCCGCAGAACTAAAAGTCGCTGAGTCGCGCGAGTAAAAAAACACATCTGATCTTGCAGTGTACACGGGTATGTCTCGAGTAACGCAACTTAGTTTAGAAATGTAGTGGAGTAGAAAGTACAGATATTTGTTGTAAAATGTAGGGAAGTAAAAGTCAAAAGTCCCCGAAAATGAATCTACTTAAGTGAAGTACAGATAAATGAAACATTTACTTTGTTACATTCCACCATTGCATAAAGGTGTTCATAACTCTGTATAAGTTTGATGATCTAGCATCGTTTTGGGTTATTTTCAATGAACATAAATGGGTATTTGAGTATTTGCTGTGAGGCTGGGCTTGGAGCTCATTCCAACATCAGTATGCTAACCTGCTCACATGCTGCTTTGACATTGCATAAATGAATTGAAATAAATTAACACAAAACAAAGTCTGGGTGAGACTCATGTGAATGTCATGGTGGTGTTAGAAGATGAGACACAGGATGACAAAAGTCATGAGCCATGATGAATGTCGGTAAAAAAATCTAGGCCAATCTGTCGCGTAGCTGTTGACATTTTTCATAGAATATATGTAACAAGGGATTACCAGAGCCATTAGAAATTATTCCAAGGTGAGCATGAACGTTTATGAAAAATACCATGGCAATACATGCTGTAGCTGTTGAGATATTTCAGTGACTGCAAAAGTACTGGGAAGTTGAACAGTTCCAAATCATCGTCCGAAAATCCAATGGTGAAATTCAATTTCATTCAGTTTACCCTTATTGTAAATGTCTAAAAGAAGTCCTGAAACCAACAAAACTGAATTCCATTGCAGTGATATTATTTAAGTGCCCTTTCTTTTTTTCTTGTCAGAAAAGTACATTGCCTGAACAGGTGCATTGAGGGTGACACCCCCTCCCCCCCACACACACATCTCTCCTCTCTCTCTCTCTCTCTCTCTCCTCTCTCTCTCTCTCTCTCTCTTCTCTCTCTCTCTCTCTCTCTCTCTTTCTCTCATTTCTCTAAGGAGCTTTATCCCAAGGCTTGGTTTCTCTCCTTCAACAGAGAGAGGTGATGTGTAATGGAAAGTTAATGTGGATTTTATGCTTGTCGCCACAGTTCGACACCAAAGGCCGCTAATCCACTCTGTTCCACACTTCCTGGAAACAGATGCTCTGACTGAGAGACACATAGAGAAACAGAAAGACTCACACAGTAGGCACAGAGTAGAGTGTATGAGAAAGGAGAGAGAGACCACATACCCCAGATAGCATAGCGATGTAGATGCGACGTAAGGGTTTACGTAGGCGCTATGTAGTGTAATCATCGTTTGCTCATTGTAAAGACGTTGCGGCGGTAACAACCCATTAGCTGCCAAACAATTTACTTGAGGTTTTTATGTGCTACCTAGCCATGTTGTGATCTGGTTGTTGCTGTGTTTTTCGCTTATAGTTTCTGTAAATCAGTGGATCTCGAAGATTAACACCTAAGGACACACTTGACTTGTCAATTCCTTGTTTCTTACAGCAGACATCAGACTCCTCAATCCATCAGTGTTTCTGAAAGTTGCTGGTTTAAGGATTACCTGTCTACTTTGGAGCCCCATGTGTCCATGAGCATGCAGAGCAAACATGTCTGAACTAGGGCTGTCAAGCGATTAAAAACATTAATCTAATTAATTACAGGCTCTGTGATTAATTAATCTAAATTAATCGCATACTTTTATGACACTTTTATACCTGTTTATAAACAGCTGTATATAGCCCACTACAGTTTGTTTCTCTCTCTCCGTCTCTCGTAACTTCTGTCTCCTCCCCTCAGCCAGGTTTCTACATGAAATAAAATTAGGAACTAGCGCCAAATTTTCTAAAAAAAACAAGCAGACTAAATGACGACTTTCCATCTCCCACAACAGACAGCGCTGTACCGATTCATTCACCATCGTCGTACTCATAGGCAAAAATATTGACAGACACACACACACAGGGCGGGTGTCCGTTTATGCGGGAGACGAGACAGCTAGCAAACAAAATTGAGGAAGATTGAGAGATACTGTTTTGAACCTACATTGTTGCACCCACTAAATCTATAATGCACAAACACTGCGGAGAATAAAGTAAGATGTCTTCCTACCTTCATGCTTATTTGCCCGATGCATCCCATAAACCGTCCATAGAGCCCTCGGCCCCTTTCCCCTGTTTCTCTCTTTACTTTTCTCCCTTTAAGCCGTGCGGGCTGTGTCTGCAAGCTACAGGTGCAGCTCTGCACCACTTTTGCACCGGGTCAAAGGGCATTATAGAAGTGCAATTAATCTGCGTTAATTTTTTTAATCGCGTTAATTTTTCTGTGATTAATTAATCGAAATTAACGCGTTAATTTGACAGCCCTAGTCTGAACCAATTAAGATTAATAAAATGACCATCTATTATGTTTTTCTCTTTGTGTCTTAACTTAAAGATTTTGACACAGTATGTATAAATTATCAACAAAACAGAAAACTTTAATTTTAAAAATGTATTTCAAATCGTTAAGGAGTTAACAAAGTTTTGCACCAGTTATAGTCCAAGCTTGAACTTGACATTCTTAACACTGAATGAGTAAGTAGTAATATGATACAGCTAAGTCGAGTACTAACTTGTGTTTCTTACTTTAGAATCACATGTTAATGAAGACCTATTTCACCGGTGGAAATATGAAGGTGTATTGAACTCTGAGATCCTATGTAATATAAATGTGCAGATATTTTAGAAATTGGTTCATCCTAGCCTGAGAAAAGGCAGAAACAATGTTTTATGGTCTCACTGACTAACCCTACATTTCCCCAAGTGTGACATCACACATGGTAAAATGTAGGGTTAGGGTTAACAGGACAGCTGGGCCAAGCAGTGGCGTTTCCAGGAAATGTTTACTGGGGTGGCCAAGGTGGGCCACAGAGCTAGAGTGGGGTGGCCATCGCACACCAGAATGAATAGCATGTGATATGCTGTACAAACAATTCAAAGATGATTTATAATCCCAAATGCCCAAATCATGTTAGTATCCATTGCAATGTTTGTCAGAAAACTAAACCCCTGAAGGGGGGTCTGGGGGCATCTCCCCCCAGAAGATTTTTTTGTGTTTTTAACACGTAATCTAAGCATTCTGGTGCATTCTGGCGAAGAGAATAAAGAAAAAAGTCAACATTTATTTCAGTTCAGATGAATAGTAAAATAAGCAAGAAAACATAAATTGCTAGCAGCCAGATGCCTAACAACTGGACAGAGGGATGGATGACCACTAGCTTTTGACCAAATATCTTGCTAAAACAATTAACCTTTATTTATGAAATTCTGCCCTTACTAAGAACATGTTACACTTGCCAACTACAAGCTTTTATTTTTTTATTCAGATTTTAAAAATCTGCTGGGGCACGTGCCCATACACCTGCCCATACACCTGCATGGGTGGCACGCGTGTCACAAGCACACACTTATGCTGTTTTCAAGACCTTTGCTGACCAGACACCAGTTCTAGTGGCCACAGTTCTACCATTAATTTAGTACTTGAAAATTGCAGGCTGATCTCATATCAGGGGATTGTAGTGTGTGTGTGATGAACGTGGCAATACCTATCAAAAGAAAGTTAAGAATACAAAAAAAATACATATCATCTCTGAACTAGGCTACATATCAGGAAAAAAAACAAATTAAACATCATTATCATTTATTAATTGAAACGCATTAGGCGTAGCCTACCTTTCATTCCAGATATAGCCTAGCCTACAAAGGAGAATACACATATTTGCTTGACATTTTGATTTTTGTTTTTCTTGAAAAAATTCGGTGAGGGATAATTTATCTATCATTCACACAATTTCAAACTTTGTCCAGTGGAATTAAATGTTTTAGAGTAAAGTTGGTTAAGATAGGCCCATGTAGGCCTAATGTCTTTAGATTTTCAGAAAGTTGAAATCCATCAAAGTGGTTAATTGAAAAAATAAAGGAGGCTTGAAGCTTTGTTTTTGTTTTTCTTTAAGCAACAGACAAATGCACAAGGTGTGGCTACTGGCTGCTGCATTACTTGACCTATGGACAAAGCTGTTTTAATGGTGTAGTAGGCCTAAACTATTTGTAAGTGAACATGCACTTTCATCCAGTTTGTGAAATAATAACAAAGCATAGCCTGTCTGTATGCCTATTAGCTGCTCATAAAAAATCAAATGAATAACACGGTTACAAACAGTAGGGTAATATCATGGTTTCTGATTGAGGTCCAATCCAATGAATCAGAGGGCCATTGACCAATCCCCTCGCCGTTGAACCAGATTCAAGTGTGTGTGTGTGTGTGTGTGTGTGTGTGTGTGTGTGTGTGTGTGTGTGTGTGTGTGTGTGTGTGTGTGTGTGTTGTGTGTGTGTGTGTGTGTGTGTGTGTGTGTGTGTTGTGTGTGTGTGTGTGTGTGTGTGTGTGTGTGTGGGGTGTGTGTGTTGTGTGTGTGTGTGTGTGTGTGTGTGTGTGTGGAATGAGACTATTGTATAAAATTCTCCAATAGGTTACAGAGAGCCCAGAGTAAGTGTGTGCAAAACTGAACAGAGGAAACTTCTCCATTTCGGACATGATGTTTCAATGCAGCGCTGCGCCGCCTCACGCCGCTCTGGCCCCGCCCTGGCCCCGCTCCCTGCCCGCTGGCTTCCTGGTGGAAGATCTCCTCCGGTTGAGCCAGCCTGTCAGCTCCACACAGCGGGCCCTCTGCTGCAAGTGTCCCGGGGACATGGTCTCTCTCGGTCCGGGTAATGCGCGGTGGGTGCCTCTGAGCTCCAGCAGCACCAGCGATCCAAACACTACACGCCCCGACTCTGGCTTCCTCAAGTTCGGCGTCAGTGCCATACTGGCACCGTCCACGCGAAGCGGTGAGTTGGCCTATAGGAAAACAACTGATGATGATGATGATGATGATGATGGCGCCTATGATCTGCATTCCAATGTTAGTAGCCTAATAAATAAAAGTAGCCTATGTAGGCTATATTGACATGTAGGCAACAAATAGACTGATATGGCCTAGGCATAACCCTATTCACAAATCTGATAGAAAATATAGCATATAGCTTAAATGTATTAATTGGGTTAAGCCATAAAAAGGTTAAGCGTAGTAAATAAATTATCTGTCTTTAATTGATGTGCCTCAGGTGTATGGAAACCGAGAACGTCCATGCCTGTAAAAATTATATGCATGGATGTTTTCGGCTTCAATGTTAGGTTTATTTTCTCAATACATTCTGTCTCATTAGTCACAGTTTTAAAATATTTGTATTATTATTAAAGTTTAAGAAGGGGTTATATTTCATTTATAATTTATATTATTATGCCTATGTTTAGATGTTCAGTTATTTTCTGGTGTTTGTGGTATACATATTTATTCATTCTATAAATTCTATCTGTTTCTGCATGCTCCTCAGACCAGATCTGTCAGACTAAGTCTTTCTTGGATGAAAGCCTCCATCACTTCATCAGAGCTTCCCGTTTCACAGGTTGGTTTACCCTATATTATTAACATATCATTTCAGAACTCTAAACATACACCTTTTAGATTCATAGATGACATGTTATTTGGATGGTTTCCTCAATTTTCAAAAAAAAAAATACCAAGAGAGAAAACTATTCCGTTCACCGCTAATCTAGGAATATAATACATTTTCACTTTGGCTTTCCCCTTTAACTAAGATCTGGTACACTTTAATGCAGACAGAATGTGAGTCTTTTCTACCACTAGTATGTCTCAGCTGCTGACACAGAGAATTCAAATCTGTTACATCCATGGCTATTTTTCTCCATCCTATTAGGAAAACTCCAAAAACACAACTTGCACTAAGTTTGTGGTTGCTGAAAGACAAATTGATAATTCTGTCAATACTGTGCGCTATATAGGGGAGAACGGGGTAATCTGAGCCACTTTTTACATTTGCTCCCCTCTAAGCGAGCTAAAATGATTTATCACTGAAATTGACACATTTCCCATTAATTCAGGATGTTTCCTAGAAATGGGTATTAGCAGAATTTTTTCAAGACAAAGGGCAGTGAAAATATGATTGTTTTAAAAAAAGTTGTCATGTGGCTCACTTTACCCCAGCTGTGGGGTAAACTGATCCACTTACTTTTTCCACTCTGAAACTACCATAACAACACATATTGTAACAGTAAGAATCCTGAAAGCTAGCCACACATTCCAGAACTAATGTCGGACTAGTAAAAGAAGGATGGGGTTTGGTCAATTAAGCAAAGCTAATTTTCTAACACTTGAAAGTAACTCTGAACAAAATCAAATACAACATATTATAATTCAAAAGGTTTTAATACGATTCAAATGAAAGATAGAACCAGTTAGATTAGAACAAAGTCTGGGGGTCAGAACACAGGAGCCTTAGAGCCAGCTAGTGGCTGGGGGTCAAAGCATAGGAAAATCAGAACCAGCGAGAACAGCCTGGGACTCAGAACACAGGACAAGACCCAACTGGATTATAACATCAGCCTGTCATACTCTACAACTAGGCTTACTCTACATTCCAGCCCTGAAGGTTACAGGGAAAGATGAGAAGGTGCTCTTTCCGTTTGGTTGCCCCAGGTCGTCTTCCTGGTGTATTTCCTTGGCATGATGGCTTTTCTACAATGTGTATGACATTAAAATAAAACATATGTCATGTAATATTACATTAAAATATGTTTAAGACTAAACTTAACTTGTGCCTCATGGTGGGGGAAAGTGAGACAGTGGCTCACTTTCCCCCACCACCACAATTTGAGAAAAACTACCTCTCTTAGCATTTCAGGCTAATCTTCAGTTATCAGCATCACATGGTTTCATATGTTGGTAGTTCATCATCACGTATGATAGAAGTTTTTCTACGTGAATACATTTGCTTTGGCACAACAGTTGATTTAGTTGACAGCAAGACAATTTACTTTTACATGCAAAATACCTATTTTGGTGAAAAAAACATGCTTACCACAGCACCATGAGGTCCTCTCTTTCAGGGCCATGGGGAAATGAGAGGGGCTTGAAAACATATATCTTACATGACCACAAATGTTTTCAGTTGCCTAGATACAGGGGGTGGCTCACATTACCCGATGCCTCAGATTCCCTGTTCTCCCCATATATATATTTTTAACATATATCACAACAGTATTTTTTTCACACGGTGAACCACAGGGTGGCCTATTTTTCAGTCAAGTGAAAGAAAAAAAAATATTTGGGAAAGTAAAGTGTCATTTAAAAATAATTTAGATACACATCTCTTAAGTTTGTTAACATTTATTTCTTAACTTGTGACACAGGCGATTGAAGAGTTTGCCACGTTTCTGCCTGGTTCACTTTCAATACTTCGGGCCATTAGATTAAAGGGTGGTTGTTTGGCTTAAAAAAAACTAATCCAAGAGCAGTTTTATAAAACAGTAAATGTGAATGCACATTTCTGATTAGTTATTCTCAATTTCTTTTTCTTGTTACCTAGTAGGCTATGTAACTGATGTAAATGCCCTTAAAACAGAGAAAGAAAGAAAAAAATCAATGTGGGAGATAACCTTAAACATGATACAACTGAATAGGCATTAAAGCATATGTGGCTATTTGGTTAGTTCAGTCCTAAATGGTTCGGAAATTATCTGTGAAAACACAATTCACCAGCTGATGTAGGCTAGATAGTGGTCTCGGTGGGCTGTTAGCAGTTATCATGGAGAATACCCGGTCATCAAGTGCTATTTAGGCATAGCACTGACTGCTGACATTAGCACCAGTTGTCCTAATCTACAATTGAGTCCGGTTGGTCACACTCTAAATGTATTAGAGCCATTTGTCACGGTCTTAATGTGAGGCGGGCATCTTCCCAGCTCAGGAACTCTGTGTCTCTTCACGTGCATTCCTTTTCCCACCAAGCCCCGACAAAGCTCCCTGCACCGTGACCAATAGGAACCAACACACCACCACACACACACACACACACACACACACACACACACACACACACACACACACACACACACACACACACAACACACACACACACACACACACACACACACACAACACACACACACACACACACACACACACACACACAACACACACACACACACACACACACACACACACACACACACACACACACACACACACACACACACACACACACACACAGATTTGAGTTAGGTAATTTGTCCTCACAAGATTTGCTCAATGCACAGTTTGAAGCTGGATTTTTACTTAATTTAATTTTTCATCATTGACCATCATATATATTTTTTTAGAATACAATATTTAAAAGCAGGTATAAGACAATGTGAAAAATCCCTAAGATCTCTGTATCTGCTAAAGCGAGGGAGATGTTCTTAGGGTGATACCTTATGGGCCTATACACTGGCCTGTCTTTAATGGGTCTATAATATACTCTCATGTCCACAGCCTTTTCCACTCAATTCATTAGAACACAATTACCCTTCTCTATGCATTTGCAGCCTCCATACAACTCTTTCATGCCTGATTAGAGGCAGTGTGAGGCAGGCTTTGGAGAGCGCTTCTCATTAGCATGGGCTGTGTCTCCACTGTTGGGACAAATTGGGCTTTTAAACACCAGATTTAGGGCTGAACATAATGGGCAGCATCGGGGAGTTGACAAGACACTTAAAAAAATCCAAGTTAAGATAAATGAACTAAGCACACACGAGCATCAAGGATTGTTGACACATGGCGAGGAGTACAGTAATAGATAGATAAATACATTCTTCACCCCCCAAGGGAAATGGTCTAATTAAAGGAAAACAAATGCAGAAATACCAAAACGCTCAATTCATAGAGGGCTGGGGAAGCAAAACACTGGGAGTGCAGGTAAACAGACACTTGTGACTTCCATATTTGAATCCTTAAAGGTGGGTACAAGGACCCCAAGGGCTGTAACATATTTTAGTCTCTTTAATTTATTTGACATCACAACTATTTTTCCAATTTCATATAATATACTTATTGCCATGGGGCAAAATCCAATAAAAGGGGTTGTTTATTAAATGGAATCACTGTGATTGTGTTCCTTCCAGCTTGGTCCTGTGTGGTTCCGGTCCCGGGGAGCTTTGCCTGGCCCCTGGCCCCCACAGGGAGGCCTGGGAGGGGCATGCTGCGACGCGCTGTCTTCTCTGACCTCCAGAGGACGGCCCTGGAGAGAACCTTCCACAAGCACAAATACATTAGCAAACCAGACAGGAAGAAGCTGGCATGTAAACTGGGACTTCAAGACTCCCAGGTACACACAGTATTTAGTTCAACTTATTTTAGACAATCCCTTCCCATTGCTCTTGCATTTAAAACTGGACTACAAATGGTCTATGAAGGTTAGTAGCTATTATATTATTATGAGACCAAAGTATATTGACATGGTTTTTTCCTGTGTCTTTTAAAAGGTGAAGATCTGGTTTCAGAACCGGAGGATGAAATGGAGGAACTCCAAAGAGAGAGAGCTGCTGTCCACAGGAGGCTGCCGTCAGCAGACCCTCCCCACCAGGACCAACCCCCACCCGGACCTCACTGATGTAGGCAGCACACACTGCCACAGGCCGGACACACACAGCCAAGCAACCAGTTTACAGTAAGAAATAACACTTCCATAAAAGCTAAATTCTTATACAGCAGCAGACTATACTGAGACACTGTCTATTTTGAAGGCTGGCAGGAAAAGGAGTCAAAGATAGTGCTGAATGGAAGTTTATGCCACAAGTGCTTGAATTTGCTCTGTACAAGGCTGTCTTTTCTCAGCCTTCAGTGCCATATTTCTGTACAGTGTACGTATCAGTAGTTTAGTATATCTATATACAGTAAATAAGTCACTGTTTAAATATTTGTAGATGAAATGTTTAAAACATATTCACACGTTATTTTCAAATATATTTGCATTCTTTATATTTCTTAATAAATCTTCATATAATTAATCTGGAATATTCTAATTTAATGTTAAAGGGATACTTCAGTATTTTTGAAGTGGGGTTGTATGGGGTACTTAGGCATAGTGAGTGTGTTACCTTATGGAGCTGGCGGTCGGAGCAGTCACTTTAAGGAGTTTGGGGGAGACTTCGCTGGTAGGGTTGCTGAAAATTCCCAAAATTACTCCCTTTTAAATCCCGGGATTACAGAGCTTTTTAAAATAAGCAAACTCAAAAATGTATTGTTAAAAAAAAATGACTTTATTGCCATTTTCCACTATCGGTTATACAAGGAAAATGGGGAGCAACAATATAAGACTAGTACCAACTTTCAAATTAAATACAAAGACAATGTTATGTGTTTTTCTTTACTCAGCATTTGGCTACAGAACGGATGAGTGACAGGACCATCATCATCATAAAAAAAAACATTTTAATTAAAAAGTGGTTTTATTAATAATTTTATTTACACCAGAAAATAAAAACAAAAACTCATCTCATGCCATGCTCTGTTAGCCTACAAAAAACAATTGTTGCCGAGTGGACACTATTAAATAACAGGAGGTTAATGGGAGGAAATGACATACAGTATTTACAGGCAAATATCAACCCACAAGCACAATCCAACACAGCTTAAACACACCTGCATTTGGCTCTTCCTGAACAAAGCTGGGGGGGGGGAATATTCTCAGTCCTGATTGGCTGAAAGGCCATGTTGGGCTAAGACAGTTTTGAAACATGTTCTGTCTTACCCGTGCAGGTTTTTTCTAACTGTAGTTCAACCCTTTTTGTGTGAGTTGGAGGTAAAACAACTCTTTACCCTGACTTTACACTTACCAGAAGGCCATAAAACACTGTACAACTGGACAGATTACTTGTGTAACCAAACACCTAAAAACAGACAAAGAAGTCACTGTGTGAAAGAAATCACTTTGTTGATTAAGTGCTGGAGTGTCGAGCCCTATTTGCACTTTGTACTACCCTTGTCAACGGTCACCAATTTTGGAATTTATACTTTACTGATGCAGACATTTCAAATGAGACTCAATTCCTCCAAAATCAGAAGATGAGCCCAGTGGGAAAACAAGACTTCATCAGAAATCACTGAGAATTACAGATACTACATCTGTGTTTAGCCATAAGGGGGCATTCACGCTTCACAATCTTTCCCCATCCAAACACAGCAGCAGTTTCCTGGTATGTCATGGTAAAACACCAAGAATCAACATTTCTTTTTTTTTCTGCAAAGATGGAAACAACATTGGAACAACCTTTTAAAGATGTACACGCATCTTGTGCCGCGATGCTAAAACAGAATGGTAAGGGGCACACAATAAAGTCAAAGTTATGTACTGGGGACAGCTCAGGAGCAAAATGTTGGCTGCATGAATTGACAGATTACCGACTGAGAACTACAGCTGACGATGTTCTGTACACAAAACATTCACTCTTTAATAAGTTGACACTTAAACTAAAATGCCTTGATGTTTAATACGTTTCTGATGAGGTTAAATAGTAGCTGAAAAACTTTCTTGTTTCTGTGGTCTGCGTAGCGTAGTAAAAATCCCAGTCACAGCCTTAAGTCTGTCAATGTACTGAAGGTTGTTTGTCTGTTGCTACCTGCTTTGTGAATACAGAGAAGTTGTTTTGAATGTCAAAGTGTTAACTATTTCCTTCAACCAGAACATGAATAGAACCGCAGAGTGAATTTAAAAACGAGGATATTTTCATTTTTCTACAGGCTTTGCAGATGAGATGCGGTGGTAGCTTCTTACTGTCGGTTGCTCTTTATTCTTTCCAGGCGTTTCTTGAGGTCGTCCAGGTTTGCTGCGGGTGAAGCTGAGCGTGTGTGTGTGTGTGGGGGCGAGTGTGTGTTGTTGTGATCCTGCTGGTACAACTCTCTGGACTCTTTGAGCTGAGACAGCTTACTGTGGAGCATGTCAGTGGAGGAGGCCACCGGCGGCTTGGAGGAGAGCAGGGACGAGGCAGGAGCTCTCTGCTGAGGCTCCTCTTCACCTCCTCCTCCCAAACCCTGCTGCACACAACACACACACACAAATTATTAGTATTACAGGAATATTTATTTCCACTGAACAAAATAATAAATGCAACACTTGTTTTATCCCCAATTTTTCATGAGCTGAAATAAAATACGCAAAAGGTCTCTTTCTATTTTGTTCACAAATTTGTTAAAAATCTGTGTAATGAAAAGTTTGCAGCTCATTGTTTATTGTGTGGCGTTTTTCCTCTTCATTGAATTAATCAGTGCGCTACACTGTGTTTACAGTATACACCCTTGGTCCGTTTCTGTAAACTAGCGATTACACAAATGGTGCTGCACTAGTTGGATGAGTTTGCAGAACTTGACTGGCCACTCTGCACATATGCCTGACCTCAACCCTATCCAAAACCTTTGGAAGGAACCAGAAGCCAGGCCCTTTGGTCCAACAACAGTGTCTGACTGAGCTGCCATGGGAGGACCAACATATCTATGCCTATGGATTCATAATGGGATGCTGTCAGAGGAATGTGGAGGTGGCCCAAAGGTTTATATCAAGGAAGTCAAAGCAGTGGAGTGAAGCGCCAGTGCATGTACTCACCCTGGAGGTGTTCTCCAGGCCTTGTCTCTGTCGGAGGATCTTGAGTCTCTCATAGTAAACGGCTGGTTTCAGCTCTTCATTGTTACTGCTCAGACTGGAGTCGGTGCCGTGCTGAGGGATGACTGCACAGATACAAACACATCAGTAGAGAGTCCTTTACATCAGTAGAGAGTCCTTTACATTGTGCATGGTGCAGCCCTGGTCGTGCTTGTACCTGCTGAGGGCTGGATGCGAGTCTTGCCCTCTCTCTCAGACTCGATGACGCGGAGGCCTCGCTCCACGTAGCTCTGGAAGAACTGGGAGGTGTTTTTGAGGAAAGGCTCCAGGTCTGCGTCAGAGTACTTCTGCTTATACTCATACAACTCTGTCAAACCCTGAGAAAAATTATTGGACACAATTACTTCAGATTTTCTATTCTCTTTGTTAGAATAAACATATATATATTTTTATTAAATGTTTGTATTCAAATCATATTGACTGTCTTAAAGGCATACTAATCCAGAACACTTTGTCACAAACAGCTAATATCTACTCACCATCTGCTACCTGTCATTCGTTTGTGCACGCTGAAAAAAGGTTGGGTGTTTACAAAGCCTTGGCTCCCCTAACAGGTGATCTAAAAAGCCTGGCTCAGAGCCAGCAGCCGCCCTGAACGTTGTGGATTGGCGTTTGGGCCCAACCACATCGCTCTTAGAGTCAACTATTGCTGTAGTTTATACTGCGATGTTTATTGCAGTATAAAACATAGACAAACGTTTGCTAGAGATCGCTTAGTATTCCTTCAAGTGTTAAACTGCAGCAAATAGTATACCAGATTGATTTTAAGAATGGAGATGAGCTGACCTCTTTAGTGTTCTCTTTGGATCCAATTTTCCTGAAGATCTCAGACAGAATGTCACTGACCTTGGCCTTTGACATGCGATCGTCCTGGTCAGAACATAGGAAAAAATGCACATTTCATTTGTCATCACAACGACGAAACACAACTCATTTAGATACCCGGCCAGTCTTAAGACAAAAAGCTACTGTATCGAAATGTTTGACTTTTCTGACAGGAACCTAGATGAGCATAAAGGTGTGTGTGAGTTTTCAGATGTGTTTGTTGCTCACCGGTCGCAGGCTGCCTTTCTCATTGCCACGGTCGCTCTTGAGTCCTGACAGGTTTCCAGAGTGTTTGACCACCCTCCTGAGATGGGCCTCCAACTCAGACTCATTACGATTCTCTATCATTGAGAGGTGCTCCAGGATCTGTTTCAGTGGATGAATACAGTCGATTAAAACACAGCAGAACAATAGCTGACGCTGGAATGAAAAAACGTGAACATAAATGAACTAAACGCAGCTCAGCAGCATATGATTAAATGCATTATCATGTGTGCGTTACCTTGGCCCCAGAGAGCTTGCACAGTGTGTGTAACAGAGTCTTGAGGGTTCTCTGCGGGACGTCACTCTTGAGCTGCTTGAGCTTCTCTTTGGGGAAAACCTTCATGAAGTTGTGGACGTCCAGTAAGATCCGGTCCAGGTTGATGTTGTCGATGGTTTCTGGGAGGAAGCGGATAATCCTCCACAGACACTGGACACAAACACACGCCATGTTAGCTTGTCTGCATGCTAACTATGCTAACTAGCAGGATGTGACTGGGACTATCCTTATTCCTTACCTTCATCACCAGCTCAGAGAACATGGAGGGGCCAGTTGTTGTGACTAGACTGTCCTGAAGCAAAACCAGCAGAGCACTGCAGAGAGGCAAGAAGGAAGGAACCACAAGGATTATTTACTTTTTCTCCTTGAATAGCTTGATGAACAGGTTACTATGCCACTTCAGTTGAATTCACTAAAAAAAAAAAACCCTTCCAAGAGTTCTCAAATGATTTCACTGTTGCAGACAGATTCATTTGAGTCCTGCTCAAATTGGTGCCCGTGTCATTTCAAAATGGTGTAAGGCGTCTTTATACACACACACACACACACACACACACACACACACACACACACACCACACACACACACACACACACACACACAACACACACACACACACACACACACACACACAACACATTTTAAATCAATATGATTATTGACGTTCCGACAAAAAAAAATAAAGTTTGATAATATCGTTATCGTACAGGAGGAGCAGTATAACGCCCGGCCTGTGAGACCCTTTTTTTAATAGGCATTTTCTTATGGTTACCTCATGCAGGATAATGCACCATGTCATAAAGCTCAAATCATCTCAAACTGCTTTCTTGAACATGACAATGAGTTCACTGTACTCCTATGGCCTGCACAGTCACCAGGGGCCTCATTTATAACGGTGTGCGTAGAAACCATCCTAAAACATTGCGTCCGCACAAAGCCAAAAATGTGGTGCGCAAAAAATATATACAGATTTATAAAACTGTGCGGCGCACAGTTGCACGCAATCTTCCCTTTACAAATACCCACCTGCGGTAAAATGTGCGCGGACGATCTCCTCCCACTTCACCTCCCAGTTTCATCCCACAATCTACCATACTTGGTCAATGCTTGACAGCTCCTGAATATGGTGACGCTCTTAATAAGCACGGCATTTTAACTGACACGAGGAGAAAAGGGAGGCAACCGGCCGCAAAGAAAGCGACTGGGAAGGAAGAAAGCCCGTGATGTGCATGTGCTGCAGTGTCTGGCACACAAACACACATGCGTGCATTTATCACATATCATGATTGGCGCAGTCAGTAGTCTTTGTAAAGCAGTTTCGCCCAACTGTGTACTGTATGAAATATCACGTATTAGCATACCTAGTAACCTTCTGTATGTAGGCCTATATAAAATGTGTTGTGAGAAGTGAAATAATGCATTGTAGTTTATTCCAGAGCATCGTTTCCCTCACGTGAGATCCACACATTTCCAACAACGTCATCTTGTAGTTAAAACTTCCAGGGTGAATTGCTATAGGAAAGAGTTGCATGTAATGATTTGCTTAATTCTAGTGCTGTCAAACGATTAAAATATTTAATCGCGATTAATCGCATCAATGTCATAGTTAACTCGCGATTAATCGCGATTAATCACGATTAATCGCATTTGTATTACTTCTAGCCTGTCCCTTGATTTCTTTATGCTCTTATCACACCCATTCTGATTATTATTATTATATTATTATTATATTATTAAGAAATACAATGAATTACAATGATGTCTACACCATTGTAATTCAGTGTAGCCTATTTCTTCTACAATATCACAACTTGCAATTCAGTGCAAATAACAATAGGCTATATAACCCCCCCCCCCCACCCCTAGAACAGCATTCACAAACATATTGGAACTTTTTTTTTTTTTTTTTTTTAAACCAAACCATAAAACAGGGTATATAAAACAAATAAGTATTAAAGCTAAATTAAACTGGTTGTTGTAGGCCTAAATGTTTTGGGAGTCTTTCATCCACGGCTTATTTCAGACTGTGTGGAGTGGACACACTATGCCTGCGTGCAGGTGGTTGCCATGGTGCTGCTGCAGCCGAGGCTTCGTAGCGAAAATTAAAGTGAAAATGAATGACTGGCGGCTGCCACTAACATTCATGGAGGTTTTGGTGTGCGTGCAGGGTTATAAGTAGGACTTTTGCAAATGACAGGCTTTCTTTACTGTTCGTTTCCGCGAGGTCCCAGACTCACACACGGAAGACTAGTAAAGG
Source organism: Ammodytes dubius (assembly GCA_026122265.1). Classification (NCBI taxonomy): domain Eukaryota; kingdom Metazoa; phylum Chordata; class Actinopteri; order Uranoscopiformes; family Ammodytidae; genus Ammodytes; species Ammodytes dubius. The sequence goes on from CM047513.1 coordinate 23,520,381, forward strand.
TACGCGTAGCTGAGCTAGGAAGTGCTAGGTTCCGGTTTCTGCTTCAAAATAAAAGTCAGAATTGACTTGACGTTTCGCCGTTTTGCCAGTTAAATTATTTTATTGTGAAATTAAGCTGTAGGACATGTTCCGTTTGAATTGACAGTAACTTACCTTCGAGCCATATGAATAGTTTGTAGTGTTTCAGTTGTTCTAACATTAATAGTTGATACAACAGCATGTGAAACAACAACCACAACATTTCCTAGGCCATGACGAGCGTTAATCGCGCGATAAAAAAATTGACGCCGTTAAAATGGGTTTGCGTTAACGCCGTTAATATCGCGTTAAACTGACAGCACTACTTAATTCATAACATGATTTTATCTATTTTATTAACGAAATATACAGTTTTAAATACATTTGTTGGCTTTAACTTTGTAAAAAACGTCTTTGACACACCCCTAAGATATAGACTTGCTCTCCCGCTGGCCACTCACGTCACAGACACACCTCCCGACATATATTATTATAGAGTAGCGCTATAAGATTCAATTATAAGATATAACCAAAACATGTAAAGACCTACTTGATAAGTAAATCAAACAACATCATAACTGCATGCAATATACTACAGTGGCCTATATTCGCAACTATAGGTACGCTCATACATATAATTGATTAAATATATTGGGTGTCGAGCATTTCACAGTAACATGTGTGTTTTTCTGATGACTGAGCTTTATTTCATGGTGTTGCCATTGAGGGTCGCTGATTCCCCGAGTCAGGAAAACCTTGTGTGAGCTCTACGCATGGTCAAAAGTTGGCGTGGGAATACGCACAATTCTCTGAAAATAATTTCTTTATAAATACAAACGTTTTGCCACCGCACATTTTACCGCCATTTCTGCCTGTCTACACAAGGTTTTTGTGCGCGGCAAGCTTTATAAATGAGGCCCCAGATCTCAACCCAATAGAGCACATTTGGGATGTGGTGGAACCAGAGATTCGCATCATGGATGTGCAGCCGCCAGATCTGCAGCAACTGTGTGATACTATCATGTCAATATGGACAAAAACCTCTAAGGAATGTTTCCAACACCTTGTTAAACGTATGCCACGAAGAATTAAGGCAGTTCTGAAGGCCAAAGGGGGTCCAACCTGGTACTAGCAAATAATGTGTACCTAATGCTGGGATATATTCGTAATGTAAGACTTAACACTTTCATGCTCAATTATAGCACAAATTGTGGCAAATTTGCATTTAAGAAATTCCTCACCTTTAAGAAGAACTCGACATTAAAATATATATTTACGCTATACAGTGTCACACAAATACATTATTGTTGAAATGTGATGTCACAGGTTTTTTCACACAGCTGGTTTAAAATTTGTAGATCCCTCTCAAAACTAACGCAAAATATAGCCTAAATTCATGAATATTGTTAATAAATAGATGCAATGTGTTGTGTGATTTTCGTCAGTAGTCTATAGTAGACCTAGATTCTGCGCTCCGAACGCCACTAACTGTTCTGTAATACACTATCGCGGACACAGCCAGCGTATTTTTTAAAATTATTATTATTTATTTTTTTGATTGATGTGATTTTCGGCAAACCACACAACTTTTGGGTGGTCACATTGTCTTAAAAAAAATCAACAAAACCCACCTCATGTGTATTTGAACCAATGACGGTGCATTCTATGCTGCGCGCACCATGAAAATTAGATAAAGTAACAATGCTGCGCTACGCAGCATCAGGCATATACAGTACAATGGGTTAACATGAAGGAGGGAATAAAAGCGTAATAGTTCTTGACCCTATGATTTGGTCTTGTTTGGCGTTTCTGGTGCACATGCAGATGACAACTCATATACAGGTGGGGGTGCCACGACAAATAAGAATGCTAGCTAGTAAACATGGATGTAAACAATGCTAGTTTAAATACTTAAGGATATACAAACTGTGTTGTGTATTAAACTGTGCCTCTATAGATGTACATATGTGGTAGGGTTAAAGTTAATACAATAAATAGAGGAAATATTGGGCTTTTGGAATATGTTGCATGACTGTTTGGTATAATTTTGCAGTCCTGAGCAAATGAAGAATAAGTTGTTATCTTAATGTTGAGTAGTTGATAATACTAACCTGATCATGTTGGTCTGGTCAGACTTCTCCAGCACTCTGATGACCAGCAGGTTGACTGATCTAATGAGCTGCTGTCCATCTTCTATCTCCTCCACTCTGCCATCCAGCAGCAGTGTGATGAGGCCGTTCATCAGGTCCTTCAACACCCCCATAGAGGCCTCTTTGGCCAGGGACTCCATAGAGAACAACTAACAGAAACAAAACATTGAATTGTTATGAGCTGGAGCAGTGAATTTCTGTTTTGCTTTTTTCTGTTTGATGGTTTTCGTTCATCTGTTCCATTATTTGTTATTGTCTTGTCCAAAAGTTTTGATTTGTTTTAACCCACGAGCCAAACATCATAGACGCTGATTGATTCAAACTGAATTTGTTTTCTCTTTTGTTAAAGGCCTACTTCACCGGTTTGAATATGAAGGTGTATTGAATTCTGAGATCCTATGTAGTATAAATGTGCAAAACAAAATTAAAATCGGTTCATCCTAGCCTGAGAAAAGGCAGAAAGAGTGTTTTTTTTAACCCTATATTTCTCTTTCTCGTGACATCACAGAAAGAGAAATATAGGGTTAGAAAAAACGTACTTTGTAAATATTGCTGTGATGTCACAGTAAAAGACATCACAGTAATATTTACAAAGTAAGTTTTTTTTAACCCTATATTTCTCTTTCTGTGATGTCACGAGAAGGAGAAATATAAGGTTAAAAAAAACACTCTTTCTGCCTTTTCTCAGGCTAGGATGAACCGATTTCAATTTTTTTTCGCACATTTATACTACATAGGATCTCAGAATTAAATACACCTTCATATTCAAACCGGTGAAGTAGGCCTTTAACAATTATAAAAAAATAAGAGGGGGTAGGACCAGAAAAGTTTTTCTTAACTTCTTCCTATCCCTTTTGAACATGAACTATATTATTTGAGTTATGTATGTGTTGCTTAGGATCCTGAGGATTCCATTTGTTTGTTTTTAATTTATTTATTTCCTTTTTTTTTTTACTGCTCATTCGTTTTTATTTTGTTTGTATGATTTTTAACATGTTCAATAAAAGACTTAATAAAAATTAAAAAAACAAAAGATAGGACAAGAACAACTTCATAAAAAAAGGTTCCCTCTCTCCGTCCAACTTTCTTTTCTTTTTCTTATCAAATCAACATTACCAAAGTAGTGACTTTTACTTATAAAGCACTTTTGCTTGTTAGGCAGAGACTCACAGATAACATGTTTCCAATGATGCAGCTGTAGAGCTTGATGATGTCCCTCTTGTCCAGACGGTCGTCGGCCATGTGTGTGCTGTAGATGAGCCTCAGCTGCATGAAGGTAGCTATGAGGAACTGATCGATGTGTCCTGACATCACCTCAGCTTTGTCCTCCTGACGCAATACCTCGTCAATCTGCACAGAGAGCCACAGGCTTTTCATGTAACTTCAAAGCTGTTATATTGTTATGATGAACATGGAAAATGACAATGTGAAAACAATGTTTCGGGTTGCTTGTAGTGATGAACCTACAGAGAATTATCACAATGACAAGACTCTTCAGGACCATTCAGCTTTATGAAGTTTTATAGTTAGCAGGTCATAATAAGCTGTCCAGCCTTCAAATGTACTGTTTTGGTCCATTCTCAGCACTCTCAGAGCGCTTAAAACTGCACTGTGCATTACCCCATCAGGTAGAGACAAAAACAATTCTAAGAAGAATACTGCACTTGGATTCATCAGGTGGTCAGAAACAAGAATTAAGGAATGGGTTTTTAAATCCCCACAAACTAAAGGTCAGCTGATAACGGATTTTTAAAAACAATAGTTTTGAGCAGGACATTTTGGCATATTTGATATATATATGTGCAACTACATGCGACCAACCAAAGACTGGCATATGCCAGATAACCTTAAGCCTCATTATGTGTGTGCATACCTGTGCGAGTGCCTGTATGCTGGTGCTAATGTCACCACTAGCCACCTGAGAGATGACAAAATTGATGGTGGAGGCCGTGCTGTTGTGGAGGTCATCAAAATGTGGAGAGACAGGACGCATCCTTTGAAGACAAAAACACAAGCAAAGTAATCGGTACAAAAAATAATTTGTTTTTTGTTGCTCAAGCTTCTGTGTGAACTTTGTAGGGGCTCTGATGTTTTTTTTTTAAGATGTTGTGAGTGTGCTTGTAGTTGTGAGTGAGTTTACTTTGGTTCAGGGATCATGATGGGCTCCAGCAGCTCGTCCATATTGTGCTGGACCAGGTCTGGCAGCTCACACGCTCTGCCCTGGTTCATCTCAATCATGTCCAGGTCTAGCTGGAACTCCCTGGGGAAGGAGGGGTGGTGGGCCGACTCGCTCAGCTGAACATTCTGACGGGCTTGGCTGCAGGGATGAGGGAGGAAGGGACAGCAGATTTAGACCAAAGGATTTTTTCTCGTGCCTTTTCATTTCAGTCTCAGACACAAGCTTGTACTAATTATTAGTTCGAGAAAAATATGACAGGAAGTGGATTTATCATTTGGCAAAAAAATCAGCGCTTCAGTGTTTTTCATATGGTAAATTATTTTTTACTAAATAATTAATAAATTAATTGTTTTGGAGCATCTAGTAAGGATGCCCACTGGGCGCCTCCCGAGGGAGATGTTTCAGGAGCGTCCAGCTGGTAGGAGGAAGACCCAGGACCAGGTGGAGAGATTATGGCTGTGTCTTGATTCAGGGGTTGCGGTCTTGGAACCGGCCTCGTAGGCTGCATTTGAAGACCGATTGCGTCATAGCGGCGCGCAAAGGCTGTCCCATTTGCAAGGCTCCTCGCAAGACTCCTCATATGCGGTCGTGAAATGCAGCCTTCGTTTCACGGTTTTGAAGCAGTTTTGAAGGCTGCATCAGATGTATCCTTCGCAGCCTAACATATCCCAAGATTCATTGCGTTTTTTTCAGAGATGGCATACAATACAATAAAAAATAACAAAACAGCAACGTGTTGCTCCATCTTCTTAACTTTTATCTTCCTTTCTTTTTTTCTTGTACTTTTTTTTCTTTTCGTCTGGTAAGCAACTTCTTTTTCTTTTTTCCTCCATTGACAGGGCTGTCTCCGTTGGCAGCAATCAGGGTTGCTAGGCAGCACAGGAGCGGCGAGTCGTCACGCAAGGTAACGGCTTGTTACGTAAACCGGAAATGCCTGTAAACGGAGACCTGCGGAGACCATCTTGTTTAACAAGGCTCGTTGGCCTTAAAACCGGCCTTAAAATCGGCCTTCATAGGCTATAGCCTTCATAGACCGCGAGACTGCGTCCTACCAAGGGTGCAACCCCTGAATCAAGACATAGCCTATATCTCCACACTGGCCTGGGAACGCCTCGGGATCCCCCAGTCAGAGCTGGTTAATGTGGCCCAGGAAAGGGAAAGTTTAGGTCCCCTGCTCGAGCTGCTACCCCCACGACACGACTCGAATAAGCGGTTGAAGATGATGACGATTAATCGTTTATAAAATAACTTCTTAAAAGTCAAACATTAAGACGTATTGAGCTTTGAGTAATATTGTACATCTGTTCAGGATAATCTTATATCAAAGCCTTAAGTGTGGGAATAGCTTAATTTTGTCAATGTTGCAGATGGGGTGTGAGGACTGGAATCGACATGAAATGTGACATCACAGAAAGAGAAATGTAGGGTTAGACAGTGAGACCATAAAACACGCTTTCTGCCTTTTTCTCAGGCTAGGATGATCCGATTTCAATTTTTTTTGCACATTTATACTTCATAGGATCTCCGAGTTCAATACACCTTCATATTCCAACCGGTGAAGTAGGCCTTTAACTGTCTATATTCTTCAGAGAGCAAGGAGCGAGGGATACAGTGAAAAGCTACCTTGGCTATATTTCGTACATTGACCATGTCCATTAATTGTTTTTTATAGTGTAATTTAAAAAAATATTCTGCACATATTGTGTTAGTAATGTGTCACCCATGATGCCCAACAATACAATTGAAACCTCAATGAGTCCAAGCTTGAAACATAATTGTAGGCCTAACCTGAGTTGGAATTGCAGTGCACAAGCTCCAACACGGATTGATCGTCTACAGCTTTTTTAGATTTTTAATAAAAATCTGATTTTTTTTTTATCTCCACAAGTCACGTGACATACCTGACATGTCTGCTCCATAGAGCAACAAAACCAATTGGTTTAATTAATCGAAGTCCCCTCTCAAATTGAAATAAATGCAAATTATTTTATTTTTCCTTTTTCAAAATTTTCACTAACACATTTTCAAAGTTCAAAATCTTTCAACGGCTTTTCAAAAGCCACGTTTCCATCGCAGGAACTAGTTCCCAGAACAGAACTAGTTCCAGAACAGGAACTACCGGTATGTGTGTTTCCACCGCAGGAACTAGGGTCTAAATCGTAGTTCCTGGAACTATGATTACCCCAGAAAAAGATCCTGCTCGAGGGGTAAGACTTTGCAGAGGTTCAGGAACTTTTGAGGCGGGGCTGGAATGCTGAAGATGTCTGATTGACAGAGTTGCCTGCTCGTAGTGTTTCACCCACAATGTTCAAATCACCACTAAGCGAGCATCTCATTTCCTGGTTTGAATTAAATCCATTTGAGCGTCCTCCGTACTATCGCCTGGGTCACACATCATGCATCAACTGCGCTTGCGTCGGCCTTTTTTTTCCTTCTTTGGCGAACCTGTTAAGATTATAGCAGCCGTTTGTATACAGTCTATGGTAGTACAGTAGTCTTTTTTTTTACCGTCAGATTGATGCTGTTCTCCGCTAAAATATACAGAGAATTAATCTGTCCGGTGCCCGTGTTAACGGACCAGTGCAGCCACACAGCGCACCTCGCCATTATTTAATCGAGTTATTTTTCTCTCTTTTTTTTTTTAAACAGCCGATCGCATCTACTAAAATATAGAGAAATAATCTGTGGATTTGGATGCACTGATTCTGTCGAAACTTTAAATTTTTTAGTGTAGACTATCATAGAATGAGGTGCAGTGCAGATACTTTTACTGCTTCTCCATACGTCATCGGCCTGATATGCATAACCTCCCCAGGACCTCAGACTCTGGTGGAAACAGGAACTAAAGGTTTGTGGTCGAGTAGTTCCTGGAACTCAAAGTTCCTGGTAGTTTTGGTGGAAACGCGGCTAAAGTTAAAATTCGGCCACTGTTCTCCTAGTGTATTATTTTGTTTCCCGGTTCTAAAACCTTTACAAATGGGGATCTGAAAACAGGCGCCAATATGTTGAGAAAAACTTTTTGAAAAGGGTGAAATTTATTCTGAAAACCATGTAGGGTGTACATTTACACTATTGTAACGTATTTATTTCATAACTGAGTTTTCAGCACTGACTTATGGGGTATAAGAAACCACATCTGAAAGCTTGTGGTTCATGTGATCATTGGCAGTGTTCTGACGCAGATGAGTTAGGAGAAGCACTTAAAAAAAAAAAAAAAATCTTCAGCTAGTGCCTATTTGTTTTAGTTTCTCGCTTAACACTCAATTTTACGCGCTCACATTGAACTAATCGCTATGACGTTACCTCCTATAATAGGTCCATTGGTTAAATCTGCCGAATACTAATTTTAACCCATAGCACTTGAACTTATCACCATGTAGCGCTGCGCATGTATGAGCGCGTCTAAAATAGCTTTGTCCTTTTTTGAGGTTAATTTAATTTTTTTAAATTAAGGGTATATCACTTACGGGTATCATCCGTCAGCTTCTTGGCCAAACACGTTGTAGCGAGTGATTGCGGTGGCGTTAATAGACAAGAGCTTAACTTTAACCCAACTGTACACTTAAACTTGGCGTGTGAAGGCACTTGTCAGCAGCTCACAACAAAAATACCCATTGCACTAACACCAATGTGTTTCATCTAAAACTCATATCATGCTGAAAAACTTCATATCAATCATTTTAACCAACAGGCCACCAGGGGAGGCAGAGCCAGTAACACCTTTATAGCTTCTTCCAACACAGGCAGTGGTGCTGACAGAAGGCAACACACTGTTAAGACATTTATAATAAACATACGCACATTACACAGATTTGTTTTTTATGACGGTAATGCCGGTAATGAAAGGAATACGTTACTATTTTTAGATACCCCAGTATACGGTATTACCATTCAACCCTATGCCATATTGACATCACACCAGCAATATTCACTATAGTTTTCTGGCCTATCTTTCAAAATAAAAAACCTCCCATGTTAGGGAATAGAGAGTACTTGTATCCGATTTTCAAAAAATCATCCACCATTATTGCAGCAAACATTCCCCTTCCACATTACCATCATCAACGTGAACCCTCCGCCAACATTTTTTAGTTGTGCCAGGGCCAACAAAGTGTACTGTGCTAGAAAACTCACACTAGGGAGACAAACTAGACTTTAGGGCACAAATGTACTTGGGGGAGGTTACAGATGGCCTAGTGTGAGTGCACCCCAAGTTCCTGGGACTTTGGTGGAAAAGCAGCTAAGAATTGAGTCTAGTGGTAGTCTTTGCAGTTACAATACGTAGAACATAGCCAGGGAAGAGGACGACAGGAAGAGGTACTTACATCCTATACGTGCGATACATTATCCTGCTCCAGAATGAAGGCAGGCAGAACAGAGATAGGAAGGAAAAGCACACAGGAAGAAAAGTGAAGGGTTAAGTGAAAGATGGGAGGAGATAGGCAGTTGGCCAAGCAGCCAGTCAAAGACACACGCATACCGAGGATGGTTACACCGACAGAGTGGATATGACTTTATGCAACCATTTTCCTTTCAAACAAAGAAGTATCTGTGAGACTAACCCAACATACAATGAATGAGTCAAATAGGACAAGGAGAAAAAGGACAGATTTGTTGCGAGCAGAACACAAACATGCAAGTAGAAGTCCGTTTGAGGATCTGATAGAATGGATAACACTAAACAATGTGTTTACAATGGACAAGTCTTTTCACATCAAGTACAAGACTATTTGAAACAGTTAACTAAACAATACGTAATTAGTTTTGTTTCAAAGTTTCCTGAATAAGCACTTTATTTTAAGAAGGCATTTCTACGTAGTAAATAAATTCAAACCAATCAAACAAGGGCATACCAAAATCCATCGCTAATGAGGAGGCTACACAATTTAGATTGTGTTGCTGTGAGACATAGCTGAGGCCTGAGCCGGGACAGCTGCAGAGATTCAACTTAAAGCCTTTCTGTGCCAGACGTGCAAGGAAGGCTAAAAAAATACTGAGATGCTCGTGGGTCAGATATGGCCAGGCTTATGATGTCAGTAATGATCACTCTGTGTAAACAAGAAAAATTATAAACTGAAGCGTGCTCTCTCTTCTTTTCTGCCTGTGTGTGAGTGAGTGAGTGAGTGAGTGAATGAATGAGAGAGTGAGAGTGTGAGTGAGTGAGAAAGTGAGTGAGTGAGTGGGAGAGTGAGTGGAAAAGAGAGGAGAGAGAGGACACAAGCAGGAAGTCACACTCGTTCACTGACTAGGTTACACTTGGCGATCGTCCCTTAACAGATAGACATTTCGATCGGCAATCGGCAGAACCATAACACCTGTGATGGAAGTTCTGTTAAGGTTGGAGGTCAACTCAGGTGGAAGAATATTTCAGGAGACTTGGATGAATTATGAAGCAATATTTATTACAGAGGACAGACTTGGCCAAGGAGAACCGGACTGCAAACTCTCGTGACTTGCACTTCAATTCCACAAAACTCATGCTTAGAGCTCTGTTTTAACCTTGCGCTATCTCTACCACCTCACGGCTCGGGCACCAAGCGTACCAATGTTTTGGTTCAGAGCTGAACACAGTGAACCATAAAATTCTGGAGTAGAAGGAGATGAGACTTATCTATACAACTGACCTAAGTGTCTCCTAACAGGTTCCAAGGCTGACCTAGAGTCTGAGAGACAAACACACAAGATAGGCATATATGACCTATTAATTCATTTCTCAACTAAAGACCCAAAATTCCCTCACAACACCCAAGTGTATAAACCTGACTGCCCGCACCAACACAAAACAACCACCCGTGCCGCATACACAGGTGGTTTTTTTCCTTTTTCTTCTAAGTTTTGAAATGACTTCACGTGTTCTGGAAACAAGAATTAATTCATTTTAAATTACACAGACTATTTGGAGAAGATAAAAGTTAGAGTTAGCTCAGTGTGTGTGTCAGCCAGCACTTCGGACACACAACAGACACACATGAGCGTGCGCAGTCACAGCCAAGGCAGAGAGATGGGAGATAAACTGAAGATTGACTTAAACCCAGTTGACTGTGAACAATGCTCGTAAGTAGGTGCAATAAAACCTACAACAGTAAAAAGCCCATACTTAATCTATACACCTGTTCAAACTGCATACATGTGGACTTTTAGAAAGCGATAGGCCTATATACTCTTTAATAATGACAGGCGAACGAACACGTGTGTGTGTTTGTGTTGTGTGTGTGCGCGTGTTCCCGATGCGGGACGACAATGACGGCTCCCTTTCTCTTCGCTTGCAAAAACCAATAAATATATCAGCCTTACGGCCACACAATTTAGTAGCGACCAGACCCGCTGTGAAATGATTAAATGGGGAAAAACTGCTCTACTCAAAATCAACCCCTTTTAGAAGTTTTCTGCTTTCAGGTCCCACAATGCATCACAGCTCATCCCAGCAGGAGTTTGTGAGGTGATTCAACTCTCCTGCTGAATGTGGACAAAACTAAGGACATGAAAATGATCTTCTCTAGCAGGGGGGACCTCTGACCTTCTGAGGGGGTTCTGGGGGCACGTTGCCCCAGAAGAAAAGGTTGTACTTTTAAAAGTAAAATGCATCAATCTGGTGCATTTCAGTAAAATTTAAAGGTTAAATCAACTTTGTCTGGAATAATTTGGAGACATTAGGTCATATAACGTGGATGCTATTGAAGCAAAAGTAATTTGTTAAAATATTTGTATCACATATAATAATACTATTAGTATATTATCATTAAAAAATGACTGGCTACAATACACATCCAAATTAATTTTTTATCCTTATTTTCGTTTATTTGAACAAGTTCAGCTTGGAGGTATATAAATTGGTTTTGTGTAAACCTCACATTATTTTATTGACGGTAAGTTAGTGGTCGCTGTGATGAATGTCGAATTATCCGACTTGAGACTAACTTCACTGCGGTAATTGATGTTTCCTATACTTGGTTTGAGGTAAATAGCGTTATTAAATGGATGTTCGTAGAGCAGTTTCTAAACAACCTTTAAGGCCGAATTCCACCGGCTGCCTGTCCGGTCCCACTATCCAGGGGAAACCAGTAGAGATTGTTTAGGAGAATAAATAACTTTGGCACAATCTTTGACAACTTCATCAGATATTATTGTAACACAGAGGAGATCCTCAGGAAATGCCAGCAGCGACAGTACCTTCTCAGGAAATTACCATCATTCAATCAGCAAAAACTTTCTTACATTCTTACTACGCCTTCATTGAAAGTGTTAGAACCTTTTCCTTCACGTGCTGGTTTCAATCAATCACATTGCAAAGGCAAGACCCGCCTGATGAACACAGCAAAAATCTGCTCAAAAATCATTGGCCAGCCTGTCAAATCTCTTGCCACCCTTTGTGAACAGCAGACACTCAAAATCAGCCAGTTCAATCCCGTTTCCTGTGTTTGACTGGCTCCCCTAAGGACGCAGACTTCTCCAGCTCCTCACCACACAGCAGCCCTGATCCAGATGCTACTGAGCAACACACTAACTATCTCACTGCAACTGAACACATTTCTGATCATTTCAGGTTCTCTGCTCACTCCAAACCCAAAGTTTAATTTTGTAATTAGTGCATTCTTTCTTTAGACATGTTACAATAGCTGCATCTGGATGAGTCGCTGCTCTTATACTGCATCCATGATCTTATCTATACATGTTATGGCTGACTCAAGTAACTTGATGATTACAGCACACTCAATTACTACGTTTACATGCACAGCATATTCTGATTAAGGTCCATAATAAAGACAATATTCCAAATACAGTGAAGACATGCGCAGCAGCTACGGGGATATTCCTGTTTACATGTCAAATCAGCATATTCTGAATAAAGCAGCGACGTGGCAAAAGCGTCATGATGCCTGACGTCAGCGGATTTTTACAGGTAATAATTCCTGTCCCATCCATGAAAAATGAACTCGCTTTGTGTCATTGCCGTTGTTTAATACACCAAAAATTACAACGCTTTTTTAAAAAGGAACCTTGTTGCATGCGAACACACTCTAGATAACAGCCATAAACCAGGGCATGGTTCACAAACTGCGGCAAATGCCGAAAAATTTAGCAAAAACACAGATTGGTATATTTATTCTGATTAAGGTGTATACATGCCACAGTAATTTTATTAAGAAAGGAATACTCCAGGTGTCTTAACCCGGTTATGGCTTCTTTGGATTAAGGTGAGCCAGAACCTCTATTTACATGCCGATGTCTTATCCTGAATATGACCTTAACTGGCTTAATATCGAAGTATAGCTCTGCGTGGAAACACAGACACTGTAACATTAAATAGCAGCAGTGATTGGGAAACCGGTTAAGCGGACACAATTGGTTAACAATCCCAGTGCTGTTTTTCTATATATCAGCACTCATGGAATGCCTCTCGTGCAATCAAATTACTCTCGTCAGAACTGTTGTATAATTAAATATAATAGAATAGTTGTCTAATTTGTAGTCTGCATGCTTCCTGTTATGTTGATCTATTGGATCACTATAACAATCGAACGTCAATATTTTAAACAACGATTTTTGGACAAAAAGCGATAGCTGACGTACAGAATTTATGTCTTATGTATTTTATGGTGAACAAGTATAATTGGTCTTTATTGAGCTAAGGCTAGCGGCTGAGTGAGAGGGGACCTACTTGAGCTTGTTGGGGTCTTCTTGTGGTGGTGGCTTGCGGAGGAAGGTGGCGTTGGGGTTAGTTGGGTGCTCTCTCTGGGTCTTCTCTGGCACACTCTGCTTGACAGGCGCCGCAGCCGTCTTCTTGGCTGAACGCTTGATTCTCTCCTCTAGCATGCTCATGTCTTTCTCCGACAACTGGTAAAACATCCAGGAAAGAATATTAAGGTTTAATTGTACAGAGTATTTTTAAAGGGTTAAGTCTCATGAAACCCCACAAAGTATAGAAAGGTGACAAATGTAAGGAAAAACCAAAATAAATGAGTGGAGAAACCTTACATAATGAAGATGCTTCACCCCCAAAAGGGCATTGCATTGTACAATTAACAAGCTGAGCAGGCCCAGTTGATTCTGATTTCGTATCAAGATGGCAAGAGGGAACAATCCAAGTGACTTAAGATCCTGCCCTCAGTGCCTCAAGAATGAAGCCTATTTCAGTAACAAAGACTGAGAGAAATAATATATATAACTAATAAATTCAACTAGCTTGAGTTCAATAGGAGCAGTGACTAACGTGTCAACTTCATTTAGATCTAGGGCATGCCCCCGGATCCCCTAGATCATCTGGGATCCCCTCCACAGTTTCACAAAATCCTGTGGGGAAACACTGGTTAGCTAGTTTAGGCCATAGGGGATAATAGCTTAACACAGAGGAACCATGGAGACCATCAAGTTAGTAACAACACCAACTCCTTGGAGATGGACGAATCCATCCTCATTTACAGCAATCAGTTCCTGCAGCTTCCTCACTAGCAGAAACCAAACCACTCCTTAGCCGTCTCACTGCTAATCTGTTGTTGTATAAGTCATTTATTTCTGTAATTTCTTCCTAACTTTTTTATAACTTTGTTTTCTTTGATAATGTTTCATAATGCTTTTCTTCTTACTCCTGCACAACCAACCTCAGGACGTGATAAGACATAACAGTCCGTCCACAATTCCATAGAGAGGGACATTATAGTAGGAATCACCCATGATGAATGCACGCGAGAGCTCAATGCTGCTGATATCACTGGATGGTTTGATGAATATAAAAATGCTGTGTATCATATGCTATGGATCACTGGATCGCAACTCAATTGAACACCAATGGCAGATTTTGGATAATAATGTTAGCTCTCTCCGCAGCAGCACATGGAGGGCAAATACCTTGCTTAGGCACTTTGTGGGGTTTTCCCTTACATGTGTCAGCCGTGTGTATGAGAATGGTCTCCTCTCAGTCTTACATTGCCTATTAGCTTGTAGACTTGGTCCCCACAGACATTGTAGACAGCCACCACAGTGTTGAGGGCAGCATTGCGGACAGATGTGTCTCTGTCACCTATGTGAACGGCTATTTCCTTCAGACACTTAGCTGGGGTCGGTTGGCATACATTCATCCCAAAGCCCTCGATCAAACAGCCCAGCTCTTCCAGACATTCTAAGGACAGAAAAAAAAAATGAATAAGCAGAGAAGTTTTCTTATTAGTTCCCTATTAAAAAAGGGTTACAATGGAAAATAAAGAGAGATTGGGGCAACTTTAGTGTTTGCCCATTATCTGTAAAAACCTACCAGCCCTCTGTTTAGAGTTCTTGGACTTGGTTCCATCCATGAGAAAAGGGAAGACCTTAGATGCAGGGTAAACCTTAACCAGCATGGCCAGTATGGACCGAACATCTTTGCGTACAACATCCTTTGACTCTCCAACCTGCAGAAGAAAGGAGAAGAAACTGAGAAAACAGACGTTTACAATGGCTTGTTTTATCATCGTGAGGGCAACGTGTGCTAACCTTGAGTATGATGTAGGGGACAAAGGAGTTGGCCTCGTACTCAGTCAGGTGATAGTTCTCTCTTTTCAGCATAGCAAACAACAGCTTTAGATACTCCAGCACCTTCATCAGGACTGTAGTGTTGGTGTCAAAGAATCGCAGGGTGAACCACTTCAAAATCAGGTCCAGACAGCTGATGGTAGCATCGCTCTCACTCTCCAACCTCTGCCAAACACAAACACACAAGAGACTTTACTACCAACAATAGTCTGATTGGCGACCACTATGTAGAAATAATACCAAGCACTACCTCAATCATGAGTCCAATAGCCTTGACTTGTCTCTGGAAGTCAATGTGAAAGAGCTCATCCTGCAGCCACTTAGCAAAGCAGGTGGACATCTGAGTTTTGAGCTGCTCCACATATTCATCTCGAGGAGTCGTGAAGTTCCACTTCAAAATCTACAAAAGAAACATAGTTATACTGTTAGTCCGCAGCAAACCTGCGAAGTCTGGGGGGCAAAAAAAAAAAGTATATAGTAAGTTTATTAGCAAGAAAGAAGAATTTTCTGTTGCCGACCGACCACAACAAAAGGCTGCATTCACAGTAAATCATGCGGTGTGTCAAATCGACGGAGTGTTGTGTGACGTTGGCAGTTTCAATTCATTGACATAAGCATACATCTTTCGACCTTTACATGCTGGGAGACGTTCCCACACTGTGGTTGGCTGCCACAGCTGGACATAGGGCTGCGTTCCTGGTGTGAATCAAGCTAAAACTCTTCTGTCTGCACTGCATTAATGAAAAAATATCTGACACTTTAAAAAGTGACTATCGCTTGAGTTCTTTTACCTCTTTAGCTACACCGATCGGGTCACTGAATCTTTATTTTTTGAAATTTAATTTAACAATATTTTTTTTGGAGAGACAGAGGTGAAATGGGGTAGCGAGGGGAATGACATGCAGAGAACAACCCTGGGCGGATTCTAACCCAGGTATGCTGCTTTTTTTTCAGGGTTCATTATGAATTATTATACATTATTAACTCTGCCTTGTTAGATGTAAATATAGTAATGCAAGCTGGACAAAGACTTTTATTTGGTTTAACTTAATATGTATACTCACCGGCCACTTTATTAGGTACAGCGGTTCACTTTCTTGGTAACACATATAACTAATCAGCCAATCACATGTCAGCTATTCAATGCATTTAGGCATGTAGACCTGGACAGGACAACTTATTGAGGTTGAAACCGAGCAACAGAATGGGGAAGAAAGGAGTTTTAAGTGACTTTGAACATGGCAATGTTGAGGGTGCCAGGAGGGCTGGTATGAGTATTTCAGAAACTGCTGATCTACTGGGATTTTCACCCTAAACCATCTCCAGGGCTTACAGAGAATGGTCCGAAAAAGAAAAAATATCCAGTGAGCGGCATTTGTGTGGACGTAAAATGCCTTGTTGAAGTTAGAGGTCAGTGGAGGATGGGCATACTGCTTTGAGATGATAGAAAGGCAACAGTAACTCAAATAACCACTTGTATTGTACCACAGGGTATACAGAATACCATCTCTGAACGCAAAACACGACCAACCTTGAAGCAGATGGGCTATAGCAACAGAAGACCCCACCGGGTGCCATTCCTGTCAGCTAAAAACAGGAA
Source organism: Ammodytes dubius (assembly GCA_026122265.1). Classification (NCBI taxonomy): domain Eukaryota; kingdom Metazoa; phylum Chordata; class Actinopteri; order Uranoscopiformes; family Ammodytidae; genus Ammodytes; species Ammodytes dubius. The sequence goes on from CM047513.1 coordinate 23,536,834, forward strand.
AATGAGGCTACAATTCTGAGAGGATCACCAATATTGGACAATAAAAGATTGAAAAATCATGCCTGGTCTGATGAGTCTCGAATTCAGTTGCGACATTCAGATGACAGGTTCAGAATTTGGCGTAAACAACATGAAAGTATGTATCCATCCTGCCGTGCACCATCAACCATGCCATGTTCAAATTCACTTAAAGCCCCTTTTTTCCCCCCATTCTGATGCTTGGTTTGACTTCAGTACATTGTCTTGACCACGTCTAGATGCATAAATGCATTAAATTGATGCCATGTGATTGGCTGATTAGCTTTTTGTTTTTATAAGCCATTGAACAGGTGTACCTAATAAAGTGGCCGGTGAGTGTATATCACCTACCGTAATGGATTATTTTCCTAAAGCTGCAACTAGTTTCACTCTACTTAACAAATCAATCAGCATACTCCCAAAAAGAACACATTTAGCACTGCTCTGGTGAATAACTTGTTAAAGACAGAATATGCAACTGTATCCCTACGTTCCAAATCACATACTTTTTCTTTTTAATACACTACATAATAAAGTATACAAAAGTTTGAGGGCCACAGGAGAGGAAAAAATAAATCAGATAAGGAAGTTTTTTTTCTTAATTTTGTTGAGAAATGTCAAGAATAAAGACAAATACTCCAACATGCTATTGGAGTTAGTGGGGCATTTATGTATTTTGTCAGCATACAACAATTGACGTGCATGTATTGGGACAACCTAAATCTTTTTCTGGCATACTAAATAGTAGGGAAGTATGGGTATTGGAACACAGGGTATATAACATACGGAGCCTAACATGTCGGGTACCTTTAGTTGCTTCTCCTCTTTGATCCTCTGTTCCTTAGCGTTGGGGATAAGGACAAAGATTGGTCCGGACCTATCCTCTTCATCCTTCAGGCCTTTGGCTGCCGGCTTTTTAACAGCTGCACTCTGAGAGGGGGGAGAGTGGAAGTCAACCATCGTGCTCCGTCTGTGGATTACTACTTGGATAATTAGAAATGTGTGTTTCTAGGTTTTTCTCATGGTATTTTTATGCTGTGATTTGGATGTGTGTGTGTAGGTGACAGACTGTAAGAGTAAAAAACAGGAGACGAAGGGATGTTATGTCGCAAGGATCTCAGTGCTAGTTTACACACAAACACAGTCTGGAAACACTCATGTTATATAGAATTCCAAAACATTAAAAAAAAGCACACAACATTTCAAAAAAGACATTCATGCAGTGGAGGGACCTGAAACCTTTAAATGACATATGTACTCTTAAGTTTGTGTATCATTTCAGTAAGCATGCATATATGTATTTTTTTGACTTAACTCATATCAGCATATCGTTACATGTTAAAGCTTTACACATGTCCAGGGTTCCTACACATTTTCCATTTCAAAATTCCATACTCAAATTTCCAGGATTCTCAGTAGATTTTTCAGTCTATATTTTACATCTGAATACAAATAGTTAGATGCTTCTTATATATAAATAAATTGTTCTGAAGCAAGCCCAACTCAAGACCAGGTAAAAACTAAAAAAGGGAAGTGTTTTGTAGGCCTAGGTCACAAAAAATCAGAAGACCTTTTTTATTTATGCAAATTGGCTAGATGTTTCAGTCGCAGGGATGCAAACATGTATGGTGAAAAAAGAGCTATCCATTGTAGGGAAAAAAAAACTATCATATTAATTAGTCTAATTATTCCTACATTGTTATGCTTCATATGACAAAAAAAAAAGATATTTAATGCACTCAAAACAATGAGAGATGGACATGTTAAGTAGTAAATCAAGGTTTATATTTTTATTTATTTATTATAGTATAATTATTATATGGGTTTAGGAGGCATAAGTAAAGTGGGCGAGATTATTTGAGAGCTAGTTTGTATTTTTTAAATATATTTAACCCATTGATGACTGCGCGATGCCACATTGTATCTCCTGCCTGATGCTGCGTAGCGCAGCATTGTTACTTTATCTAATTGTCATGGCGTGCGCAACATAGAATGCACCGTCATTGGTTCAAATACACATGAGGTGGGTTTTGTTGATTTTTTTTAAGACCACGTGACCACCCAAAAGTTGTGTGGTTTGCCGAAAATCACGCCAAAAAAAAAAAAAAATACAAAATACAAAATAATAATAATAAAAAAAAAATACGCCAGCTGTGTCGGCGATAGTGTATTACAGAACAGTTAGTGGCGTTCGGAGCGCAGAATCTAGGTCTACTATAGGCTACTGACGAAAATCACAACACATTGCATCTATTTATTAACAATATTTATGAATTTAGGCTATATTTTGCTGTTCCAACTCAAATTCAGCCCAGCCAGGCGATAGTTAAGTTTCAGTTTCGTTTTCATCTCCGTGGTATACAGCCGTTTGTACCAGCTGATCGTCTCCCGACAGCAGGAGTCAGTCTGCGTTCCAGTTGTACTGGGAAGTCGGTTTATGGTGCCAGTGAAAACTGAACTAAATAATAAAATAAAGCTATCTTCTCCTTCCTATATCTGTCTATCTTTATCCCTCCACTGCACACTCAGTCACTACTATCCATGCTAAAAGGAAGCAGGATTATAACCTCATTTAGCACATTATTTTTAATATTTTATATTATTTATTATTATTATTTTTCTCCCCATCTAATTGACGATTTTTAGAAAAATGTGTTGTTTGTAAGCGCTAAGGGAGCATGTTTACATAAAACCTGCGAACCTTAACTTTTAAATTTATTTTATTTCATGTTTCTACTGCTACGCAGGCTTAGATATTAAGGTTTCGGTAGACTTGACAATTTGTACTATTTTTTCAGAAAACCCTCAGGCATTAAGGACATGCATCCTAGATTGCCATAGTCATCAATGGGTTAAGAGAGTTGGGGCAATAGTCCGGAAACACAAATATTATTCCATACTTGATTTTCTTTTTTCCATACTTATCCAGACCTGGAAATTACTAAAATCAAATTCCATACTGCGTAGGAACCCTGCATGTCACTTGGTCTAATTTCACGCGAAAAACTTGTGTCCGTGGCATTTGATTATACACTGGTTTATTTAGTGACAGTATTAGTGATAAGAAAGACAGGATTAGTCTAAGCCAAAACCGGACCCGGTCAAGGCAGAGAAAAGTTGGACAGGGGGTTAACAAGTGTCCACTGAGAAACTGTGTCCATGTAAGCAGCTCTTGTACTGCAGAGCTCAAATCATTAAGACATTGTGGACTTGAGTTTCATCATGGCAACCGCTGCTACACATCTACCTGTTGACTGCCAGCAGCAGCCTTCCTTTTATTAGGCTGCTTTTTACTAGCATTACTGTCTTTGTCCATGGAGGGAGGGACAGGTTCCTCAGTAGGGGAGGGAGGCTGGGTAAGTAGAAAAACCACATTATGTTTACAAATCATCCTCATCAAATGGCTAATAAAAAACCCAATTGTTGTGCACAGACCAAAAAGGAAACCATGTCAAATGTACCTGCCCGATGTGCGCTACCACTAAACAAGGCTGACACCAGGTAAACATCACCTCCCAGGTGAAAAACCACACAACATTTTTAAACCACACCACTGGAAGTGGCAGACTGGATTCGTGCCCAAAAACTGAAATTAATTTAAATGAATATATCCCTAAAAAAAAAAAAAAAATCTGGTTCCAACTTTGCTTGATAGTCAGAAGGTTTATTAGGCAACACACTGAGTAATAAAAAAAAAATCTCAAGTTCAGTTCTTGTGTGCACACCAAAATGATCCATCCAGACATACCTTTTTAGCAGCAGGTCCTCCTCTGATCTTTTTAGTCTCCGGTTTACCGTCACAGTCGTCACCAGCTGGCTGAGACCTAGACACTACAGGAAAGACATCATCATTATCTCAAGTTTATTAACTAACTACCGAGGGGATATTTGACGCACACATTTTATTTGCAATTTACCATTAGTATTGCACCACTGTATCTGTCAACTGGTAAAAGACACCCACGCAAGCTCTCTGAATGTTTTGTACTCTGATGTTTCCTTATAAAAAACTAGCGAGGTGAAATTATCTGTAATACTACCTCAAAGTACTACAGATATGGTTTGACATTGAACATCTGAAACTGGTTGTAATGATTTAAAGTAATTCATTATTTTGTCACACAAACCTGAAGCGGCTCTGCTTGGCTCTGCAGAGGCTTTCCCTCCCCCGCCTCTGGCAGGAGCAGCCGGTTTGGCTGGCATCGCTGCCCTGGCCTTTTCCAACATGGCTACCACCTGATCCTTAGAGGCAGGCTGGTGAGGACATAAAGACGTTCATTATTGCAGACGAGACAGCTGTGAAAACAGGCTCTATAAATATATTTTGAAACTGATTTAGTTATGAGTACAAGAGTTCAGTACTTTGAGTTTCCCGGTGGCTTTGTTCATCTTCTCATAGGTCAGGTGCATCATGAAAGCAGGCAGGGCGTCCTGAGCTTTCTTCCTCACATCTCCGTTTCTGTCCTCAAGACAGGTGAAGAGCTGAGGGACGCACAGCATCAGATCCCCAGGTACTGTCCGAAGAGTGGGCAGCTTCTCTGCTAACCAGCCTAGCACCTGGAACAACAAGAGTGTTAACTGCATTGGGCATGCCATGTGTATGCACAGCCACTTTCTCTCCAGAAAGTACAATACATACAAGAGCTTCCTCCACAAACAGTGAAGAGGATATGCATGTGTGTACCTCCTGTCGTAGGAAGGGATTCTCTCTCTTCAGCTCATCCGACAGGTCTTCTCCCTCCAGCCACTCCTTCATGCCAGTCTGTTCCACCCAGGCCTGCAGAGTAGCCATGGCAGCCGCCCGCACGTTAGCCTGCAGAGGAAGACACATGGCTACCATCACCACAGGCAATGTTCCCAAATCAACAGTTGGCCCGCTTTCAAGCTTCTCCTGATTTGACTCTTTTCATCTTATTCAGTCTGTACTTTTGTGCATGATACTGTAGCTTTTACAACTCTTAAATGGAACATTTCCTGTATTTCTCAATAACTTATCTTGTACTTTAATGAAGGCTGGCATTTTTCCTTTGAGCCATCAAAAAAAAATACACACATTTCGACTTAATGACAACATTCCAAGCTTGTGCAGAGAGTACGTTTGTGATGTGATGTGGCCAGTACCTTGCTGTCTCCCAGTACAGTGATAATAGAGAATCCCAGTGCTTTAACATGCTGCTTGAGTCCAGGCCCATGGCTGCAGCTAGCTGCAGGAGGATAGTCAGGGTCTGTTGAACCTGAAGACCAAAACACAAAGCTTATTTGAAATGACATTTTCAGATCAAGAATTCAAATAAACGACAAAGTGAAAATGGAAGTGAAAGGAAAGCAATTTTACTATTAATCAAATGAAACAATTAACCTGTTCATCAATTCAACTGTTGTTTCATGTTAAACAAGGCTGTGTTCGATAAAAGCTTTTGTGATGCAGTGGCAGCCTCTAGATCAAAGTTCAAAAGGTGTATTAGGCAGGACAGGACTAACCAGGATCTTGTTGGAGTCGCTGAGGCGTCCCTTCAGGGCCAGAGGCAGCTCTCCCAGGTTGGCCGTGATGAACTTGGCCTCAGAGATGATGGCTGCGGCCTCATCCAGACCTTCCTTCCTCATCTTCCAGGACTTATCCTCCATCTTAGACACCAGATCAGATGTGATCTTGTCCCTTAAAAGACAGGAGAACAGGTAGAATATTTAACTTTCATGTAATAGACAGTAAGAACCAAAAAAAGATATCAATTGAATGACAAACTCGGTTATTGTAATTAATTTCATTTCATTTAACCGTTATTTATAGTCGAGAGATCAATTGAGGGGTGACCCTCATGTACAATGACGTCGATTCAAACAAATGCAAAGAAAAAAATACAAACCCAATAAACAATGCAAATACATCAAATAAACAACACGCTGTTAAAGAGCCAAAACAATTTAAACATTTAGACAGCGATGTAGAATGGCTGCAATTAAAATGAAATGGGTGAAAGTGCAATATAGCACAATTAAAAAAAAGTTACAGGTGGAGTTTGTCGGATTTAAGATAATATATGTCTGAATTTGTTAAAGCTGCAGTGGATAATTTTTTCACTGTAATATTTGGCAAAACTGTCATAATAGCCATTCAGCTATATGTAGGTGAAGTGGTCTGAAAATATTTTTTCATCACTTTGCTCCCCCCTGCCTCCGTGTGCTGCCCCCCAGAGCAGGCTCAGATACTCCGTTCTTATTGGCAACGACGTTGATGCGTCAGTTGCGTGAGCGTTCACGACCCTAGCAGTCTGAAACTACTGTTTGGTCCTACTACAGCAGACAGCGAATAGCAATCAGTGTTGCCAACTTAGCGATTTTGTCGCTAGATTTAGCGACTTTTCAGACCCCTTTGGTGACTTTTTTTCAAAAAAGCGACAAGCGACAAATCTAGCTTCTTTTCTGGAGTTATTGGTGACTTTTGGCGACTTTTTGAGGTGAAAACACGTATCGCTATGACTCTTCACAACGAGCAGCGGGTGCCTGCGCGGCCCCTCCCTTCCCCGTTTCCAAGCACTTACAGGCGGCCTCATTCCTCGCGCAGCAGTCCCTCCCAGCTGTCTCCTGTTAGCAGGAGCTAACAGGAGACGTTCATTAGCAATGTCTTCACCAACGAACTATCTATACTGTACTATCTATGCAACGAACCCTCAATTTACCATTCCCGGATACCAACAACTAACACGGTGGGAGGACAGTGTGTACACAGAGACTGAGAAACACCGAGGAGGAAATGTAGTCGGGCGGATGTTGCTGTATGAAGCCGCTCGGGGAAGACGTGTGGAAAGTGAGCCAGGAGAATGGGCTTCCTTTGGCTGTGCTTTAGCTGATAAACCAAGTTAGCACCGGTCGGATAGCATTAGTTAACTCACCCGGTTGTGTGCAGCCACCACCTCCATATAATGAACCGAAACATAACTGCTAAGTCCGGGGAACTTTCACGAAAAGTACAACGAAGCACCGGTGTTTATCTACGCCGCCTCCCTGCTACACCGCTACCCGACAGTGTTCACCTGCTGGCCGGCTAGACTGCTGCTAACCCCCGGCGCCGTCCAACTGGCTTCCCCGTCTCCAGCGAAGCTACAACCGGCACGCTCCACTCCGGTTGTGTGCAGCCACCACCTCCATAATGAACCGAAACATAACTGCTAAGTCCGGGGAACTTTCACGAAAAGTACAACGAAGCACCGGTGTTTATCTACGCCACCTCCCTGCTACACCGCTACCCGACAGTGTTCACCTGCTGGCCGGCTAGACTGCTGCTAACCCCGGCGCCGTCCAACTGGCTTCCCCGTCTCCAGCGAAGCTACAACCGGCACGCTCCACTCCGGTTGTGTGCAGCCACCACCTCCATAATGAACCGAAACATAACTGCTATGTCCGGGGAACTTTCACGAAAAGTACAACGAAGCACCGGTGTATCTACGCCAGCCACGGTCCCGTCACAGCCAGGTAGGGTAATGTAGGATACTTGCCTTTATTTTGTACTGCCGTGCACACAATGGTGCTGTAAATGTGTTTGGTATGGTGCTCCCTTGCTGTTTGTGTGAATCTGCAATGCTGTTTTAAGGCTATTTGTTCCGTTTAGTTGCTGTTAATTTGTCTTTTGGCACAATTGTTGGCCGTGTTGTTGTTGTTTTTGTGCGGACATGATCGCTGTTGTGTCGGGTCGGCCAAGGTTGATTAGGGGAATAAATATATCGGGGATGGGGGGGAGACACTAGGTGCGTTGGGTGCAACATGAACGCGCTTAGCTGTCATTCGGAGGGAGGAGCTGCAGCAGGTAGAGCGTTGCGAATTATCCACTGCAGCTTTAAATAATATAAAGGTATTTATTTTAAATTTGTTGCTGTAAGTTGTTCCAGGAGTCAGGGGCACTGTAGCTAAAAACTGTCTTTCCCAGGCTCAGACCAGGCTTGTGCAACATACGCCCCCGGACACCCCTAGAGGGTCCGCCCATAGATGAAACAAAAATCTGTGAATTGCCTGAAAACTACAGAATTCTCAGAAAAAAAATAGTAAAAAGCAAGATTTATGTCTATTAATATTGTGTTCATATTCTTAAATATAAAGGCTGTATCCAGTTTAACTTGGTTTGATTGGGTCGGCTGTGTGCTACACATTTGGGCTTTGGTTACCCAATATCTGTCCTGGGCAGTAGGTCCATGATGTCTGATCCTCCTCCTCCTCCATCTTCTTCCTGCTCCTCTCCTTCATTCCCCCCCTCCTCCTCTGCCACTGCCCTCCTGGTGAACCTGACTGGCGCTGGTGGAGTCTGGCCCGCCATCTACAAGGGAAATACACACATCATACACACTGTCATTCTCTGGACATCACCTCTTTAATTTTTTTTTTTACATTTTCAAAGCTTTATTTAAAAGTGCATAGAGACAGAGATTAAATGGGGCAGAGAGGGGGAATGACATGCAGAGAACTGACCACGGGATTCAAACCGGGTCTGCTGTGAAGAGGACTGAGCCTCCTGGGCCCTGGTGACCGGTCTGACTACTACACCACGAGCACCCCCCCCTCTGGACATTACTTTTAGTCAGGATGACTAGGTAGTTAGAAGCCCTCTAGTTTGTTTGAATGTATTTTCTTTGTTTTCTTAAACTGAAAAAAATCAAGCAGATTTGAAAAAAAAAGAAAAATATATCTATTCTATTCTTTGCTCTACGCAGAAAGCCCTTACCTTCTCAAACTCTGCATCTATCTGTGTGAGGAGGGCAGGTTTCTCGTCTTCAAAGAACATGCGCAGAGGAGCTCCCATGTAGAGGAACATGACTCCCAGCAGGCTGATGGCAGCAGTCCGCACCGCAGGGTTAACTGCTCCCAGAGCAGTCTTCACGTTGTTGATAAAACCTTTCACGTTAATACTGGAGAGAGAGGAGATCAAAGGTTAACATATGCCTCTAAGGCCATCTTTTATCAATCCTCTTCAGGCTAAGCAACTGAAGAAAAAAAAAATATATACTGTATAACCTAATACAAATACAATATGTTTAAGGCTATATGAGGCTGTAGTAAAAACACGCAGCACTAAAGAGAGCTAAAAGTATACAAAAATGCATTTAAATGTAGTCCAAAGCCACTGTTTTAACTGTTTCTATATGGTATAACTCCACTCCTTCATAAGTTTTTGCTGAGAGAATATTTGAAAAACAATTGCAGGAACTGTGTAGTAGTATGTAAATATTAACAGTATTAAACAATATATGTTATTAGTTAGCAATGGCTACTTCTTCAATAGAAACAGGACAGGGAAGTAGCAATGCAGCCGCAATAAAGACCACAGCATCTTCAAAGTCCAAGAGACCATGGTGAAAACGGACATTGATTTATTCAGTTATACTATGGAATATGGTATGTGGATCAGTGAAGTCGGTCTTATATCCGATAAGTTAATTATGGCTATGGCTATATTGGCACCCGGTACAGGTAATGGATTGGTCCCATCTATACATGCTTACACATGATAAATTGCATTAAAATAAAGACTTTAAAATTACCCAGCAAAGCCAAAATCCTTCATGGCATTAGCCAGCCAGTTGAGCGTCTCTGCCTGGTTTTTGGGATTCTTCTGTGCAAATGCCATAGAGACAACCTGACAAATACAATACAAACAATGAAGAACGCAGTATATCCACATTCATCAACCATCTGTTGCTCTTTATCTGGGATCAAAGTGTATCTTAAATTTCTATGTAGGTAAATTAAAACCAATCAAGTTTTATGTCATGTAGAAATGAGCTAAAAACCTGTTCGGCGGTCCACGGCAGTGAGCAGGCCTCTCCAATAGCAGTCAGTCCCTCTTTAGCCTTTCCACCACATTTGACGTCTCCGATCTTATCCACCAAGCCATCCAGAACCACCGAGGCTGACATCTTTGAGAACTGTCCCCTCTGAGCTACGAGAGCGACGATGTGCAGCTTCATCTGCATCACCTACACAGGGAAACAACACACAACATTAGCATAGCTTTATTCATCATCTCATGCTTGATCCAGACTTACCCTGGGTTCCAAATCACATACTTTTTTCTTTTTACTACACTACATACTAAAGTACAGAAGAGTTTTAGGGCCACATTAGAAAAAAAAACAAAAACAAAAATCAAATAAGTTTTTTTTTTTTTTCTCATATGTCGAGAAATGTCAAGAATAAAGACGAATACTGCAAAATGTTATTGGACTTAGTGGGGCATTTATGTATTTTCAGCATACTACAATTGACATGCATGTATTAGGACATCCTTCTTTTTCTGGCATACTAAATAGGGAAGTATGGGGATTGGAACGCAGGGAAACAAAACTGTAGGACAACGCAAGCGCACCCAGTGGAATTCCGGTGTAACTCCCTTCATTCCAGGGTGAAGCAGCAGAAAACTTTACCTGAAAGTTGGTCTCCTTCAAGCCGGGTTTCTTGGCCAATATCCTGACTAAGGCCTGGCAGGGCATCTCAGTCTTGTCCATGGTCTCAACAGCCTACAAGCATGCAATAATCCACACATCAACTTTACAAGTCTTATTGAACAACAGGCAGTAAGATGTCAGCCATTCTCCATTGCTTCAACATAAAATGTAGAGTTAAGTATTTCACAATCAAACTTTCTCGTAATAGGTTTAATTGATACTGAGCGATTATGTGCAAAAAAGGGGCAATATTCAGTGTTTCCCGCAGGATTTTTTTCAGCAGCGGTGGCGTGGTCCCCGAACGTCCTAGGGAGGTCTGGGGGCATGCCCCCCTGGCCAGATTTTTTTTGTACCCTTTACATTTGAATGCATTGATCTAGTGCACTTTGAGAGGAGAATATGCACTAATTACTATTCAGATAGATGGGATTATTGGTGTTGCAATTTTGCCTTTTGTGTCTTTACTTACAGATTATGACATTTTTGTATAGAAATGTCATAATGTTAAATAAATTTAAACACAAAATGCCACAACGCAGAAAATGATTTGCACAATTCATTTACAGTTCTTGCTTAATGCTTAAACCAAACCTGCAAACTCATAAGGGTTTGACCCTCTAGACGACTCGGTAAATCAGGGGGGGGGGGTCTTTTATTTGATTTTTTGGGGACATGGAACTAGACAGGGACATTGGGTGCTATAAATGGGAAGAGGTTCAGTAATGTCCAACACAGAAGTAGGCCTACTGGTTATTATGAACCATTGATAAGCAGGACCTAAGACTTTAATTTAAAATAATGTGATAAAAATTACAAAGTATCCTTATACAAAGGCCTATAGATACAAATAAAACAAAATTATTCATGAATTTCAAGGGTGTAGGTTGTGATTAAACCTTGGTTTGGGACACATTTTAATGTGGGGGTGTGCCCATACATTTTTGAGCATTCAACTCTTCATTTCTTGCATTCTGGTGAATTTGTAGGCTAATTGACAACATTTAGGTTCCTGGTGACCAAAATAGAATACAATACAATGCAGTAATATCATGCATTCTGTATTGCTTTCAAATATTTATTCTCCTGTATTGTTCAAATATTTCATTTAAACTGTAAGAAAAAAAAGGTAATTATTCATCTCTATCATTGAGAATGTAGTGGCTGGTGGTATTTTACTTGCCTGCAATCTTCTAATATTTAAAAATAATAAAGTGCAAAATGAGGGTATAGTCCTCCTTCTGCTTCCTTAAAACTAGTGGTAGTGACTAAGTGTGCAGTGGAGAGAGAAATATAGGCCCTATACAGACAGATAGAGGGAGGAAGAGATAGCTTTATTTTATAATTTAGCTTTTTGATTTGTGAGAGTGATCATCGCTGACTTTAGACTGACTCCCGCTGTCTGCTCCGTGAGGCTCGAGCCCATCAGCTGAGCCAACAGCTGTCCGACACGGAGATGAAAAACGAAACTGAAACTTAACTATCCTGGACTGGTGGAGCAGCCAAATATAAATTAATACATATTGTACTAAACTGTAACACAAGTAATGAGTTGTGGAATTTGCACCAGTAGCCTACAGTAGTCCACATTCTTCGCTCAGCCACTAACTGTTTCGTTAGTGAATATTCCGCGATCTGTTTGTATGTCTCGAGCCCGGATACACAGAGCCCTGACGGAAAACTGGCAGCGCGACTAAAGGGACTCTACAGTGAGCCGCTCCCCTCCGTTAGTTTCTGTTTTCCGCCGAGTAAGTTACATTCACCTCCGACGCATGGACAGCGTTTAAGTTAGGCATTGCCCCGTTTCTAAAATGAGCTACGTACCAAAAAAAAAAAAAAAAGCGGGGCGCCGCTGCTGTGTGAACGTGGGGGGAAACACTGATATTAACTTACTACAAAGTAAGACTGCTAATAACTTAATACAAAATTATTCTCAATTTATCGTTTCGTTTATTACATTAAAAAAAAAAAAAAATCAGCAGAAAGTAATAATAATAATAATAATAATAATTTGAATTTATATAGCGCCTTTCAAGGTACCCAAGGTCGCTTCACAAAAAAGGGGGGAAGTACAGTGATTGTGTACACAGGGGGGTGGGGGCGGGTTAGAGGTCATAGGCCTCTGAGAAGAGGTGTGCCTTCAGGAGCTTTTTGAAGGACTCCACTGAAGTGGCACAGCGGATATGGAGGGGGAGCAGATTCCACAGAGTGGGGGCAGACGCACAAAAGGCCCTGTCCCCAAAGGTCTTGAGTCTGGTGCGGGGAGTTGCCAGCTGGTCCTTAGCAGAGGACCTGAGGGACCGCAGGGGGGTGTAAGGATGGAGGAGGTCAGAAAGGTAACGGGGGGCCAGAGCATGCAGGGACTTGTAGGTGAGTAGGAGGATTTTAAACTTGATCCGGGACTTAACTGGTAACCAGTGGAGCTGCATCAGGGTGGGGGTGATGTGCTGCCAGGGCTTAGTGCCAGTTAAAACCCTGGCAGCTGAGTTCTGGACATATTGCAGTCGGTCCAGGGTTTTGGAGGGGAGACCTGTGAGGATGGCATTACAGTAGTCCAGACGGGTGGAGATGAAGCAGTGGATGAGGGTTTCAGTGACTGAGTCTGAGAGTGAGGGTCGGAGTCTTGCAATGTTTCTCAGGTGGTAGAAAGCGGATTTAGTGACATTTTTGATATGGGACTGAAATGACAGGGTGGGGTCAAGGAGGACACCCAGGTTGCGGACTACGGAGGATGGGGTGATCGAGCAGCCATCCACTTCCAGAAGAAGATCCCCAACCTTCGTGAGCAGTGACTTGGGGGCCACGACCATGAGCTCAGTTTTATTGCTGTTCAGTTTGAGTAGGTTAGAGGTCATCCAGGTTTTAAGTTCTTGCAGACATTTGATGAGTGGAGCCGGTGGAAGCTGAGTTGAGGGTTTGGTGCTGATGTATATTTGGGTATCATCAGCATAGCAGTGAAAACTGAGACCGTGATGACGAATGATTTGACCAAGGGGGAGCATGTAAATGGTGAATAGTAGAGGGCCGAGCACAGATCCCTGGGGAACACCATGGTTGACTGGTGCCATGGTGGAGGTGGCATTGTTTAAGGTGACATATTGTTGGCGGTTGGAGAGGTAGGACTGAAACCAGGAGAGGGCTGAGCCACTGAGCCCAATGAGCTCAGCAAGACGGGTGAGGAGGATGGAGTGGGATACTGTGTCAAAGGCTGCTGAGAGATCGAGGAGGATGAGAATGGAGATGAGGCCATTGTCGGCGGCAGTGAGGAGGTCGTTTGTGATTTTAATGAGGGCAGTCTCGGTGCTATGGTGAATTCTGAAGCCAGACTGAAGGGGTTCAAAGAGCTCATGGTGGGCCATGTGGTGTTGGAGCTGGGAAGCCACTGCTCTTTCCAGGATTTTACTTAGGAAAGGAAGGTTGGAGATCGGGCGATAGTTGTTGGGGTCGTCAGGGTCCAGACCGGGCTTTTTCAGGGTGGGGATGACTGCTGCAGTTTTGAAGCCTGCGGGCACCACACCAGAACCCAGCGAGCAGTTGATGATGTCAGTAATGAAGGGGCAGATAACAGGTAGGCAGGTTTTCACCAGGGAGGTGGGCATGGGGTCCAGTTTGCAGGAGGAGGACTTAGCTCTAGACACTAAGTCGTGCACCTGGCCAGCATCCAGTGTTGCAAAAGCGGAGAGACCGCACTGCAGGGTGTCGGCACCAAGATGAAGGGCAGTGTGAGAGAGTGGCGGAGAGTGTTGGAGGAGGAGGTTATGAATGGTCTCCACTTTGTTGTGGAAGAACTCCAGGAACCGGGAGCACAGGTCCAATGCGTCAGAGGGTTGGGGAGCGTCGGGGGGACGCAGGAGACACTTGATGGTTGTGAAAAGTTTTTTGGGGTGGTTTTGTTGGTTATTGATAAGCTTGGAGTAGTAGAGTATCTTTGCCTTAGAGAGGGCCTCCTTGTATTCCCTGACATGGTCTTTGTAAGCCTCATGGTGTACAGTGAGGCCAGATGTTTTACAGTGCCTCTCAAGCCGGCGGCCGGCTGCCTTCATGAGGCGAAGCTCGGGAGTAAACCAGGGGGCGGGGCGAGAGAGGGAGACCTGCCGGGTTATGAGAGGGGCAACAGAGTCCAGACTGAGGGAGAGAGCTGTGTTGTAGAGTTCCACCAGCCCGTCCACAGAGGTGTTAGGAGGGGGTGTGGCCAGGTGGGTCGCTAGGGTGGTAGACAGCACAGATGTGTGCACCTGTTTTGTTTTCCGGAATGTGATTGTACGTTTGCTGGGGAGACGGGGTGTGGGCATAGAGACAGAAAAAGAGATGGCAAGATGGTCTGATATTGCCAGGTCTTCACACTGGAGGTGGCCGGGGGTGATTCCAGTGGAGCACACAAGGTCGAGGGTGTGCCCTTTGGTATGAGTTGGACCAATCACATGCTGTGTAATACTGAAACAGTCTAGAAGTGACATGAAATCAGAGGCAAATGAGCAGCTAAGTAGAAAGGAAAGCAATGGGTTTTATTGGAAAGCCGGAGATAATGTTTATCAAATCGCTTGTATTACTCAACCAGAAGTCCAACATCAACAAAGACATTCAGTTCAGTTTCATATGACAAAGAACAGCATCTCAATTCCACATTTGCGAAGACGAAACAGAAAATATTTGGCATTTTTGCTACTATAACAATTTATCAATTCTCAGAATAGTTGAAGTGTAGTTGGTTGACAGGAAATTAAATCCATTACTTATTTCAGCTCTAGAACCAAATATAAAATGTTTGTCTTGTTAGGACGATTGCAGAAAAAATTAAATTTATTTATTGAGTTATTCATGAAACAATTTATCATGACATCACACCATCAGCATATAAGAAAATATCTTACCCTCTGAAAATCCTCCATACTAGCCAGTCGCTCCTTCCAGTTAGCCGAGTCAAGTTGCTGTAAACAGGAGGCGGGAAGTACACCGGCTGCCAGCTCCTCACACACCTCAACCTGACATGACAACACACAAGTCAGCAGAAATTACAGAAGCCTATATTTAAAAAAAAAAAAAAAAAAAAAAAAGTTCTCATTTACAAAATGGAGTCCCTGCAAACTTTTTAAAATAAAATTGACTTACATAATGCATTGATTCAGGAGAGGACATTAATGTAACATGTGGGGTCTTTGAAAAGGGATAAGAGTCCATAAGTTTGGCCCTGAGGCTCCATCAACACTTTCCTGTTTTAACAGGTGATATCGTTCCAGATAATGAAATAGGTTTGTCTCCCAACTACTGAAGTTAGTTAACCTTTCTTCTTGTGGACAATGGCTTGGCCTTACTTTGAGCTGCTCATGCGTGCTGCACATTCTTCCTTTTAGCTTGATTATTTCACTGGAATAGGTTTTCTGCTCCAACTACTAAACACTCAGTCAAGCTTACCTCTGTCCCTGTGACAGGATTAGATGTCTTCTGTTTAATGGTGGGTGGTTAAGGTGCATTAGGGCCACCTTCTCCTGATAAATGGATGGTTTTGTTATATGGAACATTTGTTTAAATGTCCATCTATGAAACTTATGGAGATAACTATTGTTTTAATTAATTTTTTTTCTCACGCGGGAGAGTTAAACGAGCAGAAGCAAACCGAGATTTAACTGGTGGCGATAATAAACGCAGTGCAGTTCTATGGGGATATTTAGCTGAACAGAAAGAAGTGCTCTGCAAAGCTAGAATAGTTTAAGACTCCACATCACTGTGGCAACACAACCTTTCTATCAGCTAGGACAGCGCAGAGAAAAGTTTGATGAATGCATGAGAGTCAGAGCCGGCCCGAGGCATAAGCGAACTAAGCGGTCGCTTAGGGCCCCGACCGCCAGGGGGGCCCCCTCAAAAAAAAAAAAAAAAACATTTTTATTTTTATTTTGTTTTGTTTCTGTGTTTGATATTAACATCATATTATGCAAATGTGAGTTAACATACAAAAAAAAAAGAATACAATTTTTTGGTCTAGATCATTAATAGCCTAAAAATGTAATCAGTTCATCTGGGAGGTAATCCGAATCGGATCATGTCACGTTCACATCCATGCACAGTGTGTATTGAGTTTATTTAAAAACAATTGGAAATGGGGCTGCCCTCAGTTGCCCATGCACTGTGTATAGTCTATAGCCTATTTCAGCCTCGTCTGTGGAAAAAAAGATACAGTAGCTGGACAACAGAGTTCTTCTGCTTCGTTCCTCTCACTGAATTTAAATGCATTCATTATATTACAGAGCAATATGTCCCGTAAAAGAAAAAGAGCTTCAAGCCCAACCCAGAGGACCCTCCATAATATTTGATTTTATATTAATATTTGTATGGAAAATCCATGTGTCCTTCAATAGCTTCTAATTCATCTGACCAGTGTATCCAAATTATTTGTTCACACAAAATTTCTCAGATTCAGCCTCTTAATTTTTCTCTCAAAGTGCACCAGATTCATGCATTTCACTTTAAAAAGGTTAAAAAAAAATCTCCCGGGGGGGCATACCCCCGGACCCCCCTAGGAAGGTCGGAATCTCGGCTGTCTAACATTTTCACACAGCTGCACAGTGGAGGCACTAGCGGAAAACACTGGGTGTGTGAATAATATTTAGCAAAGATCTATAGTTTCAGCAGCGCTAACATTGGACTGAAGGCTTGGGCCGGCTCTGAATGTATGGTCCATTATTTGTATTTAGTGTGTCTGTATAGTATTGCACCAAAACAGTAGAATTTTTCTTTAATTGTGCTTTGTACTGTCTGCACGTTTACACATAATTTGTACCTGCACATAGCAAACAAAATTGCACAACTGTAAGGTCAGTGTCTGTTTTATTTCTTTATGGCGCATTGGCATCTTTGAGCAAAATACCCCTAAAATTTTCGCCGCGGCTCCCCTGACACGGGGCAGTGACCACCTTGACTAAGACATTTTCTGGGGGAAACACTGAGTGTTTACATGCATTTTACAAGTCCTGTTGAAGTCTTATTTATTTATTTACCCAATTATGAGTCTGCAAACACACTGAGTGACACAGAGTCAGTTTATTTTCTGTAAAGTGATTACAGATGTTACTAGACACCTTTACAAACACATTGGTAAAGAAAGCTAGAGGTAAGGAAGTTATCCCAGAACGGCCCAAAATCTGATAATATTCCCTGACAAAAGCTTCAATTTAAAAAAAGAAAAAGGTTGTTTTCACCCATACTTACAGACAGTTCGTTTTCTGTGAATTCTTTGTTGTCAGAGATCTTCTTGCTTTTCCCACTAGCTGCAGGGGCTGGTTTACCTTTCTTTGCTGCTGACGACTGCAGAGAAGAGACAGAAAAAGGCTTGAAGTGCAACTGTATTATGACATCTACATTATAAATACATATTGATACAGTATATTACACCTTAAAAAAGGACTAAGTGCTGTACAATTAGCATCACACAACATTGGGGTACAACCAGATGACAATTCTATTTTATTTGTATTTTTCACAATGAATTGTGTACCTTGCTGGCAGCTGCAGTGTGGGTCTTCTTGGGTGGAGCAGACACTTTAGGGGGCGCTTCAGCAGGGGGAGGAGCTCTCGCTGCTGGCTTCTTGTCCCCACCTCCTCCTCCACCTGCTCCAGCCGCCTTCTTCTTTCCACCAGGAAGCTCCACTTTATCAGCACTCTCCTTTATCTGCAAACATCAAATCAAATCAATAAAGTCTTGGAGTAAAAAAAACTATTCAGCTTTATTTGTTCAGCTTAAAACATACATGACATAATTTATTTTGGATAGCCGACTAGTCTGGCTAAAGGCCTATTTATGCTCTACGTTAGATACGGACGGAGCCTTCTGTACTCTGCGTACATTTCGTCCGTATTTCTGCACGTATCCTGCAAGGTTGCGGATGCGTACCGGCAGCAAAAAAGAAGTGCCGGAGGTCCGTGTAAGACTAGTTTGTTTGACATGTCGTGATAAATGTCCTCACAGACCCTCGCTGTCTATAATGCAGCATCCAGTTTAGCCTCTTCCATCGCTACGGTAGTATATCGCTAAAGCTGTTTCTTCAATGGACCTATTATAAAAGATTTATTCCAGTTAATAATTCACCGTTTGACTCTTCTTCCTATTTGAGTAAATATTTACTCTGAGCGGCGCTGCTGCCCACTAATGGTTGATTTGCTTAATGTCCATTCCAACATAAAGGATGCATGGAAGTATGAGAGCAGTGACGGATATAACGTTGAAAACGTACGTCTCTATTGGAGCATATAAACGCTCTTACTGGATGTAGTTAGTCTGTCGACTGTTTATCGGAAAACAATTGACTCATTTTATGTGCATGATGTGGCATGCACAATCTATTAAGTCTCTGCCTTTATGAATTTTGCGACTTCTTTTGTTAAGCCAAGCGTTACAGAACTTCTCAGTTTAGCACACACACTTTACCTCGTTTTTTTTTCTTTGTTTGAGGTCAACTAGGGCTGCACCTATCGATTATTTTCAAATCAATTAATTTATAAAAATGTTTTTAATGAATCTATTGTTTTTTTATATCTTGATTAATATAATGAATTTACCCAAAATAAACTTAAAAAACTTGTTGTTTATATTTAAATATTTTATTTTGATTCATTCTCTTTAAAAAAAAAATCAAAAACAAAGTCTGCACTGCATAAGTAAGATGCCGTTAGACAGCTCAGCAGACATATGTAGTAATGTGCATGGATTTAGGCTCCTTTAGTGGAAAAAGTCATCTAGTGCTTTGGCTGCTCCTGAGAAACAGACACATACCCTGCATTCCAATACCCATATTTCCCAATATTTAGTATGCCAGAAAAAAGATTTAAGATGTCCCAATACATGCACGGCAATTGTAGTATGCTGAAAATACATAAATGCCCCACTAACTTCAAATCACATTTTGTAGTATTCGTCTTTATTCTTCACATTTCTCGACATAATGAAAAAAAAAAAAACTTCCTTATTTGATTTTTTTCTCTCTTCTGTGGCCCTAAATCTCTTCTGTTCTTTAGAATGTAGAGTAGTAAAAAGAAAAAGTATGGGATTTGGAACGCAGGGATAGAACAAATGGATAAGTGACACCCTTTTTTCAACAGGGTTCCATAGCCCTGCTGATAAGAATGAGGGATTCCTTGTACTGATCCTTACCTTATCAAGTTTGAGTTTATCCAAGTCACTCAGGTAAGGGTTCACAGCTTTCTCTCCCACGACTTTCATGGCCGTCCCCAAAGCTTCAAAAGCAGCGTCTCGCACCTCTAGAGCGGAATCATTCACTTGCTGGGGATGGTTAAAGGAAAAAAACACTTTGAAAAGGATTACATTTGAAAAGGGGAACTCTGTATGTTGTTAGAATCAATTGTAGGAATAGTATTTTTACTTATTGGCAGCAGTAATTTGCTCATTTTCAGTTTCTTTAATTTTTTCTTAAAGGAATACGTCACCCATACGGAACCAGCCTTCTATCATTTTAAAATCCCTATTATAATATCAATTAGGTTTTTCTTCCCTCAGTCTTCCCTTGGCCCCGCTGTCCTGTTAATCCTAACCCTACATTTTATCATGTGTGATGTCACACATGGGCAAATGTAGGGTTAGACAATGAGACCATAAAACACTCTTTCTGCCTTTTCTCAGGCTAGGATGAACCGATTTCTAAAATTGTTGCACATTTATACTACATAGGATCTCCGAGTTTAAAATATACCTTCATATTTCAACCGGGGAAGTAGTTCTTTAACTTTCTTTTCAGTATAATATTCAGATAAACAAGACATTTGTAATCATGTACATTATGCAGTTTTTATCAAAATGGGTATGCGTACCTTGATGAGAGCAGCACAGAAGGGTTTCAGGACGTTCTTGGGCAGCGTGGCCTGTGTGCAGTGTCTGAAGGAGCGGGCGAGGAACAGAGAGGCCTGCTGTTTGATGGAGGGGTTCTTATTGTCCATCACAGACAAGATGTCTTCTGACAGATTCTGGAGAGTGGTCTGGAAAGAAAAATAGCTTTCAATACCATATAATAAAAAAAAAACATCATATTCAGATTTCAATTTCTGTTGGGGGCAGCAACATCACAGCCAGCAGTATATCCGCTAATATGCAGGCGTTATGCATTTACACTGGACCAAGCAAAGCCAGCATACTGGAGGTTCAGAGTTTGTTTTTACACAGCGTTCCGCATCCCTAAATAATAGAGGAGCGTGATACATTTAATATTAGCAGAGCTGAAATTTCTAATCAAATGTGTAGTTTGAGACCAAAAGGGATATTTTTTGGCAACAAACTGTGTTTTTTGCATCCACATAGGGATAGCCAGCCATACAGAAAACTACATCACATCCACTGTAAAGTATGGTGATGGATCTTGGATGTTGTAGGGCCTTTTTTTCCAAAGTTAATTAAAAAAAAACATTTTTAAGAGTCGGAGATTCTGGAGAACATTTGTGGTCAAAATCAGGTAATGATCGCATGATCCGCTACCTGTATGTACTGTGTGACCGCTGAAAAATACTCTTAATACACAGCCTAGGCTCTGTAAAATGGTATGTAAACAAATGGGGAAACCATAGATAGCAACATGCCCATTTACAGAGTTTGTATTAACACTGGATTTTGTTTCAGCGCACACACACAGTACGGACAGGTAGCGGATCATGAGGAGAAATTCACTGATTTTGCATTCTCCAAAACACGGAGATATTTCAACATAGTCATGAACCAGTCAGTGTTTCCCCTAGAATTTTTCTTAGGCCCGGTGGTAAGAGCTGATAAAGAGTATGCGCACCGCTTGCGTACCAAATTTCTAGAAGAAATTGACCAAAACGAACCCCATTTGGGATGAGCCTCTTTTGACAGCCCGTTAAAAATGAGGGCATAGGGTTATACTTTCACATTCATCAGTACGTTTGTACATGTGGTGTTTCTCACAGGATTTAGATCAGGATAGATCCTGCTGGGTGAGAATGGACCTTCTAGGGAGGTCTGGGGGCATCCCCCTGCAGAAGAAACCTTATCCTTTTAAAGTTAAATACATCAATCTGGTGCACTTTGAGAGGCGAAATCTGTTTAATTCTGTGCTCTGTAAACAACTGTCATATGTCCTGCCTATAACAATTTTCTGTAATAATTTGGAGACACAAGCCACGTAAAATATTGAAGAAAAACACGTGGATTTGCATGCCGTTTTTTCTGCGCTGTCTCTGCTGTTGATACAGATTGGTTGTATTGCCACGGCGACGTAGCGATTTTAACTTTCTAAGTTTTGCTCAGCACTTTTTCCTGTTCAACGTCCCTGTTACTGAGTCCTTAAAGGCCTACTTCACCGGTTGGAATATGAAGGTGTATTGAACTCGGAGATCCTATGAAGTATAAATGTACAATTTTTTTAAAAATCGCATCATCCTAGCCTGAGAAAAGGCAGAAAGAGTGTTTTATGGTCTCGCTGTCTAATGGCGCTTTTCCACCGCATGGTATCAGCTCGACTCGACTCGACTCGCATTTTTTGCGTTTCCACCGCAATTTCATGGTACCTGGTACCTGCTAGCGGCTGCTTTTTTAGTATCACCTCGCTCTAGGGACCAAGCGAGCTGAGTCGAGCTAAAAGGTGACGTCGGCAGACGGCCGGCCGCTGATTGGCCAGAGACTACCGTCTGCCGGCTTCATTCTGTTGATTATTCTCCCCTTGATTCTCAACAACTCTCCGGGACTTTTATGTGTATTTTGTCTCGCCGCGTGCAGCCTTCTTTGGCTCTCTTTCATTTGATTTGCATCACAGACCTGATTTTGTTCTCTCCATATATTCGCTAAGCTCACCCATTTGTGTTGGCTGTTGGGGAAGTTACTTTGAACATCCGAGAGGAGACATAGCAGCTAGGCTAAATAGCCTATAGCAGCAAGCTGGGACAGACATGATAGCGAGCGATTACATTACAAGCCTCGGACTGCACTGATTAACTCAATAAAATATTCAGGCTGAGACACGGCTTGCATTTGAAAACACGTATCCTGAAACAAGCACTTAACAGTCAACTTTATCATGCCCGTGTTTACGTGCATAGGGATGTACGTGACGCATCCCTACAGCTGTGTGGCAGTCACACATCAGGACACACACCCTCCCTTTTAACGGCCCGTAGCAATATTCTTCTACTTCTTTTAGCAAACAGATACAAGGGGAGTATTTTCTTAAACATTTCTCATCCGTGTTTTTGGCGGTTGGTTCAGTTAATAGTGCAACAACTGCTCGTAATTTCTGCTTTGCTACTTGACTCCGGAGTTGGCTTTCAGCCCCTTACGACAACCCCGCCCACGTCCAGGAGGTACTATTTTCGGTGGAAAACGACCCGTGCTGCTACCAAACCAAGTTAAACTGAGTCGAGTTGAGTCGAGTCGAGCTACATTTTCGGTGGAAAAGCGCCATAACCCTACATTTTCCCATGGATGACTTCCGATTTAATTTTTTTTTGCACATTTAAATTTCATAGGATCTCCGAGTTCAATACACCTTCATATTCCAACCAGTGAAGTAGGCCTTTAATATCTCCATAGAGCAGGTGCTCGTTTTATTTTCGCCACTAGTTCAATGTTTTCTTGCTAGTCATGCTCCTGCTCATTGGATTCCGTGTCAAAAAGTGCACACACGCAGACACAGATCAGATGATGGGATGATCAAACGAGAGGTTGTAAAGACAGGCGCACACGAGGGGTAGACCGACAGTGCCGCGCAGACGCTCGAAAATGATTATTACTGAATCAATGAAAAATGTAATTAACAAAAAAAAAAAAAAAAATTTAATTTTTTTTAAGTCAGGGTCCCGTTGGCCTGGCGGCCCCGCCAGGCCTGTATAATGGTAGGGGAAACACTGATGAACCATTGTCTGGATACAACAAGTCAAAAAAGGGAACAAAAAACAGATGTCAAAATTGGTAAAGCTATCCTTGGAAGAGAGGAGAATGATGGACAAATGGAGGAATCTCTCAACCCTCTTGAGAAGGATCTCACACATTATTCGGCAACGCACAATGTGCCCTCAAGAATAGATTATTTTTTTATAAAAAAAATATATGGCTCGGCTAGGTTCACCCAGGCTACCCCTATGACCAAACTTCAAGCTTTTGGCAACAGAGCCTTCAGCGTCACATTGCCCACCCCCTGGAATAAAATTCGTAAAGCTGACTCGTGGACACTTTAATAAAACTTCTTAAGCACCATCTCTTTACTAAGGTCTTTGGCATTTAAAGTTTTAAGACTGTACTTACAGTGAGAAAGATTGCGTCGATAGCTTCCTGCAGGGCTTGGACAACCTGAGGCTTCTTCTCCTTGAACTTCTCCAGAATAGTTGGAACCACCTTAATAGGCAAAACTCAAAGTTAATATACATTTAATAACTTTGAAGATCAAATAGTTCTGGAATTAAATTCCTGTTTCATTAGAGCAATGCTGTCATGCCACGTAAAAATCAAATGTAATTCCAACGACACAGCGATACTGGCAAAAATAGGAAGGATATCATTGAAAATCTATAGGCATTTTAAGGTTCTTTTATATAAAGGACATGTATTATAAACTCCGATTGATATACCAATAGCTATGTGCACATTACGACCAATCTCTATGGCCTTTCCTAGTGACCTTTAACATATTGTGGTCCTTGGAATACTTTTTCAACATTACTTTGAATATGAGCAGGGTCATGTTTGATGTATGAAAAGACTACAGTCAAGATGTTAGGAAGTTGGGCCACAGTTACATAGTTCTGACAGTAGCAGACTATGTGTTGTGCTGTAATCAATAAAAGCATTTACTAAATAAATAAAACCAAATTTAAATCTAAATGTAGTTGACATAATTAATTGATACAGTTAATAGCCGTGTAATAATAAGCAGGTTAATTATCGCGTTGGGCTCTTGTTCACCTGGTGTGTCTTTATGGAGTGATCCATTCGCTATTCATTATACCTTATATTGTCACCTCTGCTCTAAGAGTTGGTGTAGGTACAGCCATAACGAGCTTGCATGTTCACAACCCAGGGTTCGACATAACGTATAGCCCGATGGCCCGGGGCCAGTAAAATCATATGCAGGGCAAGTTGATTGGCCAGTCACTGTCCCGCCCGGGCCAGTGACTGGCCAATCACAGTTCAGTATCTTTTTGTAGACTACATCATGGTTCATTGAAATGCGCGTTGAGAGTCGTAATGAAAGCAGTGTTTATTTAAGACTCAATATAATAAACCTAATATAAAATATATTTTTTTAATGAAAGGCCAGTGGACAACCGATGCGTGGGCGTTTTGACAGGTTGAGCAACAAGCGGGTGCACTCTCGCTCCGTTGGCAGAGCTGCCTACCGTCCGCCTGCGAGTCGACAAATCAATCGACTTGCTTTGCCCCCTTTCTTTCTTCCCACAGCCGAGGTTGAGGTGCAGAAAATGATAACTGCGCTTTTTCTTTATCTGCCGCCGTAATGTTGCAGTATTTGCATCCAAGCCCCAATGGTAATACAAATGAGAGGCGTTATTTAAACGCTGTGAATGCGTCTCCGGTGATTGTGTCGGTTGTAGACAGAAACGAACGGAGGGACTCCGCTCACTGGACAGTTCCTATAGTTGCGCAGTTTGGCACTGTGTTTTCAGGCTCGAGACATTCAATCAGATCGCGGAAGTCTTTCCCATTGAAATCGCTAACGGGGAGAATATCCCCGGTTATTATTTTAGCCACAAACCACAGTTCATCTGCGCGGCGGCTCACTCGCTGGCGAGATCACACGGTGAAACGCTGCTGTGATCGGACGAAGGCATTGTGTGTTTCTAAGGTGATTTAACGTCATAGTCTTAGACGAGCGTTTAACTTATGCTGCATATTTTGCACTGCATTGTTTTTTATCAATAGTTTGAAAAAAATGGTCCCACACCGGACTCTTGTGTGAAGCTGACACTTCATGGAGAAGTGACACTCCTGCAGCGCGCTCACGACCAGACGTTAACTCGTACACGGTGAAATCTCCCATTTAAAAAAACGGCATAACCCACTGATTTTCGGATTTCTTTTCTATTTTTAAAGTCAACTTGAGCGCAAGTGGAAAACCGGTCATTCGGTCGACACATTCACATCCCTAATGCGAAATGAGAAAGTAATAAAAACAGCCTACCACACCACAAAGAATGATCAGACCTTCATCTCTTATTTTTTTTTATGTTTGAACATGACTTCTGCAGGTGAACTATTCATTAAACTGCCCAAATTCAAGAATAAAAACAATCATCAAACTACTGGACTTTAAAATACTGGCCCACTCTTTCAACATACTTTCAGTTGTAGGCTTCAAATTCAATATGTTTGCCTGGTTTTATATTATGTGTGTATGAGCAATATCAACATTTCATATAATTAACTAAAAGAAAAATAACCAAATGTAAATTCCCTTTAGATATGGTTATTTTTCTAATACAGGTATTAAAATTATTGACACTAAATTATGAAGAAAAAAAAGTGTGTGCAGGGCCAGTGAAAATATACAAGGGGCCAGTAAAACTCAGATCCACTGGCCCGGCGGGCCAGTAGGAAAAAAAAGTTATGTTGAACCCTGCAACCTCTTTAATATACAGTCTTTGCTCACAACAGGTTGCACTACGATCGCAGCCACTTCAATTTAGCAGAAACGGTGCGTTCCAGACAGCTGGGAAAGCGTGATTTTTCCGACCTTGAAAACCCTTTTAGAGCTAATTGAACTCTAGTAGAACCAAATGCTTTCAGTCAATTATTTGGGGTCTTCCCCTTATTATCTTACTTCCCTAAATCTGAAAAAAAGATAGCCTAGCTTTTGTTACCTTACTGGCTAATACAGAAATACCAACCAACTGGAAGTCTACAGTGTCTCATACCAACTGGCAAAGCAACATCCTTTATTTTCAGAAATTTCGAGAAGATCAGGTTCATTAAAGGTGAAATAAGCGATTTATTCATGTTAATATAAGTGTTAATTAACTTTTTATTCATACAGTGATCACTTATATAGTGTGCACGTTTCATAAAGCCGATCTCTCAGTCACTCGCTCCGCATGTAATCGGCAAATAAACTTTTTGGGATCCCACTAACGATAACCAATCAGAAGAGAGAATGCTACAAACCGGCACCCGTCTCACTGCCGGTGCACATGCAAGTTAGGAATGGGCATAATTAATCGATTAATCGATCATTGCTCGTTAAGAATATTGTAGATTACGTGAAATTGGTATCGATCATATAGCCATTGTGTTGCGCAGTGTGAGTCCGGCAGCATAGCAATGAGTTTCGTGGCAGCACCAAAGACTGTATGGGCAGCAATTAAACATCCTACCAGCAGGGGGAGATACTTAACTAGTAGTAGGAGACAACAGAACAGGCTCAGGCAGCAGCCTGCGAGCTGCCATAGATGTCAAAACGTAAACAGGAAGAAGTTAAGGAGAAGTTTGGCATCGGACCGGACAGCTTTAGAACCGAAAATAACTAAGTTCATTAAGCATTGTGAAACCTTGTATAAGTACAACACTTAAACAAACCGAATTATGTACCACTTGTACATTGAAGCCTACATCCGACCCTGTGTGACGTTAGCGCCGCTAGCATTAGCGGCTAACTTTAGCGTCTATTCTTTCCTACTTCGCCTTCATCAGGGAACTAATTTGCACATTTTAGATGATGATTAGATGAAGTAACGTTAGCTCCTTTACCACTCAGAGAAACGTGCCGTGCCCTTATGCAGTCTTTGGCAGCATCTTAGGAGGCGCATATGTGTTTAAACTTTAAAGGTATCGTAGCATTGGCTCCTTGTTGGCTCATAGCCTCGGGCTTTAACCAGCGCCGCATTTTATTATTATTTTATTTTAAAAAGTTGCCTTGTCTTAATAGATTGTTGTTTGCCTAGAAGATCTTGGAATAAAGATGTAATTGAGTAAAAACCTCTTGTATACAGTCTATGGTAAAAACGCTGTATTTTGGATGTTCTGTTGGCATTTTTTAATATGTAAAAAAAGATAACGATTACTCAATAATTGCTCGTTAATTTTCCCGATGATCGATCAATTGAATTTCTTAAGATGCCCATCCCTAATGCAGAGCGACAGATGGGTGAATGTGTATGCGCCTACAATAGCGGAGAAGGTAAAAATCCTTTCCAATGTCTGTTTTGATGGTTTTTATCATGTTTTATCACACTCATGGATCTGAGATGATGCTAGATAACTCGCTGCTTGAAGACCGCAGTGCATTAATGTGGTGACGTGGGGACGAGGGAGGGGACTGCTAACTGCAGTCACTGACAAGAAGTTAGCTAAAAGAACCATTTCGCTTACTGAACCATTAAGTTGCTTCTCCAATAAGTTTGGGAAGAAAAGAAAAAAAACTTTCTTAGATTGTTTTAAGAGGATACAATCGCCATTCAGTTCTGCAATAGGTCAATTGAGGATTGTTATATTTTAATTTTGTAAAGATTTTTTTTGCCCCTGACGTTTTATACATGCTGTGAAGACAAAACGATCTGGTCGCAAAAAGCAGTCATATAATATGCATATTATTAAAAAGAGATTTCTTAAACTTACTTGTCCAGCAAATGTTCCAAACTTCTTCCGGAGACCCGTAGCCAGTCCTGTCATGCATTTAGCTGCCAAGGACACCAGCATCACATTGGCATCTTTTCCCACAACCTAGAACACAAAACATAGTCACTTGAATCCCCCTCAACCTGAGCTTAGTTAGACCAACTTTATCTAGATGGGAAATGTCAGAATTTGATAATTTTGCCCAATATGTCCCTGGTTACATCCCTATAATCTACTACCAGATTAGACAACCAAAGTTTAAAATGTGCAAAGAATTTGAGTTTTTACCTTCTTCAGTGCTCTGACAAGGTCTCCATAGTCTCCATTCTCTAGTTTGGGGTTCTTGGCCAGAGCCTCTACAGCCTCCAGAGCTTCTTTCCTCTCCTGCCACTTTTTAGCTTCCTGCAGAAAGTGATTTTATGTCACATATTGCAACAATTTTAGCGTTCCTGGGCGCAGAAAAAAGCTTGATAACATGTAATGTTCATGTCGGACATGGCCATCGGGAGTTTTGGGAGTGTAATGTCTACATAGGCTCGTTTTATAATGTTACACAGGAACAGAATTGCAAAAAAAAAAAAAAAGGTAGTTCTTCACTGGCCATCCCCTTTTAAACTAGTTAAAAATCCCAGTTAAGCCTGCTTAGATCCAGTATTTGTTTCAACTGAAGTAGAATCCAGACCCACTTGCCCATCGGCAAGTGAAAAAAAAAACTTAGCGTTGAGCCCTGTTTGAGTAGAGTACATATACTGAAAAAACTTACTATTTTCTCATAGAAGTCTTTGGGCATCTTGGACAGAATATCCACAGGTTCCAGAAGTTCATAAGGATCCAGTGGTGCAGCGGTTTCTTCCTCATCTTCTCCTGAGAAACAAAGACAGATAACACCAGACCATGACTGCAATTTCTCTACATCAACAAGGAAAGCAACATGATTTTGGATGTAGCAATGTTTAAGCAGCTTGCTACAGCATGATACCTACCATCAGACTGCTCTCCTCCTTGGGCCTGCTGCTGGTCAAACTTTGCCTTCATGTCTTGCTGTGAGCGCAGGAACCTGCTTTGCTTGGGAGGAGATGAAGGCACCTTGGCCCACTCCTCCTCCAAATCCTTCAGCTGCAGGGAACAGACAACACATCAACATTCTTTACCTTGACTCTGAATGCTCAACATTGCATATTGTTGGGTGAGCATGTGCAAAAGGAAAAGTGTTTCTCACCTGTACAGAGTTAATGTTTTGCAGTGGAGGTCTCAGAGCATCTCTGATCCATTTGTAGATCTCTACTGCAAGTAGCTTAGCTTCATCTCTCACCGCCTTCTCTCTGGACTCAAACTGTTTGGGTAAAACCTTCACTATTGGCTTCAAAGTCACAATCTTAGATCCAAACTCACTACGGGGAAAAAGACAGACCAAGAGGTGCCAAATGGTTAGTGTCATTTGCAGGAGATAATAATAAATATAATAATTTCAATCCCATTTTCAAAACATTAGACCGTTTGTAATAAACTGTCAAAAGCAAAGTTTGTAAGAACTTTGGGGATTGTGATTTTTAAATATGAGCTAGAATGGATGAATATCAAATATGTTTTTACAAATTAAAATTTCTGTATGTGGAAAATAATGGTGTATTTATACAATAATAGAAGTTAATAACGAGAGATAGGTGCTTGGCATAGCACAATCTACAAAAAATATATCCCATTTTTAAAATAATTTACATTATGAGTTGCTCGAGTGTTGACAATTTTAACCTTGGATAGTAGCACTGACCTTAGACTCTTCTTAAGCGTGTCGATGCAGGCCACCACTATCTTTGGGTTTTTGTTGTCCAGTCCTTTGAGGAGTTCATCTTGGACCACCTCAGCCTTCTCTATCTCCATGTACATCAGGCAGATGTCTGCGCCAAGCTCCTTAGCTCGGGCCTTTGGCTGGTTAAACACTTTGGTCACCACGCCCGACACCACCTCACCTGTGGTCCTGTAGAAAAGGTCAGAAATGCACACAGCATGTCAGAACGCACTGAAGATACTTATTGACATGGTCATATGAATAAGGTTCACTTGCATGGGCTTTTATATTTAAAAAGAAAAAAAAATTATTTGAGATGTTGACGTAAAAATTCTTCATCTTTATTTTAGTTGGTTCACTTTTGAGAAAAAGGTGCAGTGCTGTGGCCTCCTGTCAACCTAGTGATTTCCCTTGGCCTTTTAAGTTTTATTTTTGTTCTACAGCTTTTTGGGGACTGCTGATAACACTATTGGCACTTTATATGATATAGAGTTGGGCAAAGGTCTCTCATCCAGGTTAGCTTAGCTCAAATACTGGTAGTCAAGGGGAGTAGGTCATAAGATAAACTTCACAAGATCACTAAACAAAATAATAAATTAACTATTCCTTTAACACAGATCTAAAAATTGGATGACTTTCTACAAAGTCTGCTGGTGTGCTTACCACCGCTGCTTTGAATGAATGAGACACTGCTGCTGCTGCTGCAGACGGTGGCCAGCTCGTCTGCAGCAGCAGACTTTTTTTAATGGAGCCGAAGGGGACAGAGTTAGAGTTTTTTTTTACCCGAATAGTCAAAGTACAAAACTTTTATATACAGTGTATGATGGAACAAGTGATTGGATATGACGCTGAAGTAGGGCTGGGCGGTATGACAGTATCATACCGTTGACGGTAGAAATGTGTCTGCCGGGAGAGATTTTTTTATTCTCTTTTATTTATTTTTTCTATCCCCACCCCTACCAGTGACACACAATACTATTAAGCTCTGGAGTATCCCCTTTCCCCCCCCACACAAAGCTGTGGTTCTCCGCTAAAATATTCAGAGAAATAATCGGTTGACCGTCATATTGATATTTTACCAGCAACATTCACTATAGTTTCAACAATTCTGGTTTCTCTCTTTTAAAATGAAATTAGTAAATAAAATGAAATCGGTGTTAATCCTTGCGTATTTCAGACTTTCAAATACACAAGAGATTCTTTCTGAAACCATAACTTACTTGCCAGCTACATGGGCATTCTCAATGAAAGCCAGGGCAGCCTCCAGGCCTTTAAGCTGAGCCACAGCATTAGAGTCGGTGACAAACTTCTTCATCAGTCCCAGGTACTTCCCCCATTCTGGACTCTTCTCATCTCCGATCTTCTGGAACAACTTCAGAGCTTCTTCATAACCATTTAAACGGGCTTTCCACACCTGACAAAGAGAGCATGAAGAGTAAACGAAAGGGAATAACATATCAAATATACATTTCTTGTAAAAAGACAAGAAGCTAGTTACTTAAGATTGGCCTTTTCCACCACTGCCTCCACAATATTAAACGCTGAGGAGAAGATCATGCATTTAGTTATTTATTCTATAGTACTTCTTCTTTGTCTTCCTCTGTTTGGGGTGACCTGCTCCAATATAAAAGGCTCATTCTAAAAAAGGAAATACAAATATTTTTTATACTTTTATTTTCAAACAATTATACAGCAATTAAAAGATACTTATAAATATTATATAGCATTTCTATAAAGTCTGTACTGGACCTTTAAGCCATTTGCCCATGTACACACAGGGCTGTGGCAGCCTGTGTAGTTTGCCTTGAACTCACTCTCTCCCTTTAGCTTTTAGCTACCCACTAAAGCAGCATACCTACATTGTACAAATGCAGCGGCGCTCCGTTGCTAGGCTAACGTTTTACTTAAGCACTCCGTTGAGCCGAGTTTGGGGCAGAGTATTTTCTCATGAGGTCTGGCCTGAGTTGGGCGGTGTTTTGTGTGTGCCTCGCTGATGATAAGTGAGTAATGATGATTGTGTATGCATGTTAAGTAAGGGTGTGCCGATTCACTAATCTAATTAATTAGTGTGAAAATAACACTAATTACCTAATTAATTTGTGTTAAAATAACACTAATTAACCCTCTGGTAACCGGCGCTAACTTGGTTGAAGCACAACCGGTAGCTGAACACAAGCAAAATACACATTCACTGAATTTAACAGGAATCCCATCCTACCTGCTCACTCTCTACATGTCTGCTCCTTCTGATACATAATATAGGCTATGTGACGTTATCATAAACAGTGGCTGGCATTATCCACATGACATCGTCCAATGTAACATACGGTTGCTATATTAGCAGCCGATGTTAGCTCTCTGTATCTCAATGATCTTTGCTTATGTTAACAAGTGAATAGAATATGGATATGAAAAGTGCTGCCAATTTGCTCGCTGACATTCATCAGCGATCATGTTTAGTTAAGCCCGCATTTGACAGCAGGTGGATGAGTATGGTAAGCTCACCCATCAGCCCTCGCACGTAACCGAAGGTAATCGCCTCGTTATGGGTACAGCAGCGGCAAGCAAGGCATAATCATGGTCCATCACAAAACAGCAAAATGCAATGCAAAAAACAACAATACGAGTGCTGCACTAAGCTATTAATGCTAACAAGCTACTTCTTCTTCCACTTTTTTTCCACGCAGTAGTGACTTGATCTGACGTATTGTCCGGTCAACAAAGTATTTAAACATTTGACTGAACAGGATCCTTGATGCATTTTGGGGTTAAGTGTCTTTCTCAAGGACACAATGGTAGAGCTGGTGGGCACCGTAGATCTAATACCAGCCACCACTAGTTTTTTCTACCAACACCCTCCTGTCCGGTGCCGGGGATCCAGCCAGAGACCTCATGGTTACTGGTTGGCCCTCAAGGCCACCCAATATATAAATATGTATTCCTTTCTAAATGATTAAATGTTATTGAGTCATTGTCTATCGATACATAGTTCATAAACCTTTGATTGATTTATTGCTGAACCCGCCTATCTCACTCTACGCCATCCGCAACCACAGTAAATTCTCAACCGGTACAAGTAAATTCTCAACCTGTAGGAACCACTGCCAAACAAGCCTCTGGTTTGGGATACAAAAATACAGTGGTGATAAATAAATACAGTAATGTTTAATGGCAGTGAAACAGGAAGCCATTTTAGAATTCTTGCTAGGGTTCCATTTCCACAACATTTGGCTAAGGAGTTAATTAACTCCATTTGTGGGGGACTTGGGGTTAAAATATTGACTTTCATGAAGGACGTTTTCCTTGGAAAATAAAGTATGCACAGGCTAGGTGTGAAAGGACAATGAAAATGCATTTGAACAGAGTGAATTGCACAGCACTGCATATCACCGTAAAACATAAGTGAATCACTCACCTTGTGTTCACATTTCTGGTCGGTGGGAAGCTTCATCCATTCGCTATCATCCCCCATGGTGGCCACTAGGGGGTGTGAGCTTCCCTAAAAGGGTATTAAGCTGGAAATATATAACAGCAGTATTAGCCAGATAAAATAGCATTGGTTGATTGAATCAAGGAGTTATTGGTAGAGGAATAAATTAACCCTAAAAATAGTTTTCAAAAATTCAGTGAAGCACTATTTTATAACGGTGAGACTAGCGAGTGAAGTGTTAGACTGCGCACCGGATAGGGGAGACCGGGGTAAGTAGTCATACTTTTTACTCTAGTGAGAATTGCTCATCACCTAAACATCTTTCAATAGTCACTCCTACATTAAATTGAAGCTTAAGGTGTTGGCTTGAAATGTGAACCCCTCACTTTTTCTAACTTATTGTAATAAAGAAGAAATGTACCATCAAAGACACTAACACATTGTGACAACCAACCCCATCAAGGGGTCAGTTGTCACACTATGGGGTTGTTTGTCACAATGTTATCTTAATGGGAAAAATCTTAAAAAGAAGGCAAGAAAGCAGAACTAAATTTGAAAGTTTAATTTCATTGTCAAGTTGAAAAATAGGTCTACATAACTTTATGCATATTAGGGGTGTGCACGTGTAACCGTTTAGTAAATCATAACCGTTTAGGAAAAATCAATAAACGAAAACCGTTTAAAAAAAAAATCTTCAAATTAAAATTTTTCTTTTTTTCAAAGTTTTTAAATATGTTCTGGAGACACACATTTATTGATTTTACATCACTAGTAGGCCTAAACTAATTGGGGATGATAAAAGCTAGTCTGCCGAATCGGTCTGTCCCTCGGCGAGTGTGTGTCTGTGTGAGTGTGTGTATCGGCGCACACACACACACTCACGGGGAGTCGCCGTGCCGGTGCTCGACTCACAGCCACGGAAGAGTGATGAAAGATAACCTAAAGATTAAAGTTACTCGGTTGACGTGAAATAAGCTCGTAAGTAGCCCGAACTTTATAACACCTGTTCAACCTGCATGAACGTGGACATGTAGAAAGCGATAGGCTATATTAATCAGGAAATGAATGAAGCGCGATAATGACGGTGCACATGTCAGGCGAAAGTGTGTGTGTGTTTGTGCCATGGACCTATTATAAGTGGTGTGTAAACGAGCGTAGTTCATTTCAACTGTGTGTTTACAGGCGAACGAACGCGTATGTGTGTGTGCGCGCGCCTACAGGACGGCGGGCGCGCGAAGACAATGACGTCACGGTTAACCGTGTACACGAAAAAAATTCCGTCGTGTACACGGTTAGACATTTTTGTAAACGTTCACACCCCTAATGCATATTAACACATAATGAGCAAGGAATAAACAAAAAGGAAATCCTTAAGAGCAAGCTAATGTATGTAACAACATAAAGAACAAATCAAATAGGTCTAACAATAATAGCCTACTCAACCACGATACACACATTCACTATCTGAGTTACAGTGATGGCAAATGTAGGGTCTGCTCACTAACTAAGCAGAGATTGTGTACCCACTGGTTGCACATACAACACTTCTCCCATACTTCCCCTGAACGGGTGCTGGAGAACGTTTCCATACAAACCAAACACAAACTATCCTCTTCATCTGATGAAGATTCCTCCTCCTGTCTCTTTCTCTTCTGTTTCTTCTTCCCCAGCAGGGGCAGTAGCCTTGGCAACTGGTCTAGTTTGGGATGCACTGGGTCGTTTTGATTTTGTTGCCCTTTTTCTCTTTTGCATGCTAGCTGCCTTTCCTGCTCTATTCTCTCCTTCTCTGGGGTGTCAGTAAGGATACAGCTTGACATTTTCTTTTGTTATTGGGTTCCTTTCCTGGCTGTACCCTTGAGAGGCACCTATTTGCAGACGCATGGGGAAAATGGAGCTCCACCGGAAGTGGATTTCATTGGTCAGAATTGTAACCTACTCTGAATTTGTTTTCTTCTTTTTGTTTTACTGCCGGAGTTCACCTAGCGGTGAATAATAATACACGGTTTCCACCGGTTATGGTGCTAGTACACAGTAAAATACGTCAGTTTGTTAAGGGTCCCAAGTGGCCAGGACGGTGGTAAAAAGTAGATGTTGAGGTAGAAGATGAATGAAGCAACGAAGCTTTGTGTACATCTTCTGAAATCCGTCTGTTTAATTCACAATCAGTGCAATCTCTGCTATCAACAAATGCACGTTGTTCAAGCAGCTGATCAAAGATAAACAAACCTTGCGATGTCCAGAATAATACTCGTGATAACCATCAAACTAAATCGAACACATTCACTGAGTGAAGATTGTGAAAGTATGACACACATTTCTCACCAACAATGTTATCAAAAACCCAATTAATAACTTATAAATCTTTTAAAAACCTGAATTAAAAACTGTAGCAATGGCGGCCACAGCTTGGATTTCATTTTCGCCGGGAGAAACTGAGAGTGTACTGAATGTACACAGACAAATGATCGATTAAACGTAACATCATCAGGAAATTATAAAAATGGAGATTTCTATGGAGTGATTTTGCTTTAAACTGTACAGGGTCGCGTTGTTGCAGTGACACTCTTTCTTCAGTCGGAGATGCAGCGTAAAGTGAAAACAAACTCAGAGTAGGTTACAATTCTGACCAATGAAATGAGTTTGGGGCGTGGCCCCATCTTGCTTCCGGTGTAGTGGAGGTCCGTTTTCTCCATGGGTCTGCAAATAGGTACTCTTGGTACCCTTTGGATAACATGTGACAACCAACCCCCCAAAAAATGTGACGACCAACCCCAACTGAAATTTCTTGCTAGCATCAAGGCCAACAACCATCTGACAACTAATTACTAATCTACACGCCATGTACGCGCGTAAACCAATGGTTCCCTATGGAAAAATAGCCGATTTTATACGCGTCTTTACGCGTGTAACATGTGTAGTGTGTTCGCACCTTAAGGCATCTACACGCCATGTACGTGCGTAAACCAATGGTTCCCTATGGAAAAATGGCCGTTTCTATACTCGTCTGTACGCGTGTAACGCGTGTAGTGTGTTCGCACCTTAAGGCAAGGATTTTTATTTTATTTTTTTAACTAATATATATCATGAAACTTTGTCAGTTGACCAGGTTGTCGACACGGGTTTTGGTCCTTTAACGTCCTAGATATCATTTCTGGTGAACAACCTTTTACAGTACAACATACCATGTTAAATAAATCACAATAAATCACTTTGCCCCTGGGTACTAGATACTAAAACCGAAGATAACTTGCATTATATCACAAAACAAAATGTCACTACGATGTAAGAGTTTGACTGAAATGGGAAGCAGTAGCTTAGGTACGATGGAACTTCAAGAATTCTAACTTATATACAACGACTTGTGGTATCACTGAATAAAGAGAATAGATAACCATAACTGAATACTTGTTTCAAACCTAAATTTCCTTCACGTTCTCAGACGGCTCTGCACACTCCATGCACAGACGGGAACTTAGAAACAATACTGCACCCTCAAACATAGCTCGTCATTGCAGTTAATCAATTACGTTAGCAACCGTTTGCAATATGTGCTACGTCTAACCAACAGTTCATGTTGTTACCAATGGGTTTTCAGTTTGCTTAGACTGGGAATTGTCAGCATCTTAACTCAAGGTATGTCCTTAATTACCAACTAGTGAGGTGCGGGCTATTAACTAGCTAACTTTCAAACGACAGTGACAGTTGCTACGTTAGCGGGTGTTTAACCCGCGCATCTGCTCAAAGGTGCCACAGCAAAGATACAAGATGCTCACGTTGGCGATTAATATGTAAATTGTAAACACAAATTGTATAAAAGTAAGGTTCTCAAATGTAGCAAGACCTTATTATTTGCTAGCGGTCGGTAGCCACCATTAGCTGCTTAGAAACAAGGCTAGTAGCTAACTGTTCATCCGCGCCAAGACAGCCAGGCCTAACATCGCAGTTCACAACAACAGCTGTAGCAACTAAAATGCCTGCTATCATGCTAGAACAGAACGGGCCCCGATGTATAACTAAGATTAGAAAACCATTTTATATCGATGAGATACCTGTTTTTGTCTCCAGGAGAAAATACGATGCTGGCTGTCTAGCTCGATGGGGCGATGGTTGGTTCACAGCCAAGCAAGGTTTATACAAGCTGTACAAACATTAAACACAACTTCCGGTCCGAAATAAAACCAACAGCTACAATGTGTCTCGGTAATATAAAATATAATTTGATTAGCAAATCGTGTGTAGGCCTATTAGTAAGAATACTAAGTAAATCAATATTGTGGAATACATTTTCATTTATGTACGCATCTGACTGTGCTACTGAGACATTGTGTGCTCTTATTTTAATACAAATAAAGACCTATTTCCGGTCACATCATTGGAGCCGGAGAGAATAGCCTCGTTCGACTTGGAGCCGTCTTGCTCAGACCTGCGCAACTATGACGCGCGTCTTGCTGAGCGCACAGCATTTGTGCAGCATTTTTGTTGTGCGCTCAGCAAGACCCGCGTCATAGTTGCGCAGGTCTGAGCAAGACGGCTCAAAGTCGAACGAGGCTAATAAAGGTCCGTGGTGGAGACAAGGGCAACACCCTGACTTAGTCTAGTCTCTCTACATACAACTTCATAGACAGCTTAAATAACACTAGCAAAACCCACAAACTATTGGACTCAAATGTTACTCCAAGACAATTAATTATGGTAGGCCTATATTATCTTATTCATAAACGATAATTGTATAGGCTTATCAGAGAAGGAAGCCATTGATTGGTTGCATTTGAATCAAGGCCCGCCCCCAATGCCTGAAGTTCCTTGACTGATTGGATCATTGGATGTATTTCGTATGCTTGCGTGGAAGCATTTTATATACTATGGAAGAAACTTGTTTAGCTGCCTTAAAATGAAGCAGTCATTGATTCGTAAATATATAATAAAAGACCTGTTTAAAATGTGCAGTTGAGCCTTGGAGAAAGTCGAGAATCACAAACTATCGTGCAATGCGCCCAGAAAGATTGCAAACAAAACTGTGCAGGTTAAGCTTCTCTTAAATAAGCTCCATGACAAATCTTCTATCCATTATCGGTATATTACCTTACCACCTACGTGATTTGAGTGGTTGCTAGTATTTCATCTGGTTATATATTTATTATTCTGCAAATTATAAAACAGCAACATTCAATGACCTAGTCAAAGCATACTGTGAAAATGATTAGTTTTAATTCTATACTATCTGTGAGAAAACTTGTCTAGACAGAACAGGTCACAGACATGTCAGTCTAATTTTAAAGACACAGATACACTGACCACACTAATGACGTTGATAAAAATATTGCATTCAACATTCTCTTCTAAGACTCCAACTTCATTCAGAGGGTCAGTTGCAACTTTACACTACATTATTATTAGCCTGGTCCAACCAGACCATCGTATTTCATTTCAGGAAAATGAAATTTGAGCGAAAGTAGGTAGGCGGGCGGAGCAAGGCTACATTATATTATCAAAAAGCACTTCTGGAGAACAGCACCAAAGAGAAGAAAGGACAGTTCCATTATATGATGATGATGATGATGATGATGATGATGATGATGATGATTGATGATGATATTATTATTATTATTATTATTATTATTATTATTATTATTATTATTATTATTATTATTATTATTATTATTATTATTATTATTATTATTATTATATCTCTCTTTGTTTTATTTATCCAGCAGAGGAACCTTCGTGTGCTGTGTTGTTCGGGGGCATTTGATTTATGTAACTCACAACATTGAGCTGTTTCCTGGCTGTTTCTTTATAGGTCCATGGCTGTTTCCCTGTATCTAAGGTAGCCCACCGTGAAAGGACCGTGCAAAATCCCAAAGCTACTGTTATACAATTAAGCCTACTAAATGATGTACATATAGCTTTACATGTCAAGTTTATCGATGTTAATTTCAACGTTGTCTTCTGAAAGGACGACCACAATGAACCGTTTTAATTCGACCCTCCCAGTTGCTGAATACCTCGGTAGGTTGTTTGTTAGTTGTGCAGTGTTATTACTTATCAGTTACTCATTTGATTCGTGTAACGATAGTGGGCTATTCGTTTCTCTGTCGTATTCACAGTCAGTATATCCGTGTCTGTGTTTGTTTTTACAGCAGACAGTAACGTGATGTTTTACCTGAGTGATGCAGTGACGCAGCTGCTGGAACATAAAGAGGAATACACCCAGTTTGGGGTTAACCGCTACTTTGCTGAATAGTAAGTTACGCGATTTTCCAAATAAGCCACACAACTAGGCCTACACGAATAAATAATTAATATTTATTACACAATTATTAATAAATTATAAGATATTTATTTTGCATTCCATGCACGTTCATATGGAATGTGATCAGGGCTGCACCCTTGTTATAGCCTAGTCGACCAAACATTAGTGGACCAGAAAGGTAACTACAGGTATAAATGCAGGTAGAATGCCGACTATGAACGAGTTCTCCAGGGGCCTATTGCATAAAAGTGGAATAAAGACATCCAGGATGATTGATAAAGCCAGCCTTGACAAAGTCTAGCCTGGGCACTTCGGATTAGTCAGTTGCATAAACGCCAATCCAGGATGTAAAGGAGCCGCTTTGTCAAGCCAGGTGTAAGTCATTCTGTTAAGTGCCAGCCCACAGCTTTCAGAAGTAGACCCAGAGATCGAACACAGATTTACTGATGTAAAAATGTAAAAGACGGCCCATTTTCCCACAATGCCTTGCTAGTTTAAACCGTAAGTCAGGGGGCAGTTCATTTTATACAGGGGATGTCATCTCTGCCAACTAATCTTGATGTCCCTGCATTGTTTTATGATAAAATAGTTGACAGTGAGCAGTCTGCAGGTGCATTTAAAAAATAGAATATCATGGAAAGTCCATTCAAAAAGTGAAACTTTCATTACACAAAGTGAAATATGTCAGGCCTTCTTTTTGGATGGTAAATGGACTTGACTTATATAGCGCTTTTCTAGCCGATTTTCTCAGCCCCAAAGCGCTTTACATATTTTACCACATTCACCCATTCATACACACACTCATACACCGATCGCAGTAGCTGCCATGCAAGGCGCTCTCTGAACCATCGGGAGCAATTTGGGGTTCAGTGTCTTGCCCAGGGACACTTCGACATGTGGCGGGTAGGCGGGGAATCGAACCTCCGACCCTGCACTCCAGAGGCAATCTTCCTACCCACTTCGCCACTGCCGCCCTGGATGATCGATTGATCATGGAATAAAAAATCCAGTATCTCAAAATATTAGAATATTGCATACAACCAATCAGAAATGTCGACCTTCTGAAAAGTATGTTTATTCTAGATTAATTTCACTTAATGTGTAATGAATCTAGAACATATTTAAGTTTCACTTTTTGAATTAAATTACAGAAAAAAGGAAACTTTCATAGATATTTAATTTTGTTTTAGATGCACCTCGATATAGTTATAAGTACAAAGTGAATTTATTTGACCCACCTTTGCAACGTCATCTACCATCGATAATCAATTGTATAAATATAGCCCGCAATATGAACAGACTATCACATAAATTATTATAATTTATATAATTTCATCTTAATGTAATTATAATTAAGTTAATTATAAATGGTTCAGGTTAAATAATAAAAAAGAAGAACTATTTAACTAAATGACAATGCAGTCTTTTATATGGTACTTTAAAACAGGTTATTGAAACTTAAGCATTACACAGAAGATCATGGAATAACTGTTAAACACCTTCAGCTGACAGCTGACTGAGCCAGTCAGGCAACAGAATAAGTTTATCCTTTACGTTTAGCCTGGTCGGGACCAGGCTAAACGTAAAGGATGAATCTCCAGGGTAACTTATGTCCCTCCGCTTTTATGCAACCGGATCATGGCTAACGCAAGCCAGGATAACCGAAAAATCCTAGGTTAATCCCTTATCCTAGTTTTATGCAATAGGCCCCAGGTGTTCTAATCCGACTTCACTTGTCCGTTAATGTGCCGATTCTTGTGCGAAGTAGATCGGATAAAGGTGTTTACATGCATATTACAAGTTCTGTGGAAGTCGTATTCGTTTATTTACCCGATTATGATGCTCCATGTAAACGTGTAGACTGTGTGAGCTTTGCACAACCTTCATGGAACCGATTACTGATTTGTTTGGTTAATTTATCAGGTACAGCGGTTCATTTTCTTGTTAACACATATAACTTATCAGCCAACCACATGGTAGAAACTCAATGCATTTAGGCATGTAGACCTGGACGGGACAACTTATTGAAGTTAAAACCGAGCAACAGAATGGGGAAGAAAGGTGTTTTAAGTGACTTTGAACATGGCAATGTTGAGGGTGCCAGAAGGGCTGGTCTGAGTATTTCAGAAACTGCATATCTACTGGGATTTTCACACACAAGTTACCATATCTAGGGCTTACAGAGAATGGTCAGAAAAAGAAAAATATCCAGTGAACGGCATTTGTGTGGACGTAAAATGCCTTGTTGAAGTCAAAGGTCAGAGGAGGATGGGCAGACTGGTTCGAAATTATATCAAGGCAACAATAACTCAAATAACCATTTATTACAACCCAGGTATGCAGAATACCATCTCTGAACGCAAAACGCGACCAACCTTGAAGCAAATGGGCTACAGCCACAGAAGACCCCACAGGGTGCCACTCCTGTCAGCTAAAAACAGGAAACTGAGCAGTTGGTAGGGCGTCCCCCCCATGGGCCTCGGCCAGCAGCGGACCCGGGTTCGATTCCAGACCGCGGTCGTTCTCTGCATGTCACTCCCCTCTCTGCCCCATTTCAACTCTGTCTCTACACTATCAATAAAGCATAACAATGCCAAAAAGATTTCTATAAAAAAAAAAGAAAAAAAGGAAACTGAGGCTACAATTCTCACAGGATCACCAATAATGGACAATAGAAGATTGAAAAATCGTGCCTGGTCTGATGAGTCTCTATTTCAGTTGCGACATTCAGATGGCAGGTTCGAATTTGGCGTAAAACAACATGAAAGTATGGATCCATCCTGCCGTGCACCATCAACCATGCCTCGTACAAAGTCACTTTAACCCCCTGTCTTCCCCATTCTGATGCTCGGTTTGACTTCAGTACAGCTTTTTGTTTGTGTAATTTGTTGGTGGCTGTGTTTGTAGTTTCAACAGTGTGAAGAACAATAACCACGTCCTCTTCAGAGAGTATAACTACATCGGGGCCACTCCTCATAACAGAGCCTCCTTCATCAGAGTCTTCTGGAGATGCTACCGGCAGATCGGAAAGAGTGGAGGTAATTTAAAAGGCAGAAATAGTATGTAGTAGGGTTGGTTCGTGTTATATTCCAAAACCTGTTTTAAATTGTTACAAAAGTGCACGTTGCCAGAAAATTTAGTTTGGAGAACTTATCTGACATGAATACTCTAACACAAATCCTTCTGTGAGTCTTGTTTCTACCTTCTGTTTTGATTATAGTTACAGTAGATTGTGATGGTCATCTTAAAGGCATACTATGCAACATTTTAATGCTTGCACGAGCAGGCACCTCCAGTTTGTGCCAAGTGTAAAGTTTGGTGGAGGAGGGATTGTGGTATGGGGTTGTTTGTCAGGAGCTGGTCTTGGCCCCTTAGTTCCAGTTATAGGAACTCTAAACACTTCAGTATACCAAGAGATTTTGGACAATTCCATGCTCCCAACTTTGTGGGAAAAGTTTGGGGATGGCCCCTTCATGTTCCAACATGACAATGCACCAGTGCACAAAGCAACAGTCCATAAAGACATGGATGAGAGAGTTTGGTGTGGATGAACTTGACCAGAGTCCTGACCTGAACCCGATAGATAGATAGATAGATAGATAGATAGATAGATAGATAGATAGATAGATAGATAGATAGATAGATAGATAGATAGATAGATAGATAGATAGATAGATAGATAGACGATAGATCGATAGATGATAGATAGAAGATAGATAGATAGATAGATAGATAGATAGATAGATAGATAGATAGATAGATAGATAGATAGATAGATAGATAGATAGATAGATAGATAGATAGATAGATTAGATAGATAGATAAAATAAGTACGTCACACAAAGATACTCCCTTTCAATGATCACTTCTACCCCTCTAGAATGTGTGGTGGTGTGTTTCATAAATGGGTGGTTAACTTGATTCAGTAGATTCAGTAACTAATATGTGTTTAATGTCTTCAGACTTACTGTCCATGCTGGAGTACAGGTCTCTACTGCTTTTATTGTGTCCGGACTTCCCAGCGGAGATGGTGCAGAGTGCCGTCAGGTCAGTAATAATAAACAATGTATATTAGAAAACTCTACCTGCATCAACAAAATGAAGACTCACAATCCTCTACAAAGAAAAACTTACCAGATGTTTTAATGTTGTTTCGGCGTCTGTGTTCCTGTCTCTCTCGATCTGTTCTGTGCTAAATTGATGCCAAGATCAAGGTTCAACTTTATTGTCCCGTGGGGATTTTGTCTTGGGCACAGTGCATCATTGTTTTCTTAAGAGTACAACAGAACAAAAACACAACCACAGACACAAACACAACCAGACAAACCAACATTTAAACATCGAGAACATGGAGCTTGATAGTCTTAATTGCACTTGCATTATTGCATAGACATCTACAGTATGGAGATAAGTGCAAGTGTTATGCCTAGAACTTATGGATAGAGTGCAATGTGCTAAAGTGCTTAGCTCTAAAGTGTTATGTGCTAATGCTACCTATTTATTGTGGCTTCAAGCAAGAATAGAAAGCGTGTGTATTTCGGTTCTGCAGCAGAGTAGTAGACAACAAAGCTGAACAATGATGCTCACCACTGACTATAGTTAAACCTTCAACTCTGCTGCAGTGGAGGGGCCACTAGGACCTGAACGGAATCTGGTGGAATTCTGCAAAAGTTGGAGTCTGAGACTCTGGAGAATGCTTGTTTCATTGCAAGATCTCTTTTGTTAAATAGTGATATTTGTTCACAATCTGTATTTG
Organism: Ammodytes dubius; assembly: GCA_026122265.1. Taxonomy (NCBI): domain Eukaryota; kingdom Metazoa; phylum Chordata; class Actinopteri; order Uranoscopiformes; family Ammodytidae; genus Ammodytes; species Ammodytes dubius. Next base: position 23,581,079 of record CM047513.1, read on the forward strand.
TCCTTAAGAAATCCTTAAGGAGATATTCTGATTTGATCTTTGGACACAAAGTAGTGTGTGGTACCCCAGGAGATACGTTATATGGAGGGCCTGGCTCTCTAGCTTTCACATCCGTTTCTTTGCAGATCAGTTGGTACTTTCAAGATGCATCACGCACGGCTGACTTTGCCAAAGCACTGGATGTGTACTATAGCTGTCTTCACGAGTAGACGGGTCGAGCGGTCGTCCGGTTATTTTGGCTTTCCATTTGCCAAAGTTGGTAGGGTAGGTTAAGCGAGCTAACCGTCTAACCGCTCCTATTTTCGGAAATCCCCGTTTGGTACAGCGCTGAAAGGGTGACGAAAAGTGGAGACACACTGCGTCCATTGATTGGTCGAAGATCATTTCTGCCGTTGTGTAGTCACCTCGGCAAGAGTGAAGAGAGTCTTGTGTTTGACGAAAATATGAGCGCAGCACTGTTTATTGTGTGTTGTTATTCCTCGTCATTAAATTAATCAGGGCTACACTGTGTCACACTGCTACAATGTCACGTAGCTGCCGCAGCCAGCGCTGTTCGCTCACTGTCTCTGTCGGCTTGCACCGAGTCGTCTCTGTACATTTACTGGCGTAATACACTCACAACACGGGGGGAATAAATAAAGAAGCGGCTGGTTTGACCAAGCAGAAACAAGAGACCGCTGGCTTGACCACAGTTGTTCCACAGCCCTATACTGTAGTTTGACCCATAGTCTGGCGGCGGCTCGTTTCCACCGAGTAGAGCGGGACGGATCAGAGCGGTTCGGTCCGGGTAGTTTGGCTTTTCATTTGCCAAAGTTGGGTAGGGTACGGTTTAAGCGCACCTAACCGCTCTGAGCCGCTCCTAATCTCAGTACTCCTCCGTAGGGGTACTAGCCGCCTGAAAGGGTGCCGAAAAGGCGTAGCTTCACACTGCCCTCATTTGATCGGTCGAAAGAATCATTTCCGCCATGTGTAGTCATCTCGGCAAGAGTGAAGAGAGTCTTGTGTTTTGGCGAAAATGTGAGCGCAGCACTGTTTATTGTGTGGTGTTTTTCCTCCTCATTAAATGAATCAGTTGGCTACACTGTGTCCCACTGCTACGATGTCACGTAGCTGCCGCAGCCAGCGCTGTCAGCTCACTGTCTCTATCAGTTGCACCGAGCCGTCTCTGTGCTCACAACAACACGGGGGGAATAAATAAAGAAGCGGCTGGTTTGACCAAGCAAAAACGAGAGACCGCTGGCTTGACCACAGTTGTTCTACAGCCCGATAGTTTGACCCACATTCTGGCGCCGGCTATCGCAGTCCAGCCTAAACCCCGCCCTACCAGTAAGGGTAGGGTCGGCGGTGGAAAACACACCGAGATTCTTAAAAAGTGAGCTATCCCGCTCTGAGGCGCTCCGACCCGACCCGCTCTACTCAGTGGAAACGAGGCATAAGGGTAGGGTCGGCGGTGGAAACACCACTAAGATTCTTAAAAGCGAGCTGTCCCGCTCTGGGCCGCTCTGACCCGACCCGCTCTACTCGGTGGAAACGAGGCAATAGTCACCAACAGTGCCCATTGCACAGAGGGCAGGAGCAGCTTTTTCCCCCTCTTGTGTACAGTCACTGCCTGTCTCATTGTCCGTCGTCTGATTTAATAAACTATGACCAGATTACTCTGTTCAGGTGAAAGTGGACCAAGCCACAGAACCGGGGGTCAAGAAAGGCTACTTTATTGAGAAGAAATGTTCAATGTAACCCATTTGCAAAATGTGCCACCATCAGGCCTATGAAAATAATACGTATAATACATTTAGCCCTTTGTACACACAATTTGAACATTTTAAACAGGTGATATTTATAGCTCTTAATATTTAATTAAAAAAATAAAGGTCAAATACCTCTCAGTTCTTCTGAGATGTGTCATGAGTGCTTAGCTGAGATGTCATGCCATGCTGTTGGGTATGCATCAGCCTGTAACCAGCTTAGGCAAAGAGAGCCAGGCTCTGTTGAGCTTGCCTAGTAGTACACCCGTCTGATACATGCAGCCATAGCCCTACACAAAACACAGATAAAACACAGCAGTTGTCTGTCTGTTATTTTCTGTTTCCTTATGTTTGAAAATCTGTTATTATTTTTGTACAGTGTTAATAATAAATAATTTCCCCTTGAGGACAATTAAGTCTAATAAATGAAATGGTATACATACACACGCCTAGGAATGAGCCCGAATCCGAATATGTATTCGGATAAGCACGGATAATGAGTTAGATACGGAAACGGATAATTTCCGAATAGTCCCGTTATTATTCGGGGATTTTATTTATTTTATATTATGAGCTGAATTGACGCAGCGGGTTCCGCCTCAATGACGCTACGGGTAGAATGACACTTACAGCTGTTCTGCGGTGGACACGAGAGGACTGGGCGCGTCCCGTGACCCGCGGTCTCTCTCTTTTTATCCACTGATAAATGCAGCGCGTTCGGCGTCGCCCTATCCCTTGAATAGAGGGTTCTACCGGTCGCATTCGCTGCTGTTTTTATTTGAGTTTCCTCGTAAACCGCTGCCGTGGCGGTCGGAGAACAGACGAACCGATGGAATATGCTGCACCCCGAGTCACCGTCAGCCCTTCCCCGATGTATTTACATTCACTAGGCCTACTGCTTAAACTCTTTCAAACACCACAACGTTTCCATCAAACTGATGCTTAGGACCTGTACCTTTTCAGCTGTCAATCAATGCGTAGACGCTTAGGCCTTCTTGAGGACCCATACAATAAAATCGGAAACTGCAAACTTGACACATTAAAATCACATATGGCTTTGTGGAAAGACTAAGATATTATTTAGGGTTTATGAGGTTGGCACATACAGATTGTTCCTAAATCTTAGTTTAGTAAAACAAATGTAAAAAAAAAGACGGATAGAGATAAAAAGAAAATCTTGAAATACAGCAGTAGCCTACATGTTTTTTCCAGTTTCAGATTAGCAGGTTAGCAGCAGTCCCCTCGCTCGTCCCTACGTCACCACATTAATGCACTTCAAGCAGCGAGTTATCTAGCATCATCTCAGATCCATAAGTGTGATAAAACATGATAAAAACCTTCAAAACAGACATTGGGAAGAATTTTTACCTGCTCCGCCATTGTAGGCGCATAAACATTCACCCATCTGTTGCTCTGGTGTGCACCGGCAGTGAGACCATGAGTGAGACGGGTGTCGGTTTGTAGCGTTCTCTCTTGTGATTGGATAAAAATTTCGGGATCCTCCAATAAGTGTATTTGCCGATTACATGCAGAGCAGCTGACTGAGAGATCGGCTTTATGTAACGCGCACATCATGTAAGTGATCACTGTATGAATAAAGAGCGATTTAACACTTATATTAACATAAATAAACCGCTTACTTCACCTTTAATGCTCAATTTTTGTGCTTTTTCTTTGATATGTTTTACTGTATTATAGTTACTTTTACTGGACCTAACTGCTTGACAGTAGTCTGATGCAAACGGTTAACTGTTTTTCTTTTCTTGTCCTGTAGAATAGTTCTAACGGACGACGCCATGGATTGTCTGATGTCGTTCACTGATTTTCTCTATGCATTCCAGCTGCAATTCTATTACCAAGGTACAATATTATAAACTATGGTTTCATATTGGCATGTTGTCACAAAATACAGTATGTCTGGGCGTATACATGCTCAGTTTGTTAACTCAGTTTGTCTGTCACCCTCAATAATATTGGTGTTCATGATTATATATTTATTTATTTATCAATAACATCTCATTTTTAAGAGCAATTTCAAATTTGAGGCGATATAGATTGCTCTAGTTAAATTTTGAGTTTTAAAGTTTTCTTTGGGGGGTAAAATACAAATTGTTGACGAATCAGTTTTTGGATGAGAAGCTTTGTTCTCCTAAGGCAGAGGGGAAATTGTACACTGTGTTTAGTAAACGTATCATCCACCACTATGGAATGGGAGGAAATCATTACAGAATAACATTTTTGGTGATAGGCAATCAATAGAAATATAATTTCCAACCAAAGCTGAATTACAGTTTTTTTCGATCGCTAAACCACAGTGGGCACAACTGTAGCTCATTGTGCAAAACTCTAACTACAGTCTGCACTACCAATAGTCACTGGAGCTGAACAATTCACTTCACCTGCAAAACAGGATCATAGCAGCAAACACTATGAACCAGCCTCATTGAGATAACACACACAGTCACTCAGAAAACACTCAAAGTATAAACACTATAGCATCAAACCCCAATACTCAAAATACAAACTTTTAAGCTTTACAGTTTGAATAATTTGAGTTACTTCACACAAATTACATAATATTTTCTTTGAGGAAAGACTGACATTATTTCACATGAAATTGTTTATTTTATAACATAGCTGTTATGTTTACGTATAAACAAAAATCAATGGAAATCAGAAGTTTGCTTCGATAGATACATATTTTATATTTTTTTGAAAACATTTCCAAATGTAATATTTATCCGTGTAAATATTCTATAATTGTAATACAGAAATCAATTCCTGTTGTCATTTACTGTAAGGATGCAACTGTAAGTTGTTTGTTTGCTGGAAAATCCGTATTACAGATGCAACTTTAGATCTTTGCAGATTGGGTTGCACTCTCAACCCTGTCTCTTTCAATGAGATACCATGATTCACAACAGGGTCTATCAGTGTAGCCCTTACTGTATTTCATAAAAAATTACAGCTCAATGTCTTCTAGGTCTTCCTCCACACATCCACACTCTCACTGCCACACTTCTCCCTCCAACAACCAACAACATTCATTGGTCCATTTAATTTATTTTTATTTTTGAGCCTTCCCTATACTGTATATACAGTATGTTCAGTTGAAATTGTAATCCGCAGTGTTTGAAATGCACTAGTCTGAAATCCATTCTGTTTTGAATGTGTGGTTTACAGTTGTGCCACTAGTGTTTTAGCATTTGAACAAAGTGCTAGAAATCCACAGTGTTGTGCAGGCTGTGGTTAAGCCATGAGATAAGTGTGTAGAGTTTTGAAAATTGTTTTTAAGCAATGAAAAACGAGCTAGAGATTGGTCCACATGAACCGCTGCGGTGCATAGTGTTGTTAGAGTTTTGCACATGTCGCTCCAGTTGTGCCCACTGTGGTTTAGCAATTGAAAAAAACTGTAAAAGAACTTAACCCTGCTCTTCCAATGGCCTGTTCTCCCCTTTGTCTGTAGAGTTCCTAGAGAGCGTGCTGTTGATTTACCTGGATCTCCTATCAGGGAAGAGTCCTAACACTGTCATCGTCCCCACGTCCATCTCCATGGAGCAGCTGCCTGCTGTGACTGCAGAGGAGCAGGACGGGGTGGAGCCATCCACTCTAGCTCAGTGCATACACGCCCTCTGTGAACGCTTCAAACACAGGTAAAATACACATACTCACTGGGACCAGCCATCCTCTACAAACTTGCTCAATGATACAACGGTATTTGTAGTATTCTCAACATGTTTTCATGTAAATAACATATTTGTTAAAAAATTGGGCTGTCAAACGTTTCACTTTTTTCTATCGGATTAATCACAGGGTAGCTGTGGATTCAACACGATTAATCACTATTAATTCTACCATTCGAAATATGCCATAAATACTCTAATTTTCTCTGTATTTTGTCGTCGGAACGGAAAGATAAATGTCAGAAGGTGGATATTTAAATTTAAAATTAGAATTTTTATTAATTTAAAATCCAAATGATGGTGTTAATACTGAAAAGAAAATATGATCAAACTGAAATATAGGCCTACCACACCATAATTCTATTTTGCTGTCTCTTTGCTGTCTTTGAGCAAATATATAGGCATTTATTTGGTGAATCCATAGGTTTTGCACTCCTGAATACAACTTGACTGCAGTCCGCAGTGTGTGTGTGTGTGTGCGTGCGTGCGTGTGCGTGTGTGTATTATCTAAATGACTTCATGGTCTCTCACATCAATACATATACATAAATAGTGGAATGCCATATTGAACCAATCACTTTGAGTGATAACGCACCAGTTATACCAACAATCCATTTGTGTAAAGAAGAAATGTTTAGATACTGGAAGCTAAATACCTTTATGAACCCCCCTAAATTCAAGGGATCGTGGTAAATGCCTTGTGCGCTGTTGGATTCGATTTTTGGTAACTTGTGTCCCTCTGCTTTTGACAGTAAATAAGGTAAAGAAGGCCAGGATAACCAAAATATCCCGGCTTAATCCTTTATCTTGGTTTTAGATCCCTGGAGTAGTGTTGCTGTAGCACTTATTTGTTATGTGCGTGTTTAATGTAACTTCTTTGTATCTCTTTGTAGTCATCCTCCACTATCCTGTATGAGGGAAGCACTGGAACAGAATCACAAAGTCTCTTACTACAGCTTCCTGATGAGCCTGGCTAAAAATGAGACCATCAACCAATCTATTGGTAGGTTTAACATTACACATTACCCTACTCTACTACTACTACTACGAGAAAAACATATTTGTGTGTGTGTGTTAGGGGTGTGAACGTTTACAAAAATGCCTAACCGTGTACACGACGGAATTTTTTTCGTGTACACGGTTAACCGTGACGTCATTGTCCTTGTGCGCCCGCCGTCTTGTAGGCGCGCGCGCGTGCACACACACACATATGCGTTCGGTCGCCTGTAAACACCATGGTAAACACACAGTTGACATGAACCTCGCTCGTTTACACACCACTTATAATAGGTCCATGGTGTACACACACACACACACACATTTGCCTGTCATGTGTTTGCCGCATAGATAGGCCTAGTGGTTCGCCGTCATTATCGCGCTTCATTAATTTCCTGATTAATATAGCCTATCGCTTTCTACATGTCCACGTTTATGCAGGTTGAACCGGTGTTATGAAGTTTGGGCTACTTACGCACGTAGTTCACGTCAACCAGGTAACTTTAATCCTTAGGTTATCTTTCATCACTCGTCCGTGGCTGTGATTCGAGCCTGAGCACGGCAACTCCCTGTGTGTGTGTGTGTGTGTGTGTGTGTGTGTGTGTGTGTGTGTGTGTGTGTGTGTGTGTGTGTGTGTGTGTGAGTGTGTGTGTGTGTGTGTGTGTGTGTGTGTGCGCCCATACACACACTCACACACACACGCCGAGGGACAGACAGATTCGGCAGACTAGCTTTTATCCTCCCCAATTAGTTTATTAGTGATGTAAAATCAATAAATGCGTGTCTCCAGAACATATTTAAAAACTTTGAAAAAAAGAAAATTTAAAATAATATAAAAACGGTTTTCGTTTATTGATTTTTCCTAAACGGTTATGATTTACTATACGGTTACATGTGTACACGTGCACACCCCTAGTATGTCTGCAACAGAGATGGTACAGGGCCGTAAACAGATGGGATGTTATGACGGAGATGGGGAGACTGTGTGGAAAAAGGTTGAACAATGCTTTAACTGAAAACTGTCAGGCCAGGACCAAAAGAGGACTCAGATGCAGAGGATAAATGATAACAACCCACTTTATTGAGGTCAGAATATCATAACAGAGGCTTAGGAGAACGAACAAACGAAACACTTCAGCACAGGACAAAGGGAAGACGCCGACTAAATACACATGAGGGAAATGGGGAACAGGTGGAAACGATTAGGGATCAGGTGAGACAATCAGACTGGTGACACATGAGGAAGGGCAAGTGACCTGAAACGAGAGGAGAGTTAGACTTTCAAAATAAAACAGGAAGTAACGAGACCAAGAACCCAAGACGAGACAACCTCACCGCGGTGTGACAGTACCCCCCCCTCTAGGGCCGACTCCTGACGGCCCAGGCTGGTCAGGGTGGTCCCTGTGAAAATCTGTGATGAGGATCTCGTCCAGGATGTGTCTAGACGGGACCCACTGCCTCTCCTCGGGACCATATCCTACCCAGTCCACCAGATACTGTTTACCACGGCCCCGGTTGCGAACTGCCAGTAACTGCTTAACCTTGTACACCGGACCGCCGTCTATTACTTCTGGGGGTGGCGGCGGGGCAGCGGCAGGAACCATCGAGCTCTCCTTAACGGGCTTGACTCGGCTCACATGGAAGGTCGGGTGGACACGGAGGGATCGGGGCAGGCGAAGACGAACTGCTGCAGGACCGATGAGCTTGGTAATAGGAAACGGACCCACGAACCGCGGCGCCAGCTTTCTGGATGGGACCTTTAGGTGCAGATCCTTGGCGGAGAGCCACACTCTCTGTCCTGGCTGGTAGGCAGGAGCGGGCCGTCTCTTGCGGTCCGCCGTCTTCTTGACCCGGTCCCCTTGGCGAATTAACACTTGCTTGGCGGCTGCCCAGATGCGGTGGCAGCGGCGAACCATGGCATGGGCGGAGGGTACAGACACCTCCAGCTCGTTGTCTGCGAACACAGGAGGCTGATAACCAAACACACACTTGAATGGTGAAATACCTGTGGCCGAGGTGGGCAGTGTATTATGGGCATACTCGACCCAGACCAGGTGTTTGCTCCATGTTGAGGGATTCTGAGAGACCAGACACCGGAGGCCGGTCTCCAGTTGCTGATTTAGGCGTTCGGTCTGGCCGTTGGCCTCCGGGTGATAACCCGAAGTCAGGCTGGTCTTCGCTCCAATGAGCCGACAGAACTCCCTCCAGAACCGGGAGATGAACTGGGGGCCCCGGTCTGAAACAATGTCCTTGGGAAATCCGTGAATCTTGAAAACATTGTTCATCATTATCTCCGCCGTTTCCTTGGCGGAGGGCAGTTTAGGTAAAGCAATGAATCTAGTCATTTTGGAAAATCTGTCCACCACCGTGAGGACAGTGGTGTTACCTTGTGAGACCGGGAGCCCCGTGACGAAGTCCACCGAGATGTCGGACCATGGTCTGGAGGGAATGGGAAGAGGCTGCAGGAGGCCCATTCGTGACCCGGAGGATGTCTTGTTGCGAGCGCAGACCGAACATGCCCCTACGTACTCCCGGACCTCCGGCTCCATGGAGGGCCACCAGAACCTCCGGGCGATAGCGAACATAGTTCTACGAACACCCGGATGACAGGAAAGCAGCGAGGTGTGGGCCCAGTGGATCACCTGTGGGCGCAATTCAACCGGGACAAACAAACGATTCTCTGGACACCCACTAGGTGACGGAGCCTCACCATTAGCCTGCTTAACCTCATTTTCTATCTGCCAGGTCAGCGCTCCAACCACACATGATCGTGGGAGGATCGGTTCTGGGTCCTTGTCCGCAGGCTCGGGGTCGAAGAGACGGGACAGTGCGTCTGGTTTGACGTTTCGGGACCCCGGCCTGTATGACAGAGAAAAAGAGAATCTGTTAAAAAATAGCGCCCACCTGGCCTGGCGAGAGTTGAGTCTCTTGGCTTTCTTGATGTACTCCAAATTTTTATGATCAGTCCATACGATGAATGGCTGGTCAGCCCCCTCGAGCCAGTGTCTCCACTCCTCCAAGGCGAGTTTGACCGCCAGCAGCTCCCTGTTGCCAACATCATAGTTTCGCTCCGCCTTGGATAGCCGCCGTGACAGAAAAGCACAAGGATGCATCTTACCGTCCTGCTCTGATCGCTGTGAGAGAATTGCCCCAACCCCTTCGTTGGAGGCGTCCGCCTCGACCACGAACTGCCGTTGAGGATCTGGCATGGTGAGAATGGGAGCCGAGGTAAAGCGTTGCTTGAGGGTTCGGAACGCCGCATCCGCGTCTGGAGACCAGTGGAACCGCACCTGCGTGGATGTAAGAGCATGGAGAGGAGCAGCTACTGCGCTGAAGCCTCTGATAAACCGCCTGTAAAAGTTAGCAAAACCCAGAAATTGCTGAACCTTTTTGCGGCTATCAGGTGTGGGCCAATCGAGCACAGCGCTAATCTTAGCCGGGTCCATCTGTACTCTTCCAGGAGCTACAATGAAGCCCAGGAAGGAGACAGTATCGGCATGGAATTCACTTTTTTCAGCCTTGACATAGAGTTGATTGTCTAATAGTCTTTTTAACACCTGGGTTACGTGGTCTTGGTGTTTGGTCAGGTTCGGGGAGTAGATAAGTATGTCGTCTAAGTAAACATACACAAAGTGGTCAAGAAAGTCTCTCAATACGTCATTTATCATGGCCTGGAATACTGCAGGAGCGTTTGTGAGACCAAATGGCATGACTCGGTACTCATAGTGGCCACTGGGGGTGTTGAAACCGGTCTTCCACTCATCTCCTTCTCTGATCCGCACCAAGTGATAGGCGTTGCGAAGATCCAACTTGGTGAACACTTTGGCCTGTTGAAGCTGGTCAAAGACAGATGACATGAGAGGAAGCGGGTAACGGTTCTTAATTGTTATGTCGTTGAGTGGGCTGTAGTCAATGCAGGGTCGTAGTGAACCATCCTTTTTCCCGACAAAGAAAAACCCGGCTCCGGCTGGGGATGATGAGTGGCGGATTAGCCCGGCTTTCAGGGAGGTCTCGATGTACTCCCGCATAGCTTCCCTCTCGGGTCCTGAGACCGCGTACAAGCGCCCTTTGGGGATGGTGGAGCCCGGAATTAACTCTATGGCACAGTCATAGGAACGGTGAGGAGGAAGTGATAGCGCTTTGGCTTTGTTAAAAACCTCTTTGAGGTGGTGGTAGCAGGATGGCACAGAGCTCAGATCCGGGTAGTTGGGATCTGTGGTGGGGTTAACAGAGACCGTATTAATGTCTGCGATTCCCCCTTCCCGAACTGAAATGTTCATACAGTCACGCGCACAGTCCCCTCCCCATCCCACAATCTTTCCCGTTCTCCAATCTATGTGGGGATTGTGACGTGAGAGCCATGGCTGTCCCAATATGAGGGTCTGAGATGGGGAAGTGAATACATAAAAACGAATGTTCTCTTGGTGATCGTTAATGCGCATTTTGAGGGGGGTTGTGATGTGGGTGATAGTAAACAACTCATGTCCATTAAGAGCTTTAGCCCTGATGGGTCTAGCTAAAAGCTCTATGTTAAGATCCAGTCTTTTAGCTAATTCAGAGTCCATCAAGCTTTCATCAGCCCCTGAGTCTATAAGTGCCTTGAGTTCAGTGGTGGCGTGGTGTGTTACCTGCACTGTGGTGAGAATACGTGAGGGGGTGTCTGTAGTCTTGAATTCACTCACCATCGTGGTCCTTTTAGCCGGGCAGGTGGAGACGAGATGCCCGGGTTCACCGCAGTAAAAACAGCGACCCTCCTGTAGTCGCCTCTGTCTCTCCTCCGGTGATAGCCTGGCTCTCCCCAGCTGCATAGGCTCTTCCTCTCCTTCCTCTCCTTCTAGGCGAGGATAAGGAGGCTGTTCTGGTGGAGGTCGCTGGGTGGTCGACCAGCCAGGTGTCTGCATGCGCGATGGTCTCAAGGTGCGCTGCTGTCTGAGTTGACGAGCTCGGTTATCCGTCCGGATCGCGAGGGCGATGAGCGAGTCAAGGTCCGGGGGAAGGTCCAAAGGAACCAGAAGATCCTGAATAGGAGCCGCCAATCCCTTTAAGAACACGTCGTATAGAGCCGTTGCATTCCAGCCAATCTCGGCCGACAATGTGCGAAATTGGATGGCGTAGTCACACACAGAGTTGTTACCCTGTTTCAGTCCGCTCAGCTCCCGAGCCTTTTCCCGGTTGGTAGTTACTGGGTCGAAGATCTTTCGCAGCGCCGTCTCAAATCCGGTGAGTGATCTGCAAACAGGAGAATCTTGGGCCCACTCTGCTGAGGCCCAGGCTTTGGCTCTGCCGGCAAGGTGGGAAATCATGAAGGCAATCTTTGATCGGTCAGTGGGAAAAGCGTGGGGGTTTAGCTCATAGTGTATGGAGCAGTCTATGAGGAAAGCTTTACATAAGCCCAGTTCTCCAGAGAATCGTGTAGGTGAAGCTAACTTACATGTAGCTCCCATGATGGTCATAGTAGGAACGGGATTTACTGGTGGAGTGGCGGCCACTGCCGGAGGCTCGGGTGCTGTATTCGTCTGCACTAGATGATCGTGCAGGCCCTGGAGTTGAGAGGAAAGGAGCCCCATCTGGGAGGCCATGGCGGTCTGGAACTCCGCCTGACGAGAGATTCGGGCTTCTTGGGTTTGCAGGGCAGCAGTGAGTTGATCTATCCCTGCTGAGTCCATACTGGCTGAAGTGTAATGTCAGGCCAGGACCAAAAGAGGACTCAGATGCAGAGGATAAATGATAACAACCCACTTTATTGAGGTCAGAATATCATAACAGAGGCTTAGGAGAACGAACAAACGAAACACTTCAGCACAGGACAAAGGGAAGACGCCGACTAAATACACATGAGGGAAATGGGGAACAGGTGGAAACGATTAGGGATCAGGTGAGACAATCAGACTGGTGACACATGAGGAAGGGCAAGTGACCTGAAACGAGAGGAGAGTTAGACTTTCAAAATAAAACAGGAAGTAACGAGACCAAGAACCCAAGACGAGACAACCTCACCGCGGTGTGACAAAAACGTCTACCCACTGTGTTGTTTACAGTATGTAATGTTTTAAAAAGTACTATAACTGCTGAAAAGTTACCGCCTCTTTTCAGTCATACAGTCCTTTCTGTGAAGGTAATTAATCTTGTTTGCGTTGTATCCACTGGTAATCACCCCTAAAACGGAGGCTTTTGTACGCGCTCGAAAACGTAGTATTCATAATTTCGAACCTCGTCGTTTTGGGCCAACTACAATCACTATACGTCAGGGTTTTATCATTGCAATTTAAACTTTGATCATATTTTTATTGTATTATCTGATGGCATGTTTTCTCACTTATTACAGTTTATTTATTGATTCTATATTGTGTATTCCTCATCCTAATGTGTAGGCATAAAGCAATTTTTTTTTCAAGTGGTCAATTATGAATGAAGTGTCAATCATATGCTTCAACATTGGTGGAAAAACTGATAAGAAATACTCACACACACATATGAAGGAAAACTGCCCTCTGGAGAAAGTTTGGCTGCTGCTTTGTTGCTTTGCGTTTTGAAATGCACAGACAAGACAGGACATATAGACAGTGATGTACACGCACTCGCGTGACGCTTTTGGTGTAGACTAGGGGTTAATTAACAACTCTCATAGAAAAACTGATATTGTGTCATGGCGGACTATATCTGAGTTTCACTATACCAACCGGCGCTACCTTGGCTAAAGTACAACCAACAGCTAAACAGATGCAAAATACACATATTCGCAGAATGTATTGGAAGCCCAATGTCCTCACTCTCCACACGCCTACCACCGGGCAATGTCAACGCTGATTGGCTATCGTGGCGCGTCAACGCCGAAAAGTTAAATATTTTTTAACTTTCTGCGTTCGCCGCGCTTCAAATGACGCACAGGAGATAAAGCACGTCTATCGCCCGCTGCTTGACGCCGATTTGCGAGTCTACGCACTTGTACATTGACTTTGTATGTAATCTAGACGCGCGTCATTGTGCAGTGTGTTCGCACCTCTAGGTTGGCCAAGACAACCTCCAAGACAGTACTGCTGAAGACTCATCTACATTTAGGAGCTAGTAGCTCATTTTATTTTATTGCTGTTTGGTGCTGGGCAGGTAGTGTACAGTACATACATTTGCTCAGATTTTCTGCTGCGAGGTCAATGAGAGCAGGGCCAGAGTGGGAATCATTTCCAGCATTGGAGTTTCATGACTCAGACCGGACCACTTTCGTTCAAGAACGACTATTAAAATAATGTAGCCTAATTCCAACCTTATAATGTAAGTCTGCAATAGCGCACTGTTCTATACAGTCTTGTTATTCAGTATATTTTTCTAAAATATCAGAATTTTCAAATTTATTGTGAACTTTTAGATCCTGACATTCTCACACATTCATCACAAAACGTGACCCTTTCACATTAATAAAAAAGATTTTGATTCAATACAAATATAGGGATATATTTAGCCTGGAAAGCCAGACCTGCCACTAGGCGCTGGCAAATTAAATTTGCTGCGCCTGTTGGTCAGGACACTCTCCATTGAAGCTCATTAAATATGTCAAGAAATCCTGAGCTACCAATCAAATCGTTCTTTCTGATATGGGCGGGCCAGAGCCCTGTGTATGGTGCTCTGGGGCGGACGTAACAGGATGACGACAGTGCGCCGCCAAAGCCGTGATAGTAAACAGAGATGGCTGTGGATATGTTGTTCGAGTTTGAGACGGCTTTCGCCTCGACACTTATCAATTTGGAAGACGGCATTCAAATTGTTTATGAGGAAGTAAGAGGAATGTTCTGTTTTGACAACCGACCACGGCAAAAGTTTAATTTAACAGTGAACACGCTGTTCGCTAAACGAATGGGGCTTAATACCTCACCTTATTCATTGCTCTGATTGGTTGTAGTGCTATCCAATTGTGTGCAGTGGCATTTGAAATGCACGCGTAGGTTCCGCCCCTTGAGTTGGAAAGGTCTATTGATCGTTGCCAGACCCTCTATTGTTCTAGATATGGGTCAGGATGTTCAGGCTAGGATATATTCATATACATGTTTAAAATGTTCTTCCCTTCTGCAGGAGCATTACCCAGCAAGGCAGAGCTGCTCATTGACCTAGAGATGGACCAGGAACTGGACAAACTGTGAGAGCAAACACACACACACACACACACACACACACACACACACACACACACACACACACACACACACACACACACACACACACACACACAACACCACTACAGTTTACTGTGTAATGCAAAAGTGAATCATGACAAACCAACACATTCTAAGTAATACTGAGGGCCTGCACTTACTGTTCTCCACCATACTTTTACCCATTACTTCCGCAACATTTTCTAGCTGATACACCTCCCGCACTGTTATGTGCAATAATGCAAACATTTCACAGAACGTTTGCCCTTTTCTTTCTTTCTTTCTTTCTTTCTTTCTTTCTTTCTTTCTTTCTTTCTTTCTTTCTTTCTTTCTTTCTTTCTTTCTTTCTTTCTTTCTTTCTTTCTTTCTTTCTTTCTTTCTTTCTTTCTTTCTTTCTTTCTTTCTTTCTTTCTTTCTTGTGTCCTTTTCTCTTTTCTACCATCCTCTGTTCTTCTCTTTATATCTCCATTCTTGTCCCCTGCTGTCCAGAATTGCCCAAATCTCAGTGAGTCCAGGTAGCAATAGCAGTGGCAGTGCTGTGGGGGTTCTAAGGGATGTACAGAGGAAGGCATCCCCCAGAAGGAATATACACCACAGGAGGAAGATGGAGGTTGAAAGCGATGGATCCACGGAAGAGACGGACTCCTCTGAAAACTGACAACTGTGGCTGTTTGGTACAGCAAACGATTCTTGCCCATTATTTGCATGTAAGCCCCTACAATATAGTAGTGAATAAGAGCAATGCAAAAACCCTCTGCAACTGAATACACTGTTGTCTTCTTTTTTTCTAGCATTCTGGTACAGAAAAGCAGTGAGGAATTAAGTCAAATGACAATGACAACATTAGCACTCTACAGTCCCCTCCAATAGTATTGGAACGGTGAGGCCAATTCCTTTATTTTTGCTGTAGACTGGAAACATTTGGGTTTGACACCAAACGATGAATATGAGACAATAGCTCAACATTTTAGCTTTCATTTCCAGGTATTAACATCTGGATCCGATACACAACTTAGAAGATAGCATTTTTTGAAAAGGAACGCCAAATTTTTAGGAAAGCAAAAGTATTGGAACAGATAGACTTTAAATAAATTAAAGTAAATAAACCGTAATATTTTGTCGCAAATACTTTGCTTGCAATAACCGCATCAAGCCTGTGACCCATTGACATAACCAAACTCTTCTTCTTTTGTGATGCTTTTCCAGGCTTTCACCGCAGCCTCATTCAGTTGCTGTTTGTTTTGGGGGGTTACTCCCTTCGGTCTCCTTTTTAGCAGGTAACATGCATGCTCTATAGGGTTTAAGGGGCCACTCACACTAGGGCCGCGGCCCCGTGCCAAAGCTCATTAGCATACTAAAGTCTAGAACGTTTGGCCTAGTGTGAGCACGCCAACCGTATTCCAGCACGGAACAGCCCCTTGGCCACGGCACACCTGGGAGAGGTGTGCCGTGGCCAAAGTACAGATGCTAATGAGATGACACGCGCACAAGCAAGCGCACAGGCGACGTTCCTGACGTGAATTTATTAAGGATGCATAGTCCGTTAACGTCCGCTGCCTTACTAGTCGGCACCAGAATTGCCCACCACTTGGACTTGTAGCTACATAAAATGTGTGAGAATTAACGTGTGTGTAGGCCTAGGTGTGGGCTAATAAAAGAGGGAGAGAGCTAAATAGGTGAGCGCAGAAAGCAAAGAAAAAAGGTTTTCGTGTTTACTCACGTTCGTCAGATGATTTTTTTCTTTTTCCTCCCGCAGCTGTCATAATAATGCCTTTACGCATGGCGGTTGAGACGAACCCAACACAACACACAGCGGGACTCCGCGGCCCGGTGATAAGGAAACAGTAGCTACTTTATAAAGACACTTAAAATAACGATCTCTGCCCATACAAAAAGTTCTGACTTGGATAAGGCTAGCCTACTTGATAGAGCGATCGATGTGTATAAAACCATCCGGTACGTATGGTCTGATGACGGGCCGTCATATTAATAATAAACAGCGTGCTGCACAAATATGAGACTGTCCACCGCGACCTATTACGTCAAGGCTACATTTAAAAAAAACAATAGCTTAAGGATTCTCGTTGCTCTAATGTGGAAGTGGAATATATGATTCAAATTTGGCCGGATGAAAATATTCACAAACAGTCGTATAGCCTACAAGTAGACTATACGCTCCAAATCCTAAACGCGCACGGTGACGTAGGCAAGGTGCAAATGTGCCCAGGCCACGAGCAGTGTGAGCACGGGCCTGCGGGGGGGAGTGGGGAGGGGGGGAATCGTGCTGAATCTTCCTGCAGCACGGAACAGGCCAACGGCACTAGTGTGAGTGGGCCCTAAGTCTGGAGATTGACTTGGCCAGTCTATAACCTTCCACTTATTGCCCCTGATGAACTCCTTTGTTGTTTTTGCATTTTTTTGGATCATTATCTTGCTGCATGATCAATCAATCAATTTGGTTGCATCTTTCTTTAAATTGGCAGACAAATGTTTCTGTAGACTTTTAAGTTAATTTTGCTGCTGCTATCATGTGTTACTGTGTTGTGGTCAAGATGCACCTTTACCAAAGTGATGGAAAGGCTAAAGTTTAGAGAAGGAAAGAATCTGCTCATGATCCCAAACATACAAGTTCATCTGTGAATCACAGTGGAGGCAATTTCATGGTTTGGGCTTGCATGGCTTCTTCTGAGACGGGCTCATTATTCTTCATTGATGATGTAACGCAACAGCAAAATGAACTATAAGTCTACAGAAACATTTTGTCTGCCAATTTAAGGAAAGATGCAGCCAAACCGACAGAGAGAGAGAGCTAGATAGAGAGACAGAGGGAGAGAGAGCGAGAGAGAAGAGGGAAATAAACGGGCAAAAAACATCTTATCTAGATCGATGGATCATACAACTTAGTTTAGTTAAAAATAAGTCAAACGTGTAGGGGCTTAAGCTGCGAACACAGCGCACTGGCCGCGCAGCGAGATTACATACAAAGTCAATGTACTAGCGCGTGGCCGCGCGTCCACCCAAGAATCGGCGGCCGGCGGCGGGCGCTTGCGCGGCGCGTGATCCTCCATCATGCAGCATGATAATGACCCAAAACACAACAAAGGAGTTAATCAGGGGCAAGAAGTGGAAGGTTATAGACTGGCCAAGTCAATCTCCAGACTTAAACCCTATAGAGCATGCATTTTACCTGCCAAAGAGGAGACTTAAGAGAGTAACCCCCTAACACAAACAGCAACTGAATGAGGCTGCGTTGAAAGCCTGGAAAAGCATCACAAAAGAAGAATGCCAAAGTTTGGTGATGCAAGCAAAGGATTTGCGACAAAATATTACGTTTTATTCACTTTAATTTATCTAAAGTCTATCTGTTCCAATACTTCTGCTCGCCTAAAAATTTGGTGTTCCTTTTCAAAAAATGCCATCTTCTCAGTTGTGTATCGGATCCAGATGTTAATACCTTGATGTTTCCAGTCTACAGGAAAAATAAAGGAATTGGCCTCACCGTTCCAATACTATTGGAGGGGACTGTATATTCACTTTTGATGCTACATGTAGCCCTTTAAATGCCGTGTGGTCCTGATGACGTGCACACCCCATGTCTACACGGTCAGCTGACATGCCACTGCTCTACCAACAAATGTTTCTATTCCATTCAATATTGGTTGGACGTAATATAATTAATTTAGCTAGTAATGATTAGTATAACAAGGTTAAATACAAGTAATTACACTGAAGTTTATACTCAATGACAAGTTTTTACAGATTTCCCTTAAATTCTGTAAATCCCTATTTGGAGAAGCCTTTTAATCATCAACAACAAGTAGATTTAGGTACCGTGAGCAAAACAAGGCAGGTGCTGGTTGCTGTACAGTGACAGGAATAAAATATAGGAACCTCTGTTATATATGAGATAGGGGTGGGAAAAATAATCGTTTCTCCGTTGCATCGCGATTCTCTCTCGAACGATTCCGAATCGATTCAGAAAAGTTAATAATCGATTTATTACAATTTTTTATACTAATATTCAATACTAGTATTTCCTGCGCCACTGCGCATGCACACCACACAAGTGCGAGTTGTTAAAAGTGACGACAAAAGGGCTGAGAGCAGCAAACCCATAAGACCTGCACTGGCTTTGTGTCTGTTTAGGTTTTTGTATGAGAGCTGAATTCCAAGCCATACTTTTTGCACAATGTGATGAAATGACATAGAAAATAATAGAATAGAAATGCTATAGAAACATGATTTACAAGAGTAGAAAGAAAATTAAAGTGAATCAGTTTAGTTTTTACACACTTCCATATTGTGTTGAAATGCAAGCTGCATTGATTTTTGCACTGTTAATAGAAAGTCATATTTGTGACAAGAAAAGCTTTTTCTCTAATACAATATTAGAGAAGGCAATTCATCTGTTGATTGTATTTAATGATCATCACAAAAGTAGGAAGTGATTAGCAAACTCTGAGTAGCAAACTCAGATGTGTGTATATAAATATATTTTTGAAAATCACACAAGGGTATGTACGTAAAAAAAAAATGCATCGGGATGCATTGATAATCGATTTTGAATCAAATCGTTGACCTCTGAATCGGAATCGAATCGAATCGTGAGGTGCCAAGAGATTCCCACCCCTAATATGAGATGGTATTATTGAGTTTAACTGCTGGCATTCACATGGGCAATGCTCCTTGCCGGTTCCAGTTCCAGAACCTACAGTACTGTTGAAGCGGCCGGCGTGTTCACACCTAAAATAAATTGGTTCTGAACCTGAAAAAGTGATGTCATCAAGGGGCGTGTTTAAGCTGTGAAGACAGGAAGAAGCAGGAAGGAGATGAAGGAAAAGACAATGCCCAAGGCAGCAAAAAAAAATAAACCCTACTTCCCTACTATTAAGTATGCCAGACAAAGATTTAGGATCTCCCAATTCATGCAAGTCAATTGTAGTATGCTTAAAATACATAGATGCCCCACTAACTCCAATAGCATTTTGGAGTATTCGTCTTTATTCTTGACATTTCTTGACATAATGAAAAAAATAACTTCCTTATCTAACTTGTTTACCTCCTGTGACCCTAAAACTCTTCTGTACTTTAGTATGTAGTGTAGTAAAAAGAAAGAGCATGTGATTTGGAACGCAGGGAAACTTGTAGTTTTTGCCAAATAAACGGAATGCTTGGTGGTGATTTGGGCACGAACATTGTCTCGCCTTTGTCTCCTTCCTTCTTCTTCTCATCTTCACTGCTTAGATGATGCCCCTTGATGACATCAGTGTTTCAGGTTCATAACAGACACAGGCGGGTTTCTTTGAAACAGGCGTCCTTAATGGCATGTTGCATCCACACAATGACCACGCTGTCACTCTGTCTGCACCATCTCAGCTCACATTTATCCGTTTACGGCTTAATGCAGTTAATATACTAAGAGTAAATAAACATTATACAAAACAGCACATCAGCAAATTATACAGCATTTACATGAGGACTATATTAAACAGATATTACACTTATTGGCATGTGAAATTACACACATAATACAATAAATAAAGTGCATTGTAATGGTGAAATAAAATACCTCGCTGGCCGTTGTGAAAAGAGGTTTGTTGAAAGTCATTTTTACTGTCCTTGTTACAGTCCTTATATCTTGGCCGTCTGCTTTGGCTTCAGAGGCTCACTTAATACTATATTGCTGCACTTTATGAGCGTTAGTCCACGCTTGGTCATGCTTTACCCATCAACTGAATGGAACAGTACTGACGTAAGGGAACTAGGAACAAAACATTAGTTCCGTGCGCCTACAGCACATTAACACATTTTAGTATTCACATTACAAACCAGTTCAATTACATTTTATTTATATTTTAACATTTTAAGCCAACATGAATAATTATCTTTCTATCTATTTATTACATGAATTTTAAGGATTGATTATGTTGTGTGCATTATGAAATCAAATTTATTTATGCATCGTCACAGTGACAATGTATAAATATTGTGCTTTTGCCTTTTATTTGCTTTTTATCACACTTTGTGGGTGAATATATTCCTGCTGTTTTAGATCTTTCCGTTAAAAGGGATGTCTCAACACTGGAAATGAACAAAAATATTGTGAAGAAAGTTAAATGTATTAAAAGAAGTCCAACATTGAATGCAATGGCAGATACAATTTTTATTTGATCCTCAATCTGTTGTTTTGAGCATGTTTAAGTTCAGGGACTGAACAAACAGACAGGACATTTAATTGTGATAGAATAACACCTCTTCCTGCTTGAAGACATCATGTGCCCGGCCGGGTCTGACGGTGAACCCCATTGACTTGATTGGGCCCTTCCCAACGGGTTACCAACCTAGGATTACCTACCTAGGGTTGGTCCTGGATTCAGGCACAATGAGGGCCTACCTGTCACCTGGGCGTGTGGACCACATCCTCCGCCTCCTTCCCCTCTTCAGGTGCGGCAGGATGCTCCTTTCATTCAGTTCCTCCAGCTCTTGGGCAAACTGACTGCTGCCTCAGCTGTTGTGCCTTTGGGCTAGCTTCTGCATGCTTGCAAATGTGGCTAAACGCCCTCCGCTTGTATGGTAGCAATAATAACTCAGATAGATTCATACAGTATGTATACAGGATAGATCTGTATCGTTGAGTCATGCACAGTAGATCCTGATAGTTTAGAAGCACAAAATACATAGAAAATAACTTTCAAATGGATTTCTGGACCATAAAATTATATAACTTGTTACAACGTTACTTTTGGTGATTACCTTATCCTTGGTTATTGAACATTATTGTTGCAAAACAAGTCATGACATGCTGCAAAACGACATGCAGGGGCATCGGAAATCAAGTTATTTAATGTGAGTCTAAATATAGGCCCTATCATACTTTGACATAGATATTCCCAAGTTTGAAAACAAGCTGCGGATTTAAAACTTTTTTATGTAGGATATGACTTACATTGGTCCTCATTTACTAGCAGTGCGTGTGCACAGATTCGTGCTTAAATGTGCGCACGAACGTTACACGCACAAATCGGTGATCTTCTGAGAACATATTTAGAACTTCCTCAGTCCATGCATACGCACAAATTATACATGTTTGACTCTCTTAGAAAATGTAAATACTAACTTAACTAAATGCATAGTATATTAAACACATTCATTTAAAAAGAAGGCTTGGCCTATAGAATATGTTTTTAACTGTTCATATAATAATGCATTGGCCAAATGTATTGAATAATAACCATGAAATTGATGCAATTTCATGGTTTCTAAAATATTGTATTACTATTTGTCATGATTAAAATATTTAAAAAAAAAGCTGAGTTCCCAGTCCAAGATTGCATTGCAGCATTATTAAATACTCCATATAACAGTTTAGTTTATTTATTATTTACACTGGTTTGATTGTTTCGCTTTGATATCAAACCATACACTGTAAACAATTGCTGTAAATTTACAGCAGG
Organism: Ammodytes dubius; assembly: GCA_026122265.1. Classification (NCBI taxonomy): domain Eukaryota; kingdom Metazoa; phylum Chordata; class Actinopteri; order Uranoscopiformes; family Ammodytidae; genus Ammodytes; species Ammodytes dubius. The sequence goes on from CM047513.1 coordinate 23,603,101, forward strand.
ATTTCAACAGCATTAACCTGTTATTTATAAAAACAGCATTTAACTGTTAAAATTAAAGGCAGTCTGTTAAATTACAGTCCTTTGCTGTTATGTTACGGAACGGTAATGTTTTTCAAAAATACTGAACTTTCCTGTTAATTTACCATCAAACTTGGAAGGGACAACTTGACGTGAGCTGTCTGCACATGTGAAGCTCATACAATTTTCTTCATTAATCCTCATCCATCCACATCTTAACTAATAAGTGTTGTTTAATGTATATCCTCTGGTTAAGTTTACTTAAAGTTGAGTTATATCTACTTGGAAATGGAAATTGCAGTTAACATAATTAAACCAAGTTAGTCTTACTTAACTGAAGAGTTGTGTTTACTCAGTAGAATGAAGGAAACAGATTGCCTTAGATAAATCAAGTAAGCACAACAAAGTGTATTGTAGAGACGCCCCCTTTCCCACAATGACTTGCACTGGACTAAACGTTTGTTATGTTGCTATTTGCACCCTCAGTAAAGGGGATGTTGCATTCCATTACCTCACTATGCATTTTGTTTAAATAAAACATTTCTGTGTGAACTAACTGTTATTTTTGGTTATAACAAACGGTTTGTGGAACTCTTAAACAAGATCCCTAGTTCAACTCAGGAGACAATTTACGATAGAAATGAATCATTCTATTGAACTTGATATATTGTAAAACGTGTCTTGAAGTAACAAACAGAAGCTGCTCTCTGTGTTTAGCATTTGAACAAATAGGGGACATATTAAACTTATATAGGGTTGAAACACATCTGCCCAATGAAATATAACATCCCCTTCGCTCACGGTGCAAACAGCAACATAACAACATAACAAACATTTAGTCCAGGTTCATCCCTTTTTTCATTAACAGTATAATCCTGTCAATTTTAGTGACAGTCAAATAATGTTAATTTAACAGTAAGAAAATGGCAACCCTGCTGCCAGTTGATTACTGTTTTTTACTGAAAAAACAGGTTCATACAGTTTTCTTCATTAACAGCATAATCCTGTCAATTTTAGTGACAGTCATATAATGTTAATTTAACAGTAAGAAAATGGCAACCCTGCTGCCAGTTGATAAATGTTTTTTTACAGGGAAATTTCTTACAGTGTATCTCAGACGATACAACGTTTAACATTTACCACGTAACTACTGCTAGACTGATTAGTCAATTCAAAGATGGTTCATAACAGCAATAGTTAGATATATGAAGTGTTGAAAATAACAACAAAAGGTTCATCATAAGTTTCCAGGTCTGATCTTTGAAAATGTCTAGCATTTTATTAGCCACGTTAGCAGTATGGGTTTACAGATGTCAATGTCCGTAAATCGACAAACATTTTTGTTCAGACAGAAATATCTTGAAAAATATTAGAGACTAATGAAATTTTGTTGACATCAATGGACCCCAATGGAGGAATCCCAATAACTTTGGTGATCCCCAATTCTTGGAAATCCCCTGGCATTACTGTGCCTACATACAGCCTCATCGAGCTGCTCACATGGTTGACTTTTTATACATGGGTATGGACTCAGATGTAATCTGCTACCAAAACTGTCACTTACTAAGGATTATTCTTTTCAACACAGGTGTCGAGTAAAACAATTGATGATATAGACGTTCTGTCATTAAATAAACTCCAGTCGAGATTTTTATATAATTGTACATCCAATATGTATGTATAAGTTATTTACGGACATAATATCAGATATGTGTTTGCGTACTTACGCACATGTTACGTATGTTACATTAGTTCTCACTGTATGGAGCATATTATCTGACAATATCTATAGAGGAATTCATACTATGACAAGGCAAGAGGAAGGAATAGCTTGCTTTATCACTGGATGATGCTATTAAAAGAAAGCCACCATGCAAGTCCTCTGTTTAAGATATATATCTGTGGTCTAGTTTGTGGTGTAAGACCAGGCTTACATGCACATAGTGAGTATTCAGTACATTGTTTGATTGGAGGACAGATGTTATTCAATGAAGATATCTTCAGTGGGACAAGAGTAGCCAATGTTTTCCTTGTAATACTGCTGGAAGGCCCTCCTGTGGGACACCAGAAAATAGATTTAGAAAATGAAATGTCAAAACAGATAATAACAATTTAAAAAAAAAATAGCAAACATCTTTTTATTTGTATTATCATCTAACAGTGTCTGGTTTGCCTAGAGTCCTGTATATTCACAAATAGACATGGCTAAAAGGACATGTTGTGTGTCACTTTGGTAAAAAGCAATATAGTATGATACTATTTGCTTGACTAATGCAAAATTGACCGAATATTCGTTATAAATATTCAATGGTAAAAATGTTGCATTTGAAAGAAAACAATTCCAATGCAATATGTCTTACCCTACTGACTCTGCTAAAGGATGCAATGTCCCATCTGCCATCATCACATGACAGGCAAAGCGTTGTTGGTCAGGGTGCTTGGTGATGAAGCCAAAATACCTGCAGTGCAATAACCAGCATAGCTCAGGAAACCAAAAGTTTTTTCTAACAAATATTTACTAATGCAAAAATTTGGGATTTACTACGAAGCATACTCAACAGAGCCTGGTTTTTACTGCATTAGCTGGCTCGACAAAACCTAAACCACAGATAATGGTTATTACAACAGTGGTTATCAACTAGATTTGTTAACCCAGGTGTTCTTCTGCAGGCTATGTGTTCAAAAACCCCAGTCAGATTTTTTTCATATAAAAAGGGAGAAGCTATGCCCATCTATTACCAACTTAATTTAGCACTACCTCCTCCTGTGATAAGAATATCCCCAGGTACACCAGAATCTAATCTCTAATCTCTGGCAGTTAGATTCAAATCGGCAGTTCATTAATGTGCATTGTCCTGAAACAAATAAATAAATGAAATAAAATAAAATAAGTTAGATTCATAAAGATAAGAATATTTTAACAATCAATATATAGGCACCCTATGTGTAATTGACTATATGTTGATTGTCAACTAATCTATAAATGACAATCAACAATTCAATTTAGCATTAGTAGACAGTAGTTAGGACTATCAAATTAAAGTGAAAACAGTTGAAAACAGTAGACATTCTACAAACTATTAACAGAGCAACATAGAGAAAAGTTTTGTAGATGACTGTTGATTGTCCAATAATCTATACAGGACTGTCAACAAACTATCAGTCGATATTCAATTTAGCATTAGTACACAGTAGTTAGGACTATCAAATTAAAGTGAAAACAGTTGAGAACAGTAGACAGTCTACAAACTAGTAACAGTACAACATAGAGACACGTTTTGCTCAACAGATAAGTAACACTGGATGACCGCAAAGTAAAGTTAAAAAATATAGGCAGCATATCTGAGCAGGAAAGCACATTTATTTGAAGAACATTTAATTTTTTCAGTAGTTACACAACAAGTAGGTAATTTTAGGACGATTTGTCGATTAAGAAGAAGAATTGCCTAAATGACACCTAAATAAATAAATGTATTTGTTTTATTGTCTTTTTTTTAGGTATTGATGGTACTTGATTTGTACCTACTTGTTGTGTAACTACTGAAACAAATAAAAATGTCTTCAAATTAATGTGCTTTCCTGCTCAGATATGCAGCCTATATTTTTTTAACTTTACTTTGCGGTCATCCAGTGTTACTTATCACTTGAGCAAAATGTGTCTCTATTTTGAATACCACAAACCCAACTGTGACAAAAGGTACACTTTAATTAGTATAATGCATTTCTCATTCAAATGTGAAAATGGATTATGTCAAATGAATGTAGTTGGACTCACTTGCTGTGCTTAGGATGACAGCCACAGAAGGAAATGTTCTTCAACTGGAAGAAATTTGAACATTGGTCCCCCTTACAAAGACAGACAGAGATTTTTTTTCATCAACCTGCTAGGGACTGCAGATGAAATTTTGCCCATATGGCTAAATCTGGCATGATCTCATGATGGACTCTGATGCCCATGTTAATTCATGTGCTTTGTCCCTTTTAAATAAAGAAATCTGAAAAATGCATATAAAGGATTTAACCCTAGAACACTAACCCGGGTGAATTTCACCCGCATGATTGTGATTTAATTAGTGGCGGGCCGTTCCCGTGTGACGGGTCTGATCTCGGCGTCGGCGTCAGGAATATATGGCCCTATATGATCAGGCGGCGAGCCTCTTGAGTTCACGCGGTTAACCGCCGCCTCCGTTGAGGCGGCCGGCGGCGGCTGCGGTGAATGTGACCCAATATGACCAAGCGGCGAGCCTCCTGCGTTCACGCGGCCAACCGCCGCAGGGGGCCAGTGCGGTGTGTTCCCAGCTTAAATATTTTCATCTTCTGCGTTCACCGCATATGTTGGCCATTATTTATTTATTTAGGAATTTCTTGTAAACAAATTTGCTAATTTTTCACAATTTATACAGCATTTTTATAGGTTCCGCCAATGATACCTTTTTTCAGTTTAGGAGACGTTGTATAGGTGGAAATAAAGGAAAAGTACTTCAAGTTTCCATGCATTGTTGTACTTTAATATATTTTGACTAGATATCGGGTGAAATACACCCAGCATTAGTAATGCTGTAGCTATTTTTAGCGTTAGTGTTCTGGGGTCAAATGGAGCTGTGTAAGGCTGCCAAATATGTATAAATCCATAAATATGTTTTCAAATATTTTTATAATGGACATTGCAATTTTTTGTGAAACTTGCTGTTTGTACTGATTGCAACTGTAGAGCAAAAATACAGCAAACTCTCTTGTTTCCAACATGCTTCAGGTTTTTCCATCAAATGGATTTGAAAAGACGTGACACTCAAGAAGGTAGGAAGGGAAGTAGGTGGATAGATAAAGTAGTGCACGTACCCTCTGAGCAGAGTGACACTGGTCCTGGACACTGATCTTCACACCCTTCACACTGACCTCCATCACACAAGCTGAGGGAGGCTCACTTGCTAACCGCCTGTTACACGCCACCTGATAGATAGATAGATAGATAGATAGATAGATAGATAGATAGATAGATAGATAGATAGATAGATAGATAGATAGATAGATAGATAGATAAATAGATAGATAGATTTTTTTTATTAACCTTTATTTATACAGGTAAAATCTCATTGAGACCCAGGGTCTCATTTACAAGAGATACCTGTTCAGGTAGGCATCAGCAGCAACACAAAGTTACAGACTAACTAAACATACAGGAGACACAACACAGAACACAAACGGTAAAATAACGCAGTACAAAGGGCAAAGAACAAATTAAGAACAAGTTAAGTTATGTACAAGTGCAGACCCCCACGGACTGTCTCAACAGCCTTCCTACTAGCAGTCTAAAATCCCCTAAAGAAATAAAACTGGACAGCTTCAGCCTCTGCTGGAGCTTGTTCCAGGTTGCAGGCGCAGCGTAGGAAAATGCCTTCTTGCCCAGTTCAGTACGGACTGACGGGATGGCAAATGAGATGAAGTCCAGGGACCGGAGGCTGTGATCGGACTGTTTCCGTGCCAGATACATTGACAAATAAGAGGGGAGCAGTCCGATAATGGATTTATAGATAAAAAGATACCAGTGAGTGGTTCTGCGCATGGAGAGTGAAGACCAGTTTGTGAGAGAGTACAATGTACAGTGATGTGTAAGGGGTTTACAATCAGTAATGAATCTCAAGGCCCCGTGATATGCGGCATCCAGCAGTTGCAGGGAGTGAGCAGAGGCATTCATATATACAATAGATAGATAGATAGATAGATAGATAGATAGATAGATAGATAGATAGATAGATAGATAGATAGATAGATAGATAGATAGATAGATAGATAGATAGATAGATAGATAGATAGATAGATAGATTATGAAAATGCAACAAAGGGAGATTTTACAGCTTTTTTTCCTGTCTGCACCACATTGGACCAGGGTAGTCCCATGCCTCAGTCAGGTAGACACTCACTGCGATTCACTTTTATTTAGTTCTTACACAAAGTGATCAACAGCTGGATTACTACAATATCACTGGTGATCAGCTTTTATGGTGTAGTTCTGCTGTACACTATCTGTGTTAATGTACCTTTTGCATCGCAGCACACAGCACGTCATTGCCTTTGTGGACGGGGACCTGAACCGAACCCAGGAATCGCACCAGAAACTGTTGTATCCAATCATCTTTCTGGACTGCTAGAAGAGAGGACAACAAAGAAAAATTTGAAACAAATAAAATGTTTTGGAAGATGTGTTATGATCCGTCCATGTCCCTTTGTTCTCCTGACTTCCCTACCCTCATGTTACTGTCCCCATTGTGCTGTTTGACTCCTGTGTGTCTGGGGGGGTGGGGGAGGGGTTAGGGCAGCATGGCGTGGGCTTAGCCATGACTCACTGAAACACCTGTTGGCATTAGTGAAAGGTTTATGTATCCCCCTTGTCAGAAATGGTTATGCCACACTTTTTGCACCAACCCTACCATCTGAGAGTGTGGATAAGGATACGTTTTACCAATCACTTGACAAAGTTCTTGGTCGGATCCCTGAGACTGATAAGATTATTTTGCTTGGGGAATTTAATGCTTGAGGGGGACAGAACAACAGGGTATGGGATGGAGTACTTGGCAAAAATGGTATTGGTCAGATTAATGCAAATGGCATGAGCACAACTTGACGATAACTAATACACTTTTCCAACAGAAGAACAAAACAAATACAAAACTTGTTGGATGCACCCTCGCTCAAAACACTGGCACCTGATTGAGTATGTCATTGTTAGACGATGTGACATCAGTGATGTAATCATCACCCGTGCCATGAAGGGTCCAGACTGCTGGATAGATCATTGTATGATTGTGGCTAAGAAACACATGACAGTACGCACTCCCATGTGGCGTAAAGGAAATAATAGGAGGCGGCTGAATTGCACCCGCCTTCAGAACGAGCATGTCAGGAATGGATGATGGCTCTGAAGGCCTAGGTATAAAAGGAACGGCCCGCCACTAATTAAATCACTATTAGCACACAAGTGTATTAAAGTAGACTTAAACAGATTGAAAGTATGTTAATATTGCGGTTGGAGGTTGGTGTGTTTCATCATGTCTGGCAAGTTGTTACACATAAACAATGAAGTTGATGATCAGTGCAAACTGTAGGGATATGGTATGTAGAATGCACGATGTAAGAGTTGCATGAGTGTAAGAGATGACTACCTTGTAACTACTCTAAGCTTTGCTTTGAATGGTTTTTCACTTCCATGTGTCACAATGAATATAATAAAATGGCAGCATTTATCTTAAATATTGGTTTTCTACAAGTAAATGTGTACTGCACTATAGATTCAATGTCAGTATACTTTGCATTAGCATATTTGAAATGCTTTAAGTATATTTAAACACTAGTGAACTATATTGGTAAGTGGTAGTACCAAATAATACCTAAAAATATGTATTTACTTTATATAAGCATACCTTAAATGCAACTTTGAAGATATTAAGTACAACTTAAGTGGTTTCAATTTAACACAACTTAAATAACCTAAATATACCAGAGAAAAATAAACAAGTATATTTATTTTCACTTGGGTCTGTCTGGCACATTTTGTAGAATTGACAATAAAGCATGACTTTGACAACGATGAGTGCAAACCTCCTCTGTGACTGTGAGTAATCATAACATGATGGAGATCCTATATTTTTAGTTTATTTATTTCAAGTTTACCTTTGTTATTATCTTTGGCCACCCCGACAGCGTAGAATGCAGGGAATATGCCAGTAGCTCCAGTCCTCATGTTGTAACCCTGACACCAGAGGTCCTCAGACTGCTTCAGCATCAACACTGGGTCATCCATCTCTAGGTATAGCTCATCTGCATGACGAGGCACAAACCTAAAAATGAGCATAATACATTTACAGATTTAAGTCTAATGGGTATATTTGGATAAGTCAGAATTAATTTGTGTTCATTTGTGTTAACCTGTAAACAGCTCTGTGGCTCTGCTGTCTCTCCACCCCATCCAAAACACAGGAGAACACACCATGTGACCCAGCACCTAAATGATACAGCATTGATATTATACTCATAATCAAGAACCTTATAGTTTAAAAGTAAACCCAAATTGCCATCCTACGAACATTTGTTGAGTGTGTGTAGGATTTGGAAATATTTGACTTAATATTTGACTCTATTATAGGGAAGTGCGATGCAGACACTCTAAAATACCTACAGGAAGCAACTTTAATTGATGTTACAGGAGCCTGCTTATTAATTTATACTTATACCACCAGACTTTTTTATGTCAAATTAATATTTGGAAAATATACAAACCAGTGGCATTGAAATGAATTCTGTTGTTGGCAAAGAGGTTGGGAAGTTTCCTGCTTCTGATAGCTCCGATCATTTGTCCACTAAACTCATCTTCCTTCCTGGTTCCTTCTTCTGTCGTGGTTGATGTTACCTTAGACTGTCTGCAAAATCTTGCCACAACTTCCCTTCTCCTCTGCACTTCCTCCTCCCTCCTCATTTTCACATCCTCTTCCCTTCTCTTCTTCATCTCTTCATCCTTCTTGCTTCTCTTTTCTTCCTCTTTCCTTTTCTCTAGCAGAGAATCAGAAAAAACAAGGAAAGTTTCAACTGATAGCCGCAGAACGATGCAAACAGAGACAGACGTGGGTTAAATTTCATCCCCAGACAATCTGTCCTGAAGCTACAAATACACTGAATTCTGTTGTTTGTCTCATGCAATGACAATAAGGGAATCGTTTTCTTCATATTACAAAGTTTGGTGCTTAAACTATTATCTTTTCAGTATAGTTCCACAGATAGGGCTTTCACACCGGCAAGGATCTGTGCCGGTTCCAGTTCAAGAACCTTTTGACGGCCGGCATGTTTACACCTAAAAATAAATTGGTTCTGAACCTGAAAAGTAGGTTCTCAGCTGGAATATTTTTGGAGCAGTCCTCCTCTTTCCCTGTTCATTCTGGACTGTAGAACTAGAATGGGAATCAATTACTGATTAGCGCTTTGATCACTTCCCATAACTTGCAAGGGAATTCATTTGGGACATCCTTTAATTAGATATACAAACTGAAAAATTAATTTGACATTAAAATAAGAAAGAGGATATTATTACAGGAAAAGTATATGTTTCTCTTAGTAATCTGTATCATTACCTTTCTTCCTTGCTTGGTCTCTTCTTTTCCTTTCCTCCTCATACTCGGGGTCTTCTTCCTCATTGGCTGACTGATAGACTGTCTCTGCATCGCTGTCATCATTGTGGTCATTGTAACGGTGCAAGCAGTCCTTAAGGCTGACCAACTCCAATCGAGCATGGTCATAGTTTAACCCTGCTTTGGCTTCACTCTGTTGTACAGTCTGAGAAGCTGCACAATCTCCCCAAGTGACAGCGGCCGTGCAATGAGCCTCAGAGTTATTGTTACCTTTTTCTCCCCCTGTGTCCATCTCTGACTTGCTGCAGTCCATCTGTATTTTTTCATTTCCTGCAAGGCAGTGTGTTGGACCACTCTGGGACTTCATGCAGGGAGTCCATTCTCCCTCCCCCTCTTCCTCGCGGATGTCAGGGTTGTTTTGACGGGATAGAGAGGGATGCATGGGCCCTGGTGGAGGGCCCTCTGTGTCTGAGCTGAGAGACATTTTGATAGTCCCTCCCTCGCAGCAGGACTGAGAGAGGACAGGGGGGTTGCCCTGGGTCCTGTTATGGTTTTGCCCTTAGAACACAAAAAATGGACAGTGGTGAAAGAAATAGTAATTTTCAAACCGCTTGCAAAGAGTTGAAGCAGAGCCGGCCCAAGCCTTCATGTGGCCCTAAGCAGAATATGATCAGGGGGCCCTCTCCAATGATAGTCAGCCCAAATGATTGACCTTTGTTAAATGCCATTCACACACCCAATGTTTTTCTGTTTAGTGCCTCCAATGTGCAGCTGGGTGAAAATAGTGAAGATAAATAGAAAATAATAGATAAATCTAGATTTGTTTGAGCTTTTTAAAGTGAAATGCATGAATCTGGTGCACTTTGATAGGAAAATGAAGAGGCTAAAGCTGATGAATTTTGTGTGAACAAATAATTTGGAGACACTGGGTCGGATGAATTAGAAGTTATTGAAGAAAGACACGTTGATTTTCCATATTTTTTTAAATTTAAGATAAAATATTATGGAGGGTCCTCTGGGTTGGGCTTGGAGCTCTTTTTCTTTAAGGGACATATTTCTCTGTAATATAATGAATGCATTTAAATACAGTGAGAGGAACGAAACAGCTATCTTTTTTTTTCACAGACAAGGCTGGAATAGGCTATAGAGTCTATAGCCTATTTCAGACTATACACAGTGCATGGGCAACTGAGGGAAGCCCCATTTCAAAATGTTTTTAAATAAATTCAATACACAATGTGAATGGATGTGAATGTGACGTGATCAGTTAACCTTGGATTACCTCCCAGATGAACTGTTTAAATTATTAGGCTCTTAATTATCGAGACCAAAACATTGTAGTCCTTTCTTTGTATGATAACTTAAATTTGCACAATATGATGTTAATATCAAACACAAACAAAAAAGCAACCGCTTAGTTTGCTTATGCCTCAGGCCGGCTCTGAGTTGAAGGTCATAACAATGGCCATAATTTACTAATAATTGTGTGGAAATGTTCTTACTACGCAAAAAGAGATTGATTATACAATTTCATCGTCGGGTTTAAGACACCTGCGTAGTGCGTACCAGACAATGTTGTTCCTAAAGCATTGCGTATGTTAGTAAATCAGAACCCTTCTAAACCGACGGGCACATATCCGCTCTATGCGATCAGCATACTGAAATACATTTGCCAAGGCGTATCCGGTTTATATAGTTTGTTGGGAGGAGCTTGGCCCTTAAAGTAAAAAAGAAACGTTTCACACCTGAAGAAATACAAACAGCTGTGTCCGAGATGGAAGACAGAGAAGTGTTTCCTCCGTGGTGACGATTGTAACAGAAAATAAAGAAAAAAAGTCGTTTAAATATCCGATATTAAATTTGAAGCAAAAAAAAAGAGTTTAAAGAAAAAAGTGAACCAGTTGAGGCAGGGGGCACCTGATCTGTCAGCACAAAAGTTAAAGCAGCTCCGAGTAACATTTAAATATCTTTTTAACAGCCTCATGTTTCCTCTCATAATCATAAATGACCTTTAACACCAAACGAGACCATCAGTGCAAAGAAAGACGTTTTTATATAGTTTTTATTACTGCTTTTGGTCTGGTTGTACACCCAGTCCGATTTTCGGTTCGCTCGTTCAGGCTCTATGGTCACATATCCGTATTGGTCGCAGATTTCAGTGTGGCGCTGCAACGCGATTTGAGAAGCCTATCCCTCCAGGTGAGGGAAGGGGAGTGGGAGCCTTGTTTGAGACAGTTATTTGTCGTCATAATGACTGATAATGGGGCTGAACCATCAAAGAAAAAAAAGAAAATGCAATGAAGAAAAGCTAAAAGGGAGAGTGATAGGCGGGCGGGAGGGCGTTGCCAAGCAACGTATATACACAATTTCACGGGAGCGAATTAGACTGCAGTGTTTACTCTTAAATGAATGAGCGGTAAAACAAAGTTTACTTTGCCTCACCAGCATCATCAGGGGCCTCATTTATAACGGTGTGCGTAGAAACCATCCTAAAACATTGCGTCCGCACAAAGCCAAAAACGTGCTGCGCAAAAAAAATTCAGATTTATAAAACTGTGCGGCGCACACCTGCACGCAATCTTCCCTTTATAAATACCCAATTGTGAATTGTGCGCAGACGATCTCCACCCCGTGTCCTCCCACTTCACCTCCCAGTTTCATCCCACAATCTACCATAAATGGCGAATGCTAAATAGCTCCTGAATATGGTGACGCTCTTAATAAGCATGGAATTTTGACTGACATGAGGAAAAAAGGGAGGCAACCGGCCAAGAAAGCGACTGGGAAGGAAGAAAGCCTGTGACGTGCATGTGCTGCAGTAACTGGCACACAAACACAGACACACGCGCTGATCACATATCATGATTGGCACATTCGTTATAGTCTTTGTAAAGCAGTTTCGCCCAACTTTGTACTGTATGCAATATCACGTATTAGCGAACCTGTAGGACTATATGTAGGCCTATATAAAATGTGTTGTGAGAAGTGAAATAATGCATTAGCCTGTAGTATATTCCAAAGCATTGTTTATCTCCCGTGAGATCCACACATTTCCAACAACGTCAGATTATAGTTTAATCTTCCAGGGTGAATTGTTATGGGAAAGAGATGCATGTAATGATTTGCTAAATTCACAACATGATTTTATCTAACGAAATATATAGTTCTAATTAATATCTGTTGGGCTTAACTTTGTACAAAACTACTTTTTACACACCTCTTAAAATTTGCTCTCCCGCTGGCCACTCACGGTAACACCTCCCGACGTTTGGGATATTATTATAGAGTAGCGCTATAAGATTCAATTTATAAAATATATCCAAAACATGTAGACTTAGGCTACTTGATAAGTAATTCAACCTACATCACAACTGCATGCCATAGACTACAGTAGCCATATATTCGCAACTATAAGCTTATACATTTTATTGACTAAATATATTGGGTGCCAAGCATTTCACAGTCATTTGTCTGTGTTTTTCTGATGACAGAGCTTTATTTCGTGGTGTTGCCATTGAGTGTCGCTGATTCCCCGAGTCAGGAAAACCTTGCGGTAGCTCTACGCATGGTCGAAAGTTGGCGTAGGAATACGCACACTTCTCCGCAAATAACGTTTTTATAAATACCAACGTTTGCAACCGCACATTTTCCCCGCACATTTCTGGCCGTCTACGCAAGGTTTTTGTGCGCCGCAAGCTTTGTAAATGAGGCCCCTGATGACCATTATTCATCTGAAATAGTCATTATTTACAACAACATAAACACATTACCTCATCGTGATCCATACTAACTGCCGTCTCTCGTTCATTCGCTTTGTGTGAGGACACGGACTCTTTCAGCTCCGTGAGAGGTGACACTGCATCAACTCATTGCAATCAGGTGTGTGTAGCACTGACTGGCATTAGTTGATGCTGTGTCACTAACCACTCTCACAGAGCCGAAAAGAGTCCGGTGCCCTCACACTTTCAACACACGGACATGCACTATATTGCTTCCTGATCATTTGAATCTCGCACGCCCAGCTTCACGACAGCTGGCGTCGTAAAAATACTACCGCTTTTGTCCAAAGGGGCCGCCAACGTGCCATGTTACTCGTAGTGGCTTTAATGAGTGGCATATTGCCAATCTATCAACATATTAGGGGGAAAGTGGTGAAGCAAGGAATGTTAATTTTCATTTTATTATCATTTTCAAAAGAATCAACGTCCACAATGAAATCAGAACAAAAAGTTCGAAAGAAAATAGCAAAAAAAAAAAAAAACATATTATCATAGTCCACAAGCGCCACAATAAAAGTGATTTTCCAGATAAAAGCCAACCAAAACATTACTTCTGGAGATTTGCTGACCATTTGCCACCACCATTCGTCACTTGGGAGAAGGTTCTTTTAGTGGTAGGCAGACTTCAATTTTTGCCCAAACATGGTGGTTTTGGTTATGACCAAACAGTTCAATTTTGGACTAATCTGTCCACAGAATAGACTTTCAGAAGACTTCAGATATCTCTAGGTGCTCGCTGGCAAAGTTGTGACAAGCAGTTTTGTTCTTTTTTGAGAGCAGAGGCTTCTTCAGCAACCCTTCCATGAAAGCCATGTTGACTGAGTTCTCTTCTTATTGTGGAACCATGCACATCTGTCCCAGATGCTGAAAGAGAGGTCTTCAAATCACTAGATGTAATAACTAACTTGTATGTTCATGTAAACAGACTAGTATTAATTTGTTTGTACCTTGACATGTTTCGACTACTTCCTGCAGTCTTCTTCAGAAGCGTCAGCTGTTGCTGTGACGCGTGTTGTGTCAGCTGATGTTATAGACGACCAGACGTCCCGCCAGAAGAGGCGGGACGGCTGGTCCTCTGCTGTGGACGGACGGACAGCAGAAGACTGCAGGAAGTAGTCGAAACATGTCAAGGTACAAACAAATTAATACTAGTCTGTTTACATGAACATACAAGTTAATTCATCAAGTTAGACTAAATGAACCTTTTTGAGTCACTAGATGTAATGTTTGGGTTGGCTTTTACTTGAAAAATCACATTTCTTTTGCCGCTTGTGGATATTTTTGAAGGAAGTCCACCTCTAGGCAGATGTTCAGTCACTCTTAGAGCTCTCCATTTGTAGATAATCTGCCTCATGGTGAACCGATGGAACTCATTTTTTTTTAAATTAATTTATAGCTTTCCCCAGACAAATGTGCAACATCACAACTCTCTTCCTAAGATCCTCTGAGATTTGCTTTCCTCTTGGCATGTCTTACCTGTATGGGTTAACTTTGGTGAGCCTAAATTGACCTGATTTGATTTGTTTTATCTAGTGCTGCCCAATTTCTTCCCTAAAGATATCTCATTACATTGGTCCATTTCATCACTCAATTTGGCCCACCTGATTGTGTTTACTTGCTCAATTTATGTAATGCAGCTCAGGGTTCACTTACTTGTGCACATACAAAAGTTGCCAAATAATTAGTTTTATTTGAGTCTTTCTGAAAAAAAATCCAGAAAATAAATGTTGAATTGATAAACACACACCTGTTATTTAATATAAAAAATGCTGGTATTGATACAAATTAATTGATAATGGTTAAACTAAATTACATTCCAAAAGGCTCAAGGGGTTAAAATACTTTCAAGCAGCACTGTACGTGATAAGTTGCCAATTCATGAGCGGACAATAATGGAGTCTGAATAAATTCAGCATTCCTGCAAAAGGTCATTCATGAATGAGATCATTCTTAGTTACTGCTGAACATGTAACTAAGCATTCGACTAAATTTGACAAAATTGTTTGATTAAATGAAAATTGTGGGAGCTTTGCAGGTTCTGAATTGTACTTCATGATTCTGAAAAATGGACCATTATGTAATCCATGGCATTTCCATCATTGAAGATATAGGCTACTAAATAGAGCTGAAGCCCTAACAGCTTATAACTTGTTGCTATGGTGCTATCGGCGGTGAGTGCAGTGTGTTCGCACCTTAAGAGAGCCTATGCAGGCTTGACTAGAGTCGGCCTTGATAAGAAAAGGCTCAACTGCGTTATTGGAAACACTTAAGGCTTCATTAGCAGGTGACGCTATTATCAGCCTGGCTTTTTCAGGTGAGCTAGCCTTTCGTTTTTTTCCCCCAAAGCATTTCCTTGTGGATTTGTTAACAGAAAGTACTTTTTTTGTTGCTATCTCACAAGGGAAGACTGCAGATAAAATAAATATAGTAAGATAATAAACAAATTGAAGACCTCACACTAAAGGTGGGTTAATTACCTTGGTCCAGGGTCTTGTCCTGGTTTCTTGGTGCTACAGGAGTACGTGGGACCACCATGGCTGTCAGATAAACTTCTTTATTTGACAGCATGTTATATGGTTTGAATCCCCCTCCTCTGTTACCTCCTTTTGCACCTTCTTTTCCTTTCCCATTAGCCCCCTTGTTTTTCAGTCCATTTGCTTCTCTTGGTCTCTGATGTCCATTCCTCTCATTCTCCTTCCCCTTGGAATCTTCACACAGTCTTCCTCCTCTTCTATCTTCCTTCCCTGCACTCACTCCAACTTTTCTTCTGATGTCACCCAGGCTCCTTTCTCTCATTGTTTTTGCTCCATTTCCTCCCCCTCTTCCTACTCCTTTCCTTGGTCCTCCTTGTTGTTTGTTGTTCCTCTGTGTATTGGAGGAATGTGTATGTGTTGCCCCATACACCTGTCTATCCCGTGCCAGAGGCAAAACTGCTGCGGTGGTGGTAGCGGTGTTGCCCCTGGCTCCATTGGTAATGGGTGGTCTTGTGGCTGGCTGACACGTGCTGTGCAGGACTTTGTCCTCCGCTTTTGATTGGATATCTGGTGGTGCTAGATCCCCTTAAAACACACACACCACACACACACACACACACACACGCACACACACACACACACACACACACACACACACACACACACACACACACACACACATGCGAAAAGGAACAGAAGTTTAAGATTATGTATTAGGTAACCAAGTGTAGGAATAAGGATTATCCAAGTAGTCTATCACAGGCAGATTTAGCTGGATAATAGTTATAGTCATTTCAAATTGTTCCAAGAACATACCCAGTAAACATCAAGAAAAAATCCAAGCCTCTGGTCTTTAAAAAAAGGTGACTTGACTTTATTACATCTGGCACATTGTAACTACAATAAGATTAACATGTTTTTTTTAAACACACTGACTTCATGCCTCCACTCTGAGCTGACAAACTCAGAGTTGACAAACTCAGAGTTCTCAGCAAACTCAGAGTTCTCAGCTGGTAACAAAAAATAGTTGTTTTTTCTTGAGAACCGTGATGTCATCAAGGGGTGTGTTAAGTCTGTGAAGACGGGAAGAAGACGAAAGCAGAAACAATGTCCAGGCAGCAGAAAATAAAAACTTGCAGTGTGCTGCCGAGGAAAAAAAATACTTGGTGGAGATTTATTCTGGTTCCCCACAAAAAGCAACAAATATGCCTGTCGTTCCTATTGCACTGCCAGCCTCTCCAGGGGGTTGGACGCTCAAGCAGCACTGCAGACACCGTGCTCAGTTTGGGAATGAAGTAGAGCTATGGATAACCAGGGCTGTCTTTCATTTAGAAAAATGTAACTAATGTTTAATTTTTTTAATCACATTAGGATTCATTGGATCGCTCTTTTGAGTTCCTTCCTTCTGTAAAGGTGCGAACACACTGCACTCGCCGCGTGGCAAGATTACATACAAAGTCAATGTACTATCGCATGGCCGCGCGTCCACCCAAGAATCGGCGTCCAGCGGCGGGAGTTTCCGCATATGTTCGGCGGCGAACGCAGAAGATGAAAATATTGATATTTTCGGCGTCGCCACGCCGCGATAGCCAATCAGCGTTGAGATTGCAAATATGTGTATTTTGCATCTGTTTAGCTGTTGGTTGTACTTTAGCCAAGGTAGCGCCGGTTAGCATAGTGAAACTCACCCAGCTGTGTGCTCTTACAGAGGGTAATATGAACCCAAACTTGACGGCAGTGTCCGTGTGGAATTCCAATATAGTACAGCGAAGCACCGGTGTTGTCCTCCGCCAGACCCGGCGCACTTTCACTTTCAGGTAGGCTGATGTCTGCCTTTATTTTTGCCGCTGAGCACACACTGCTGTTGTTAATGTGTTTAGTATGTTGCTGAATTGCTGTTAATGTGTGTGTGTATTTGCGATCAGGGTGCGTCTTCATGCTGATTTAATGCTATTTGTGACATGACTGCCGCTGGTTACACAGTGTACCTACATCTGTCTTTTTTTGGCACAGCTGGACCATGTTGTTGTTGTTGTTGCACCGTAAGTGTGATGGGTCTGATCTCAGAAACGGCGTCAGGCGTCAGGCATCACCAGGCATATATGGCCCAATATGATCAAGCGGCGAGCAACTCCTCATTTACAATTCCTCAACTTTCAAAAGATGCTTTGGCTGCTCAGATCACTGCAAACAGGCTGCTCGCTGTCTATGCGGGTGTACATTGAAAATTAATGGCAGGACTTCCGGTTCAGCATGAAGACGGAGTAGGCAGGCGAATCGTTCCAGAACAACTTTCACTTTAATTTCCATTTTATGGAGCTACAGCTTACTTTGGGGTTACCCCTTTGAAAAGAAATACTTTCGTTGCATCACCGGTCCTCAAAAATGTCGGGTAAGTCAAAGAAGAACAAGAGCGCTCTGTTTTTCTCACCGACCTCACTGGAACCGTCACATCCCTGGTGGCCAAAGTTCTGGCCCCAGTCAATGCATCCCTCGGTGTCACAATGGACCTACATGACCAGCGCATTGACTAATGGATGATTTGAAGAACCTTCACGAAGATCCATTTTAAGGGTGGTGGGTCCTAGAGAAGATGGAAGGCTCTGACCCGGCCAAGTTCATGACGGAGCTCTTTACAGAGACTCTTAGGCCCAAGTTCTTCCCCACACCGCTGAAGCTGAACCGCGCACACAGGCTGGGGAGAGCTAATGCCACCGGAGGGGATAACAACAGATCTCCAGCTTTTATTGTGCTTTTCCACAACTACCAGGATAAGGAGCGTGTCTTTGGGAAGAGAAGGGACAACTTGTGTTTTCTCGGGCACAAGATCTTTTTCTACCCCGACTTCAGCTCATCCCTGGCCCGAAGACCTCTTGCACAGGACTCCTTGACTGTGTGCAACCGGAGGACTATCAAGGAATTTTGGAGCGCAATGTACGACCCAGTGTCAGAAAGATGGGTCTCAGTCAGAGGACATGGGTCTTCCAGCAGGACAATGACCCAAAGCATACTTCAAAAAGCAAAAAAATGGTTTGAGGGAAAGCACTGGAGAGTTCTGATGTGGCCAGCAATCAGTCCAGATCTGAATCCCAACATTGTATCTAATTTGGCATTTTTGTATTTTCTTTTTGGTGTTTTTCAGTTGGAAACAAACGTTAAATATTAATGCCAATTGCAATCATTTTCTGGTGCATTATTTGACAGAACGTGGACTGCTATCAAGTTTTGTATGCAGGAATGCAAAAATGTACCAGAATTGATTGAACTTAATGTCATGCACACATATGGGATACAAACACACACATCTATCCATTGATTCTGGAGAAAGATGCCATGTGTGTGGTAGGGGAGACCGGGGTAAGTAGGCACACTTTTTACTCTAGTGAGAATTGCTCCTAAACACCTAAACTTCTTTCAATAGTCATTCCTACATTAAATTGAAGCTTAAGGTGTTGGCTTGAAATGTGAAGCCCTCACTCTTTCTAACTTATTGTAATAAAGAAGAAATCTACCATCAAAGACACTCTAACACATTGTGACAACCAACCCCATCAAGGGGTCGGTTGTCACACACTATGGGGTTGTTTGTCACAATGTTATCTTTATGGGAAAAATCTTAAAAAGAAGGCAAGAAAGCAGAACTAACAATTAATTTGACAATTAATTGTCAAGCTGAAAAATAGGCCTACATAACTTTATGCATCTTAACACAAAATGAGCAATGAATTAACAAAAGGGAAATCCATATCAAGACCAACCTACTGTAAGTAACAACATAAAGAACAAAACAAATAGGTCTAACAATAATAGCCTACTCAACTAGGATACACATATTCACTATCTGAGTTACAGTGATGGCAAATGTAGGGTCTGCTCACTCTAACTAAGCAGAGATTGTGTGCCCACTGGTTGCAATACAACACTTCTCCCTTGCCTCCCCTGAACGGGTGCTGGAGAACGTTTCCATACAAACCAAACACAAACTATCCTCTTCATCTGATGAAGATTCCTCCTCCTGTCTCTTTCTCTTCTGTTCTTCTTCCCCAGCTGGGGTGGAGTGCACTGGGGTGCAGTAGCCTTGGCAACTGGTCTAGTTTGGGATGCACTGGGTCGTTTTGATTTTGTTGCCCTTTTTCTCTTTTGCATGCAAGCTGGCTTTTCTGCTCAATTCTCTCCTTCTCTGGGGTGTCAATGAGGATACAGCTTGACATTTTCTTTTGTTATTGAGTTCCTTTCCTGGTTGCACCCTTTGGATAACATGTGACAACCAACCCCCCCAAAAATGTAACGACCAACCCCAACTGGAATTTATTGCTAGCATCAAGGCCAACAACCATCTGACAACTAATTAGCTTGCTAAAAACAATCTAAACTATAGCTTACAAGTGTTTTCTTATAAACCCATTGTATAAAAGCCTAGAAGAAAAATACTGAGGAGCTAAATATTTTCAATTTGACATGAAAAATACTAACAGTCGTCTCACCTCAAATGCAGCTGTCTAACTCCAAGAAAGACTATGTAGGTGACCTCTGATCCCTGTTGTGGATATTTACATACCAAAATGTAACAGACAGCGCCTTCTGGTTCCGAGATATAACGATTGTGACAACGTACCTGTGTGACAAATTACCCCGTTCTCCCCTACGTTTTAGTTTGATTGTATTTAATATTTCAGTAATAACACATTAGAATTTGCCATGAAAAAAAAACAGTTGTAAAATGTAGGCCTATAGATCTGTCATTTATCTTTCTGATCCAACACCTAAATACAGAGAAAATTTGATTTTTTTCGGGAATATTTCTAATGCCGATTAATCGTGATTAATCCACAGCTACCCTGTCATTAATCTGATTAAAAATTGTATCGTTTGACAGCCCTAGTCCATACCTGTAATGTGAGGAGAAGAAGAGTGGGGGTCCTTCCAGCTGTCTTTGTTGCCTAAAGAGTTGTTGTTGATGGAGTCCTGGATAGAGTTAATGAGACACAGAATTGGACTATCACACAAACACACACACACAAAAAGAGGGGAACCCTTGAGGTCTTCTAACGTAACACTACATGGTGATGAGTTCAAGTCCTATTTGTTAAAATTTGTATTTGGCGTAGGTAACGTCAATGTAGTTAGTTCAATGTGAGCTACACTGTAAGAAATTTCTCTGTAAAAACACATTAATCAACTGGCAGCAGGGTTGCCATTTTCTTACTGTTAAATTAACATTATATGACTGTCACTAAAATTGACATGATTATGCTGTTAATGAAGAAAACTGTATGAACCTGTTTTTTCAGTAAAAAACAGTTATCAACTGGCAGCAGGGTTGCCATTTTCTTACTGTTAAATTAACATTATTTGACTGTCACTAAAATTGGTGAAAAAAGGGATGAACCTGGACTAAATGTTTGTTATGTTGCTGTTTGCACCGTGAGTGAAGGGGATGTTATATTTCATTGGGCAGATGTGTTTCAACCCTATATAAGTTTACTATGTCCCCTATTTGTTCAAATGCTAAACACAGAGAGCAGCTTCTGTTTGCTACTTCAAGACACGTTTTACAATATATCAAGTTCAATAGAATGATTCATTTCTATTGTAAATTGTCTCTTGAGTTGAACTAGGGATCTTGTTTAAGATTTCCACAAACCGTTTGTTATAACCAAAAATAACGGTTAGTTCACACAGAAATATTTTATTTAAACAAAATGCATAGTGACGTAATGGAATGAAACATCCCCTTTACTGAGGGTGCAAATAGTAACATGACAAACGTTTAGTCCAGTGCAAGTCATTGTGGGAAAGGGGCGTCTCTACAATACACTTTGTTGTGCTTACTTGATTTATCTAAGGCAATCTGTTTCCTTCATTCTACTGAGTAAACACAACTCTTCAGTTAAGTAAGACTAACTTGGTTTAATTATGTTAACTGCAATTTCCATTTCCAAGTAGATATAACTCAACTTTAAGTAAACTTAATCAGAGGATATAAAGTAAACAACACTTAATAGTGAAGATGTGGATGGATGAGGATTAATGAAGAAAATTGTATAAGCTTCACATGTGCAGGCAGCTCACATCAAGTTGTCCCTTCCAAGTTTGATGGTAAATTAACAGGAAAGTTCAGTATTTTTGAAAAACATTACCGTTCCGTAACATAACAGCAAAGGACTGTAATTTAACAGACTTCCTTTTATTTTAACAGTTAAATGCTGTTTTTATAAATAACAGGTTAATGCTGTTGAAATCCTGCTGTGAATTTACAGCAATTGTTTACAGTGTAGTTAAATGTAGTAAATAATAATTTTTTTCTTTAAATCATAAAAAATTAAGTAAATATAAGAAAAATATATATAAAACGGACAACGTAATTACAAAACGGTGATACCGTATGCCGGGGTATAATTTCTGGAAGGTTTAAAGGTATCAAAAATTGGATTCCGTACAACCCTAGCGGGGCATAAAAAGGCTTTTTTGTGTATCCTGGAATGATACATTTGTGTATAGAATTGTGTGCACCTAAGCATAACAAAGCCTGAGTTATGATTAATTAAAGGTTTCCTGAGGTATTGTTTTTAATTTGCCCTTTTTCAACTTTGACCCCTAATAGCTCCCTGGTTCCTTGCTCAATTTAAAAGATCGTTGTAATCAAATATCGGTAATAAGTTAAGATAATTTTGGAAGTGGTTTGAAGTCACTAGCGTGAAATCTCTTGGACAAGTTTGCTAGAATATGAAACATCTATAAATTGCGATTTTATGCACTAAATCCAAAATGGCGGACTTCCTGTTGGGTTTTGCCCAAAACTCGAAATTGCTTTCTGTTGCACCTGGGGCCCATGTATCTTCCTGAAAAAATGTCATGCTCCCAGCTCATTCCTGCTTCGTATTATTCCTGAAAACCTTCTTAGGGGCCCATTTTTTGAGGTACAGCCCCAGAACCAATGTCAGATCGCAAGTTTCGCGTGTCCTGATGTGCACACCGAGTTTCGTAATTGCTGCTGAAAACTATTTTGTTGCAGGCTGCTTTATAAAACGACTAATCCTCGGCATAGTGGAATGCCAAGAGTGGATTTACAATTGAATATACTAGCCTGACAAACTTTTGGTGAGTTTAAAAACTTTTGGGGATGTCATAGCAAACCTTCAGCTGAACTAACAGCGCTGGCAGAACAGAGAAATATTAGCTGGCTTATTCATTTTGCATGGTCATAGCACTTCATAACTGTTTATTACACTTAGCAAGCCGACTGTACTCTATTATGGCATAAATTCAGGGCTGGAGTGGACTCATTTTCAGACCTGGAGCGTGAGCAAGGGAGAACAACTAATTATTAATTTATTGAAAAAGAGAAGGTAACAAAATCTAATTTAACCATAGTTACGTTATTGTAGGCATATCCTCGGTGTTCTTCCTACATACCTGCAGAAGTATGTAATTCAGAAAAGCACAGGAAAGTATCAGCTCCGCTCTGATGACTTGTTTTTACTGACTGTGCCTAGAGTCCGTACTGAACTTGGGAAAAGGGCATTTAGTTATGCTGTTCCTTTTTCATGGAACCAGCTGCAACATGCGCTAAACCTTAAGGAGCTGGTTTCTCTAAAATGTTTAAGTCCTTACTTAATGATGTTGAAGCTGGCTCTTCTGTCTGTACATGCTTTGTTTGATGATGTTCTGACTGTGACTCTATTTATACAGTATGTTCTCTGTTGTTTTTAAATTATTGTTTGTAACTCTGGAACTGTGCTGCTGCCTGTCTTGGCCAAGACTGTCTTGTAAAAGAGATTTTTAATCTCAATGATTTCTCCTGGTTAAATAAAGGTTAAATAAAACACATGTGAAGAAAGTATGTGGGATTCATTCAAACTGTATAGACTTAACCCCATATAACTGATTAAGATGACTTTTAAACTTGATATCAACAGTTTTAGTGACTTTAATAAACTCTACGGATTCATGTGAACAGAAATGTTTTTAACACAAAATTCTAAAATGTTCAACATGGATCACTACCAAGGGCCACAGAAACTATTATGTGGGGGCCAGAATTTGCTGCTCCGCCTCTCTGCAGTTTTGTGTTTTATAACTGGCTTAGTAGTCAAGGACAATGAACAATTTGGGTGTCTAAAAAGTACGTCAGAAGTTAACAACCTACACTTGCCCATTTCTGTTCCCAGCCACTAAACGTCTCAGCTGCTAAACACACAGCCACGCATGGAGCTTCTCTGCTCTGCTGCCGTGCCACAAACATGGTATGTACTGTATTATTAAGTGCAGGTCCTCAAGTATTGAGCACCTGCAATTATTGTTATCGACAATACTTTTTTTAATTCTTTCACCTCTTTTTCAAGCTCAAACCGTTATTCGCAAAAATGCAAGAATTTCACAGAGCGTGCGTCCATACTCTGGGGGGGGGGGGGGTGCTATTATTTGTCTAAGGAATCCTCCACAAGGTCGCGCTGTTATTAAGCCCTGAATGAAAAAAGGTTGAAAGGCCACGCCCCTCACACCATAAGTCCGATTGACTAGAAATTTATCATACTGGTACACGTGAGGGTGCTCTACAAAAAAGCCTCCGGGACCATATAAGTCTGCCTGGAAATATTTTTTTGCATTTACTTAGCATAAACTGAAAAACAGGTTTTTCACCACAACTTTCTCAAATTGTACGCAATCAACACCAAATTGATCAAGACGTACCGGGGTAAAGAGATACAGATGCCCATAAAAGATTAGTAGAATAGTTTAAAAAACATGGCCGCCATTGACCAAAACGTTTACACAGGTCGGTGCTTAGCAGCTAATTGGCCATAACTAATTGACCATATAGGTCCTATCATGGTGCCATACCGTAATTCCTCATTATGCCGATAATAAGACGATGTACAAGAGGCATCATTGTGGAAAAAAAAGCTTTTATTAACATTTGAACAAAAATTGACATGTCCAAAATTATTCATACCCTTCTCAATAGTCAATAGAAAAGCCTTTATTGGCTATTAAAGCAATCAAACGCTTCCTATAATTGCTGGCCAGCTTTTTGCATCTCTCCACTAGTATTTTTGTCCATTCATCTTTGGCAATGAGCTCCAACTCTTTCAGGTTGGAGGGTCTTCTTGCCATCACCCTGATCTTCAGCTCCCTCCACAGATTCTCAATTGGATTCAAGTCAGGTCTCTGGCTTGGCCACTGTAAACGTTAATGTGTTTGTCCGCTAACCATTTCTTCACCATTTTTGCTTTGTGTTTTGGGTCGTTGTCCTGCTGAAATGTCCAATGGTGCCCAAGGCCAAGTTTCTCTGCAGACTGCCTGATGTTGTTGTTGAGAATCTTGATGTATTGCTCTTTTTTCATGATGCCGTTTACTGTGATTAGGTTCCCTGGTCCATTGGCTGAAAAAAAAAATCCAAAGCATTAGGTTCCCACCACCATGTTTGACAGTGGGGATGGTGTTCTTAGGGTTGAAGGCTTCTCCTTTTTCATGCCAAATGAAGGATACATCATTGTGGCAAAACAATTCAATTTAGTTTCATTTGACCATAAAACAGAAGACCAGGGGCCATTTCACAAAACATTTTAAGGCTAAGAGTAGATCCTAACATGCTGATCTAGGAGTAACTCTCAAAAATAAGGGGCGTTTCACTCCTAATTTTAGGACTACTGTATAGTTGCGCGTCTCGCCTTTTTCCTTCTGTAGTATCTCTTCTTAACTGATGGCTTGGCTGGATGAAATGAAGTTGACAGCTGACGCAGTTTGGCAGGCTTCAGGAACAATTCTTTATTTAACACAACAAATTAACTGCAGTACAACGAAGCCAATTTAAAAGTCTAAGTGTTTAGAAAGCCAGATTAGAACAGAGGAAGATACAAGACTGATCCTGGTCAAACGTAAAAAGCCCCCCGAATGATGTTTGCTCGTTGTCTTATTCAGGGGTCCAGTGAGTTGATTGGTCGTCAAAGACGACACTTTTTGTGGGGATTGGTCAGTTTTAATTATTGCACAATCACCACTCCTAAACATCTGTGGAATAGATTGACAGAGGCGATGCCTAGGCTGGCGTCTCCAGGTCTGCTCTTGACCAGTAAGACCAACAATTTTGGACAGTGGCCGTATATTATCCCGTCTTTCCTAATGGCTGGGAAAGACCCGAATCCGGCTTGTGCTAACTCAAATCTATAAAACAGTCGTACAAGTGTCTGCCTTAACTTGAACACAGCTAAGGTGATTTAAAGAAGTTCAGACCTCATCGCCAACTCCTCACATTCCTACAGAACATGGGAAGTTGGCAAATACCTTTAGCTAGTCTACAGAAGTGTGTTTTTAAGTTGTTCATACACTACACTTCCACGCGAACTTTACGATTTCGCCGGCTGTTGTTTCTAAATTGTAAATTTTGTGAATTTCCTGGTTTGTCGCTGTCTGACTATTGCTGCATAGTCTGCCGTTGAGAGAAATACAGTGAGAGTGCATGGCGTGCAGCTGTTCAATGAGGATATTTTTTCCGATTCAAATCATTGTAACATTTTAAATTAATAGGCCTATGTGGCGCTAATGTAGGTTAATTGTGAATGAATGTGTGGGAAACCCTGCAGTATCTTGGTTTCATGTTAAATCAGTGTCACTTGTCATTAATTGTATATAAAAACTCTTTACTTTAATACAGCGACACGATATGGATATCTCCCACAGTGTTTCTATCATAAATTCACTCTTAGAGACTCATTCCCTCTTAGCCAATCACTGTGGGCATAGAAGGTATGACCATTATTGTTACTAGAATTTAATTTGCCTTATGATTGTATAATATTGTAATGCTCAATACATGCTTTCTGCCTATTGAACTTTGTCCCAGTAAACTTAAAGAACTCCAAAGTGTCTTGCTAAGACAAAAGTTGTTGTTTAGCCTTGAAGATTTTGGCACATACAGAGGTATGACGCATTCATGTGCACAGTAGTTGAGAAGAAAAGACTCCCTAAATTTCCCATATTCTGTTATCAGACATTGTATGAAGAATAACACCAGCTGAGATGATTTCTGGGAATATCTGCCTAATTAAAAACATTTCTGCTTTCGCCAGCAAAAACAAGGGCTGGACACACAAACTTGGTGTTTGCGCACACACCACCTTCTCTTGCATATAATCCCATGTACACTGTTCATTTCTTTGTATTCAACCGTGTACCAAACCAGATACATTGTTGATTCCCTTGCTGCTGTTTGCAAGTAAATTTCACCTGCTCTGAAGCCTGCCTTGACTCAAATTATTTTATTACAAACACTTGGTTTTTAATAATTCTAATAACAAATGGTCCTTCGAGCCGGATCCAACATCTTCTTCTCTGAACAAGACGAGCCTGCACCATGCACGGGGGAGTTCAAGATCTCTCGACGAAAGACCTCCAGTAAACAGAGCTACAAAAGAGGCTGTCTGCAGACTCGACTTGGACGGAGGAGGGGTGACGGAATCCAGAGCCTGAGCGAGTCGAGGCTTTCTTGAAATCAGGTGAATATTAACAGCTGATTTTGTTTTGTTTTGTTTAGGAATTCCTTTGTTTTATGTATGGGTAAACTAGTGTATGAAGCAGTATTTCTCTTGGTTTTACCATAGGTGAGAATAACTTGTGATGTATGGGTTAACTAGTTTATGGGGCAGTATTTCTCATGGTTTTACCATAGGGGAGAATAACTGATTGTAGTGTTTGAGAAAATACACTTTCCCCAAATAAAAGTCTCACGTACGTAATTAGATGGCCATTAGTGTGGGATTCGGAGCATTCCCTTTTATTCAGATGTTGATATCTGAAAAAACCAAGTCTAGCAGTTATCTTTTGTTTCATGACACTAGGAAGTTAGAATAAAACTGAGAGTTTAACTTATGAAAACAATTGGTTGCGGTTGAAAAAACTACTGTTAGACATCATATTAGTGTTTATGAAGTTTCACTGTTTAGGAAGAACAAAAAGCTGTGATTAGTGTTACGGTGGGTCACTAAGTATACAAAACTTGTCACAATTTTTACTAGTGTTTTTGAGGTCTTGACACTGGCCAAAGAAATAAGTCTCACCTCTTTGTTTTGTTTGTCACAATTTTTACTAGTGTTTTGAGGTCTTAACACTTACCAAAAAATAAGTCTCATCATCTTTGTTTTGTTTTGTTATGTTTGTCAATAGTCTACAACTGCTGAGTAGACTTATTTGTTTTATTTAGAATACATCACATAGAGTGTTCTAGTTTTAAATTGGTGAATTTTGTTAATCAATTGGAGGGAATAGGGGTGTTCACCCTGTTAAATTGGTTACTGGGTAATTTGATATTAGATTTTACATTTTAAAAAATTAAATTACTTGTAAAAGGGATTCTGACTAGATCAGAATCCAAAAGAACTGATAAGAGAAAGGTGGTGAAAGTGTAAGAGGAAAAAGATTGTTTGGAACTGATTGTTTATGGATGTTACAAAGAAAGGAAAAGTATGTAGGGGAAGGGAGATAAAAGGTTTTAGTAAGTGTGCAAACAATTGTTATGCTGTTATGATGGAAATAAAGAAAGGACGAAAGAGCAACCTATTTGCCACAAACTGTATGTGATGAATGAAATACATGTGTGTCTAACTGAGACTCAGTCTCTGTGAAAAGGAGAAAAGGAGAGAGCCCATGAAAATGTGTGTGGGAGACGCAGTCTCTGTGAGGGGAGAAAAGGAGAGAGCACAAGAAAATGTGTGTGTGTGATTCAGTCCCATGCAGAAAAGGGAGGGCCTGTCTCACTGTCTGTGTGTGCTTGTATGCTACCCAAACACAGACAATGTGTGGAAGAATGAAATCAAACCTATCCTATATGTTGTTATGCGTCATTGTGACATCTAGAGCAAGCAAATTGGATAGGATGATATTTTAGAAGCTGTTAGCCCTGGCAGAATTATGAGCATTTGTTTTGGAAAACATGATACTGCTCTATATTCATTCTGCTTTCAGATGCAAGAAGAAGACGAAGCTGACATGCTTCAATAAGGACGAATTGGACACTGAGGAACAATCTGAATCGGTTATGGTAATATCCTACATAACCATTCCCCCAGTGACTGTGATATGAAGGACACTTTGCGTCGAGATGCAAAAAAGGGACTTGTTGACCATCAAGGAGATCTGAGTTCCTGTTCCCTGCCACCGCAAAGACTGTCCTCTCTGAAACTGTACATAGAAGAAGTGCACCAGTACACACACTTGCAATTTCACAACTGTGATGTTGATGTACTTGATATATTCTGCTTAAATGAAATGTATTTACTCATATGCTTTACCTTTTTGCTTAGAAGTGTATGCATAGATGTTGCATTAAATATTATAAAAAGGGTGGAATGTTACTAGAATTTAATTTGCCTTATGATTGTATAATATTGTAATGCTCAATACATGCTTTCTGCCTATTGAACTTTGTCCCAGTAAACTTAAAGAACTCCAAAGTGTCTTGCTAAGACAAAAGTTGTTGTTTAGCCTTGAAGATTTTGGCACATACAGAGGTATGACGCATTCATGTGCACAGTAGTTGAGAAGAAAAGACTCCCTAAATTTCCCATATTCTGTTATCAGACATTGTATGAAGAATAACACCAGCTGAGATGATTTCTGGGAATATCTGCCTAATTAAAAACATTTCTGCTTTCGCCAGCAAAAACAAGGGCTGGACACACAAACTTGGTGTTTGCGCACACACCACCTTCTCTTGCATATAATCCCATGTACACTGTTCATTTCTTTGTATTCAACCGTGTACCAAACCAGATACATTGTTGATTCCCTTGCTGCTGTTTGCAAGTAAATTTCACCTGCTCTGAAGCCTGCCTTGACTCAAATTATTTTATTACAAACACTTGGTTTTTAATAATTCTAATAACAATTATATCATCCATAGCAACAGGGTCAACACTGCCCTCTAGTCTTAGCTTAGGAGTCCCTCCCATTCCTTAGTAAAAGTTGGTCTTATCAGCTTTGTGAATAGGTTTTAAGAAATTACTCCTTACTAAGAAATTTTAGTGCTCCTTAGGAGTACTCTTAGCGCTAGATAAAGATAAAATGTTTCACAAAATGTTTTGTGAATACGACCCAGAAGTCTTCTTTTTTGTCCAGATAAGCATTTGCAAAGTTCAAGCAGGCTTTTGTGTGCCTTATCTGGAGAAGTGGCATCCTCCTTATTCTGCGTCCAAGGAACCCAGCAGTGTGCAGTATCCGTTGTATTGTCTGCCATGAAACTTTGCCTCCAGCAGAGCCAAGATTAACCAGGATGGCCTTGGTGGTGATCCTAGGATTATTTTTCACCTCTCTCACTATCCTCATGCCGAGTACAGGTGTAACTTTTGGCTTCCGACCACGTCCTCATAGGTTTCCCACCATCCGGGACGTCTTGAATTTTTTTAATAATACGACAACGACCCAAAACACAAAGCAAAAGTGGTGAAGAAAGTGTTAGCGGACAAACACATCAACGTTTTACAGTGGCCCAGCCAGAGATCTGACTTGAATCCAATTGAGAATCTGTGGAGGGAGCTAAAGATCAGGTTGATGGCAGTGAGACCTCCAAACTGAAAGAGTGAATGGTTAAAAATACTATGTGGAGACATACAAAAAGCTGGTCAGCAATTATAGGAAGCGTTTGATTGCTTAAAAGGCTTTTTCTTTTGATTATTGAGAAGGGTATGAATAATTTCGGACATGCTACTTTTTGTTCAAATGTAAATAAAAGCTGAAAAAAATATATTTTTTCACAATGATGCCTCTTGTACATCGTCTTATTATCTTTTGGGAGAAGCCTGTGCAATTTCCAATCAAGAAAAAGCTTGCTGGTTTCATAAAAGTAACTTCAAGTAAAAATTTGCCAGGGGTATAAATAATTTCGGTTTTGACTGTACATAAGTATTCATCGGCTCAGCTCGCTTGGAACCTCGAGGGAGGCGATACCAAAATAGCATCAGCTAGCAGGTAGAAGGCAATGTTTTTGCGGTGGAAACGCCAAAAATGCGAGTTGAGCTGATGCCATGCAGTGGAAAAGCGCCATTAGAGCGGTTTAGCTCGCTTATTTTCGGACCTTACCCAACTTTTGGCAAATGAAAAGCCAAAATAAGCAGACCAAACCGCTCCTACCAGACCCGCTCTGCTCGGTGGAAACGAGGCATATCATAACGTAATGTGGAAAAAGTGAAGCGCTGTGAATACATTCCGTATGCACTGTATGTGTTAATGAGAACTCTGTCTATATATTTGGTGTGATAGACCCAGCCTTGTAGGGGGCTACACCTTGACATCCTAGACAAGGTAACACAGATGTAGATGTATCATCCTGCCAAACAAGAATCAATTTACATGTTATATATATACACAAACACACACACACACACACACACACACACACACACACACACACACACACACACACACACACACACACACACACACACACACACACACACACACACACACACACACACACACACACACACACGCACGCACACACACACACACACACACAACTAGCTAATGCTGTCTCATTCTGAAGACAGGATCCTCCCAGGCACACGCGCACGCGCACTGACACTGTTATCCATTTATACAGCTAAATGCCACTCCAGCTCAGCTTTAAACACAGGATCCACCTATCATTGTGCACACACATACAGACTGTAACCCATTTGCCCAGCTCACAAAAAATAATGGGGCCATCCTCAGCCTCCCTACCTGAGGTGCCGGCTTGCGGCAGCTGTGGGAAAAGAGCCAGAGTGGTTGGTCTCTTTGGTCGATATTTGTCCATGTCAACTCAGGTTGATAGCTTACTCCTTCAACCTTACTACTCCACGTATCATCCTTTATTAAGCCAGTGTAGGCTCTCGTCAGCTCTGACTATGCGCCCCCACTCTCCTATATTCCCCCCTTTTCTTCCTTGGTCCTCTCAGCTTAAAGCTTGGCCCCTGGACACACCCATTCCACCAATGATCATTGGCTGTTCACAGTGTCACATCATCACCACCATCGTCTTCCTGGCAGGAGCAGGATGCAACAGAGAGAGAGAGAGAGAGAGAGAGAGAGAGAGAGAGAGAGAGAGAGAGAGAGAGAGAGAGAGAGAGAGAGAGAGAGAGAGAGAGAGAGAGAGAGAGAGAGAGAGAGAGAGAGAGAGAGAGAGAGAGGAGAGAGAGAGAGAGAGAGAGAGAGAGAGAGAGAGAGAGAGAGAGAGAGAGAGAGAGAGAGACAAGACGACAGGGAGGAGAGAAACAGATGCAGAGAGAGAGGGGGGAGCAGGAAGTCTGTGCTACCCAATCAGAGCAAGGCATGACATCATCAGCTTGTCTGCCTGTAGTATTTTCTGTAAGTCAAGGCTAATAAACACTATACCCCTTTCCCACTGACCATATCGATCCGGCTTTTTTCTCGGATGGGAAGGGTTAGACCCTGCATTTAGACAATTAACCCTGTAGTACACACGGGTGTTTCTCACCTCTCTCGGCTCAGCTCTGCTCGGCTTTTTTTTTTAATGTAGTATACTTTAGTTTATAAAAAATATACTTAATTTATCCATTATTTATTTCAAGTATGCTTATACTTGTACTTAATTTAAAGTCTATTTCACATGTATTTTAGAATTGTGCACTTTAAAATAAATATTACAGGGAGAGGGAGAGAGTCGAGCAGAGTGTAGATCGAACAGACTAACGTCCACAAGATATCACAATCTATACACTGTGTAATACAGGTAACCAGCAGCGCTCAGAAACAAAAACACAGCCAAAGTAGTTTCTCAGTGCAAGAAACAGTAAAACAAAAAGCACAGCAACTCAGCATTCAATATCTACACTGTAAAGCAGGGGTGTCAAACTAATTTTGGTTCGAGGGCCACATACAGCCTCTCAAGTGGGCCGGACCAGTAAAATAATGGCAAAATAACGTACGTATGTCAACTCCAAATTTCTAGCTTTGTTTTTCAGTAATATGCTTATCAGTAAAAAAACACTCAGCCTACATTTGTAACCTACATTATCACGAATCACAAGGGATCTCTGTACCCCCCATGAAATGTCTTAGTAAAGGTTGCTGCTGGCCATGGGAATAGGAGGTGCGGGGCATAGCACCACAGCAAAAAATTTGGGGGTATTTTTCAAGCTAGGTTCTAAAGCATGTTGAGGAGAAGATGCTTTGGAACATTTTTCTTTTTCACAGATACATGAGGCCTAGCCAAGCGGCTAAGCCTGACAAAAATTGCTTCAACTCAATGATGTTCCTCTCCTCTCCATATTAAACTGATGCAATACCGGGTCGATGCTTGGAGCGAACGGAGCAAGCCCCTATTTCAGCTCCTGTTGGCAAAAATCCATTTAATATTGAGTCCCCTTATAGAGGACGTATCAGATATTAAACTGATAAGAACAGATACTACACTTGATCTTAGCCAAAAGGCCGAGAAGCGATGCCTGTCCATGGTTTGCCGTCCAGTGGCACCTCTTGGGAAAGTTCTCCCTTAAAGTGGTGTTGTAGTCTGAATTGCAGTCAGCAATAGCTGCTGTTTGGCAACTCCGCCCCCGGGTTCCCCAAAGCTAGGTTCTAAAGCATGTTGAGGAGAAGATGCTTTAGAACATTTTTCTTTTTCACAGATACATGAGGCCTAGCCAAGAGGCTAAGCCTGACAAAAATTGCTTCAACTCAATGATGTTCCTCTCCACGGAAGTCTTTAGTAAAAGGCGAAAGACTTGTGCGTAATGAAGAGAACCCTGAGTAATTACATCGCCAGTTCTCAAGCGTTGCCCTACACCAGTGTCGTCTTAGCCACTTCTCTCACGGTAGGCCTCACTAGCCTTGTCGCTTGGAAGGATACACCACTACCATGTATGTTTGGTGACGCAATCTTGCTTTTGATTCCGCACTGCACTTGATTCCCAGCTGTCTTTGTTCATGTGCAGTGATTTGTGGCTGAGAGTAGAAAGGCGTTCCACCAAAACAATCGGTCGGCCTTGGCAGGTTTTTCCTCACCTGCTGTGCTATCCATTTCGCTGAGGCCTTTGGACCCCATGTCGCACGGAGCTGCCCAGGTGTTTTTGGTTTTTCTTAAGACAGTAGAAGGGTGCACCGTTCCAGAAGTAATGCAATACGGGTCGATGCTTGGAGCGAACGGAGCAAGCCCCTATTTCAGCTCCTGTTGGCAAAAATCCATTTAATATTGAGTCCCCTTATAGAGGACGTATCAGATATTAAACTGATAAGAACAGATACTACACTTGATCTTAGCCAAAAGGGCCGAGAAGCGATGCCTGTCCATGGTTTGCCGTCCAGTGGCACCTCTTGGGAAAGTTCTCCCTTAAAGTGGTGTTGTAGTCTGAATTGCAGTCAGCAATAGCTGCTGTTTGGCAACTCCGCCCCCGGGTTCCCCAAAGCTAGGTTCTAAAGCATGTTGAGGAGAAGATGCTTTAGAACATTTTTCTTTTTCACAGATAACCCCTTTTAAGGGGGGGGGGGGGGGGGGCCCCCCCAAAAGGCCCCTGACAAAAAAATTTTTTTTAATCAATGATTTCCCTACCCAAAAAAAGTCTTTAGAAAAAGGGGGGGAAAAACTTTGCGAAAAAAAAAAGAACCCCTTTTTTTAAATTTCATCGAGTTTTTAAAAAATTGCCCAAACCCTTTTTTCTTAGCCACTTCTCCCCCGGTTGGCCTCACTAGGGTTTTGGGGTTGGAAAAGGGGGAAACCCCCCCCATTTTTTTTGGGAAAAAAAACTTGTTTTGATTCCGATGATTGATTTCCCCCCCGTTTTGTTATTTCAGTGATTTGTGGCTGAGATTTTTAAAAACGTTCCCCCAAAAAAAACCGGGTTTGGGGCCCCTTTGGGGGGTTTTTTTCCCCCCCTGTGTGTTAATTCCCTTTTTCCCCCGAGGCCTTTTTGGGCCCCCTCGCCACGGGTTGCCAAAGGGGTTTTTTGGGGTTTTTTTAAGCAGTAAAAAGGGTTTTTTTCCCGAAGTAATGCAATACGGGTTTGGGGGGGTTGGGTGGAAAGGGGAACCCCCTTTTTTCCCCCCGTTGGGGGAAAAACCATTTAAAAAATTTTTTTTATAGAGGACGTATCAGATTTAAATGATAAGAACAGATACTACATTGA
Source organism: Ammodytes dubius (assembly GCA_026122265.1). NCBI lineage: Eukaryota > Metazoa > Chordata > Actinopteri > Uranoscopiformes > Ammodytidae > Ammodytes > Ammodytes dubius. The sequence continues at coordinate 23,637,603 of CM047513.1, forward strand.
TTTAGCCAAAAGCCGAGAAGCGATGGGGCCCTTTTTCCCTTTTGGGTTTTTTTCGTTTATTTGGAAAAATTGGGGGGGAAAAAATTTCCCAAATTTGGGGTTTTAGTTGAATTTTTTCCCCCAAAAGTTTGTTTGGGGGCTCCCCCCCGGGGTTCCCCAAAAAAAGTTTAAAACATGTTTTTTGGGGAAAAAACTTTTTTAAAATTTTTTTTTTTCCGATACAAAGGGGCCCCCCCAAGGGGGCTAAGCCTGAAAAATTTTTTTTAACCCCCAAAGATGTTCCTTACGGAAAAATTTAGTAAAAGGGGGAAAACTTGTGCTAAAGAAAAAACCCCCGTAATTACATCGCCAGTTTAAAAAGGTTTCCCCCCCCAAATGTTTTTAGCCACTTTTCCCCCGGGAGGCCCCCCTAGCCTTTTGTTTGGGGAAAGGGGGACCCCCCACCTGTTTGTTTGGTTTGGGAAAATTTTTTTTTTTTATTCCGCATGGGGGTTGAAAATTTCCCGTGTTTTGTATGTGAGTTTATTTGTGGCTTTTTAAATAGGGAAAAAGGGGTTCCCCCCAAAAAAATCGGTCGGCCCTTTTGGGGGGGGGTTTTTTTTTCCTTCTGTTATCCATTTCCCCCGAGGCCTTTGGAACCCCCCCGCCCCGGGGTGCCCAAAGGGGGTTTTTTTTTTTTTTTTTTAAGCAGTAAAGGGGGCAGTTCCGAATAATGCAAAAGGGCATGCTTGGAAAGAAAAAGCAAGCCCCCCTTTTACTCCCCCTTTGGGGGAAAAACCATTTAAAATTGAGTCCCTTATAAAAGGGGGGGTATCAGATATTTTTCTTTATAAAAAAAGTACAAAAATTGATCTTAAACCCCAAAAAGGGCCCCGAGGGGGAAAAAAGGGGAAAGGGGCCCGGCCTTGGGGTTTTCGTCCATGGCAAATCTTGGGGGGTTTTTCCCTTTTTTTGGTTTTTTTTTGTAGTCCCCCAAATTTTTTGTAAACAATAGCTGTGTTTGGAAACCCCCCCGGGTTTCCCCCCAAAAAAAGGGGTTTTTAAAAAAGTTGGGAGAAGAGGGGTTTTTGAAAATTTTTTTTTTCACGATACATGAGGGGCCCAGAAGAGGGGGTAGCCTGACAAAAAAATTTTTTTTAAAAAAATGATGTTTTCCACGGAAGTTTTAAAAAAAAAAACAAAAGGCTTGTGGTAATGAAAAAAACCCCCTAAAATTTTAAAAAAAAGTTCTCAAGCGTTGCCCCCACCCCCGTGTCTTGGCCCCCCTCTCACGGTAGGCCCCAAAAAACCTTTTTCCCCTTTTTGGAAAAGGGGGCACCCCCAACCCCCTTTTGTTTGGTGGGCCAATCTTTTTTTTTTATTCCCCCTGATTTTTTTAAAAATTTTGTTATGGCAGTGATTTTGGTTTAGAGTGAAAGGGTTTTTTAAAAAAAAACGGGTTCCCCGGCCCCTTTGGGGGGGTTTTTCCCCCCCCGTGTTTTTTTTCCCCCTTTCCCGGGGGGGGCCTTTTGGGCCCAAAAACGCACCCCGGGGGTGCCCCCCGGGGGTTTTTTGGGTTTTTTTAAAAAATAGAAAAGGGGGGCACCCCCCCAAAAAATAATGCAATAGGGGCGATGCTTGGAGCGAAAGGGGAAAACCCCCTTTTTTCTCCTGTTGGCAAAAATCCCTTTTTAAAAATTTTTTTCCCCCCTTTTTGAGGACGTATCAGATAAATTTTAAAGATAAAAAAAGATATCCCCCTTTTTTTTTGCCAAAAAGGCCCCCAAGCGGGGGCCTTTTCCCCCCGGGTTTTTTTCCAGTGGACCCCCTTTGGGGAAAAAAACTCCCCCTTTAAAAAAGGGGTTTTTAGTTGAATTGCGTCGCAATAGCTGCTGGGGTTTTGGGGGCTCCCCCCCCGGGGGGTTCCCCCCAAAAAAAAGGGTTTTTTAAAAAGTTTTTTGGGGAAAAAGCTTTTGAAATTTTTCTTTTTCACGATACAAGAGGAAAAAAAGAGGCAAAAAATGACAAAAAATTTTCAATCAAAAAGTTCCCCCTTTGGGAAAAAATTTAGTTTAAAAAAGGGGAAAAAATTGTGCTAAAAAAAAAGAACCCCGGGGGAATTACATCCCCCCGTTCTCAAAGGGGTTTTTTTACACCAGTGTGTCTTTTTCCCCCTTTTCCCCGGGGGGGCCCCAAAAGCCCCTTTTTCTTGGAAAAGGGGGCAACCCCCAAAATGTAAATTTTTTGGGGAAAAAAAATTTTTTTTGGGTTCCCCCCCGCATTGATTCCCCCTGTCTTTGTTAGTGCAGTGATTTGTGGCTGAGAGTAGAAACGTTCCCCCCAAAAAAAACGGTTTGGCCTTGGCAGGTTTTTTTTCACCCTTTTTTTTTGCTATCCCCCTTTTGCTGAGGCCTTTGGACCCTGCGAGGGGTTCCCCGGTGTTTTTGGTTTTTTTTTTAAAAAAGTAGAAAAAGGGGGGACCCCCCCAGAAGTAAAGAATACCCCGGGGCGATGGTTGGGCGAACGGAGAAGCCCCCCCTTTTAACTCCCCCTTTGGGAAAAATCCCCCTTAAAAATTTTTTTCCCCCTTTTTGAGGGGGTTTTCAGATTTTTTAAAAAAATAAAAAAAGTACTAAAAATTGATCTTAGCCAAAAGGCCCCCAAAAAAGTTTTGTCCCCCGGTTTGGGGCCCCCCCCTTTTGGGGGCTTGGAAAGTTTTTTCCCCCTTTAAAAAAGGGATTTTTTTTGAATTGCAAAAAAGCAAAATTGGGGGGGTTTTGGGAACTTCGCCCCGGGGTTTTTCCCCCAAAAAAAAAGGGGTTTTTAAAACATGTTGAGGAAAGGCTTTTGAACCCCTTTTTTTTTTTACAGATAATTTGGGGGGCCCCCCCCCGGGTAAGGCCCGACAAAAATTTTTTTTTAATTCAATGATTTTTCCCCCGGGAAATCTTTAGTAAAAGGGAAAGACTTGTGGAATGAAGGAACCCCCGTAAAATTTTTTCGCCCTTCTCAACGTTGCCCTAAACCATGTCGTTTTGCCACTTCTCCCCGGTAGGCCTCATAGCTGTGTTTTTGGGAAGGGGGGAACCCCCCCCGTAGGTTTTTTTTTACGCCAATCTTTTTTTTATTCCCCCTTTCATTGATTCCCGCTTTTTTTTTTCATTGCAAAAAGGAAAATTTTTTGGGGAGATAGAAAACGTTCCAACCCCAAAAAAAATTTTTTCGGCCTTTTGGGGGGGGGTTTTTCCTTTCCTGCTGGCTACCCCCTTCCCCCGAGGGCCCTTTTTGGGGGCCCCTGGGTTTTTACGAGTGGCCCCCTGTTTTTTTGGGTTTTTTTTTTCAGTAGAAGGGGTGACCGTTCCCCCTGTAATGCAAATTTCCCCGGGGGGGGGGGGGTTTAGCGAAAAACAACCCCCCCTTTTTTTCTCCCCCTTTGGGAAAAATTTTTTTAAAATTGGGCCCCCTTTTTTTGAGGACGATCAATATTAAAAAAAATAAGCAGATAATTAAAAATTATCTTAGCCAAAAAAGGCCCCCAAGGGGGTTTCCCGTCCCCCGGTTTTTTCCTGGGGACCTTTGGGAAAGTTTCCCTTTTTAAATGGGTTTTAGTCGAAAATTTTTGCAGCAAAAAAGGGGTGTTTGGCAACTTTTCCCCCCCCCGGGGTTTCCCCCCAAAAAAAAGGGTTTTAAAAAAAAGTTGAGGAGGGGAAAAACTTTAGAAAATTTTTTTTTTTTTACAGATACCCGAGCCCCCCCAAGGGGGTAAGCCCCCCAAAAATTGTTCAATCAATGATTTTCTACGGGGAAAAACCCCTTTTTTTTAAAAAGGGGAAAAAACTTGTGCGAATGAAGGAACCCCGGGGTAATTTTTAAAAACCCCCTTTTTTAAGGTTTTTACACCCCTGTCTTTTTGCCCCCTTTTTCACGGTTTCCTCACTAGCCCCTTTTCCCCCGGAAGGATACACCCCCCCCTTTATGTTTTTGGGGGGCGCAATTTGCTTTTTTTTTTTCCCCCCGCACTTGATTCCCCTGTCCCCTTTTTTTATGTCAAATGATTTTTTTGGGGAAGTAAAAGGGTTACCAAACAAAAAGGGCGGGGTTTGGGGGGGTTTTTTTAAAACCCCCTTTTTTATTCCCCCCCCTGAGGCCCCTTTTGGAACCCCAAAATTTTGGAACAGCCCCCCTTTTTTTTTTGGGTTTTTTTTTAAAACCCGTAGAAGGGTTTTCACCGGGCCCCAAAAAAAATTTCCCCAAAAAGGGGGGGGGTCTTTTGGGGGGAACGGACAAGCCCCCCTTTTAGTTGTTTTGGGGGAAAATTCCCCCTTAAAATTTAGTCCCTTTTTTAAAAGGGGCCCCCTCCCAAAATTTAAAAAAAAAAAGAACAGATTAAACTTTATCTTTGCCAAAAACCCCCCAAGCGAAGCCCCGGCCCCCTTTTCCCCCCCCGTGGCACCCCCTTTGGGGAAAATTCTCCCCCTTAAAAAAGGGGTTGTATTGAATTGCAGTCCCCCAAAAGCTGCTGTTTGGCAAACCGCCCCGGGGTTCCCCCCAAATTAAAAGGGGTTTTAAAAAATGTTGAGGAGAGATGCTTTAAAAAATTTTTTTTTTTACAGATACATGAGGGTAGCCAAAAAGGGTAACCCCTGACAAAAAATTTTTTTAAAACAATGATGTTCCTCTCCAAAAAAAGTCTTTTTTAAAAGGAAAGATTGGGTAATGAAGAGAAAGAGAAAAATTTTTTCGCCAGTTCTCAAACGTTGCCCCCATTTTTGTTTCCCCCTTCCCTTTTTGGTTAGGCCCCCCCCCTTTTCGCTTTTTGGGGGGGGGCACCCCCCCACCATGTATGTTTGGGGGGCGCAATCTTGCTTTTTTTTTCCGGGCTGCACTTGATTCCCCCCCCGTCTTTTTTCATGTCAGGATTTGGGGGGGAGAGTAGAAAGGGGGTTTTCCCCCAAAAAAAAATCGGCGGCCCCTTTGGGGGGGGTTTTTCCCCCCCGTGTGCTATATTTTTGGAGGCTTTGGACCCCCTTTTGCCCCGGGGGGGCCCTGTTTTTGGTTTTTTCCCCTTTAAAAAAGAGAAGGGTTTCAACCGGGGTTCCCCCAATAAAAAAAAAACCGGGGGGGGTGTTGGAAATCCCCCGCAAGCCCCCCCTTTTGGTTGTTTGCAAAAATCCATTTTTAATTTTTTAGGGCCCCAAAAAGGACGTATCGGGGTATTAAAATGATAAGAACAGTTTCTACCTTTTATTTAGAAAAGGGCCCCCGGGAAAAAATTTGTCCATGGGGTTTTTGGCCGTAGTGGGCCCCTTTGGGGGAAATTTTTCCCCTTAAAAAAGGGGGGTTTTTTTTTGGAAAATTTTTGTCAGCAATAAATTTTTTTTTTTGGGGAACTCCGCCCCCGGGTTTCCCCCAAAAAAAGTTCAAAAAAAGTTGAGGGGAAGATTTCTTTAGAAATTTTTTTTTAAAAAATTTCATGGGCCCCCAAGGGTAAGCCCCCCAAAAATTTTTTTAACCCCAAAATGTTTCTCCACGGGGGAAAAATTTTGTAAAATTTCAAAGACTTGTGCGTAATGAAAAAACCCCCGGGGAATTACTTTGCCAGTTCTCAAGCGGGGTTCCCCCCAACCCCCGTGTTTAAACCCCCCTTTTTTAAGGTAAAAGGCCCCCTTCCCCTTTTTTTTGGGAAAAGGGGGAATTCCCCCCCCTGTATTTTGGTGACGCAAACCCCTTTTTTTTTTATTCCCCCTGCAAAAAGATTTTGTGTTTTTTTTTGTGCAGTGATTTGTGGCTGAGAGTAAAAAAAGGGGTTTCCAACCCCAAAAAAAATTTGGGGGCCCCCTTTGGGGGTTTTTTCCCCCCCCCTTTTGGGTTCCAAATTTCCCCCGAGGCTTTGGACCCCCCTCGGCCAAAAAGGGGGGTTTCCCCCGGGGTTTTTTGGGGTTTTTTTTAAAAACCCTAAAAAAGGGGGGGGCACCCCCCCCGAAGTAATGCAATAAAAGGGTTTTTTGCTTGGGGGCGAAGGAGCCAAAAACCCAAAATTTTCTTTTGTTGGCCCCAAAAATCCTTTAAAATTTATCCCTTTTTAGGGGGTATAATATTAAATGATAAGAAAAAATATAACTTGATTTAGCCAAAACCCCCAAGCGATGGGGTTTTCCCTGGTTTTTGCCGTAGTGGCATCTTGGGAAAAAACTCCCCCTTTAAAAAAGGGGGTTTTATCTGAAAACAGTACAATAGCTGCTGGGGTTTTGGGGGCTCCCCCCGGGGGTTCCCCCAAAAAGGGGTTTTTAAAAATGTTGAGGAAAGATTTTCTTTAGAAATTTTTTTTTTTTTAAATACATGGGTAAACCCAAAAAAGGGGGAAAAGAAAAAAATTTCTTCAATAATGATTTCTCCCAAGGAAAAAATTTAGTAAAAAAGGGGGAAAAACTTGTGGTAAAGAAAAACCCCGGTTTTAAATTTTTTGCCCCCTTTTAAGGTTGCCCCCCCCAAAGGGGTTTTTTTTAGCCACTTTCCAAAAATAAAAACCCCTAGCCCCTTTTTTGTTGGAATTTTAAAACCCCCCAATGTATGTTTGGGTTTGGGGGGGAAAAATTTTTTTTTGGGGGGACTGATTGTTCCCAGTGTCTTTTTTCATGTGCAAAAGGGGGTTTTTGGGGAGAGTAGAAAGGGTTCCAACCCCAAAAAAACGGTCCCCGGTTTGGGGGGGTTTTTCCCCAAATTCTGTTTATCCCCCTTCCCCCAGGTTTGGAATTTTTACGGAGCGCCCCGGTTTTTTGGTTTTTTTTTTAAAAAAGAAAAAGGGTTTCACCCCCCCCAGAATAAAAGAATACCGGGCGATGTTTTTGGGGGAACGGAGCAAACCCTATTTCATCTCCTGTTTGGCAAAATCCATTTAAAAATTTATCCCCCTTTTGAGGGGGTTAGATATTAAAATTTTTTTTAAAAAAAATATAAACTTGATCTTAGCCAAAGGCCCGAGAATGATGCCTTTTCCCTGGTTTGGTCCCCCTTTTGGCCCCCCGGGAAAATTCTCCCCTTTAAAAAAAGGGTTGTAGTTGAATTGGGGGTTTGGAATAGTGGGGGGGTTTTTGGGGGCTCCCCCCCCGGGGTTCCCCCAAAAAAAGGGGTTTTTAAAACAATTTTAGGAGAAAAAGCCCCTTTTGAAAATTTTTTTTTTTTCCGGATACATTTAGGCCCAGCCAAGAGGGTTTCCGACAAAAATTGCTTCAATAATTAAGTTTCCCCCCCCCGGGGAAAAATTTAGTAAAAGGGAAAGATTGTGCGTAATGAAAGGGGAAACCCCCCTTTTAATTTTAAAAACCCCCTTTTAAGCGTTTTAAACCAAAAAGGCCCTTTTGATTCCCTACGGTAGGCCCCCTATTGTGCTTGGGAAGGATTAAAAAAATGAAAAATTTTGGGGGGGGAAAAATTTTTTTTTTTATTTCCCCCCTGATTTTTTTTCCCGTTGTTTTGTTCATGTGCAAAAATTTTTTTGGGGGGGGAGTTTTAAAAAAGGGGTTTCCCCAAAAAAATTTGGTCGGCCTTTTGGGGGGGGTTTTTCCCAAAATTTCCCCCGGGGTATCCAATTTTTTGAGGTTTTGGGCCCCCTCGAGGATTTTAAAGGGGGTTTTTTGGGTTTTTCCCCTTTAAAAAAGTAGAAGGGTGCACGTTCCCCCAAAAATTGGGGAATTAAAAAGGGGGATGTTGGAGCGAAGGAGCAAGCCCCCTTTTTTTTTTTGGCAAAAAAATTTTTAAAATTGGTTTATAGAGGCCGGGGGAAAAATTAAATGAAAGAAAAGGGGGCTCACTTTTAAAATTTTTTCCCAAAAAGGGGGAAGAAGCGATGCCCGTCCCCGTTTGCCCCCCCGTGGGTTTGGGGGAAGTTCTCCCCTTTAAAAAAGGGGGGTTTTAAGGGGTTTTTTTGCAGTGCAATAGCTGTGTTTGGGGAACCCCCCGGGTTTCCCCCAAATATTTTTAAAAAATGTTTGGGGGGAAAAAATGTTTAAAAATTTTTTTTTTTTCCAAAAAAAAAATGGGGGCCTTTTCCCAAAGGAAAGGGAAAAAAATTTTTAAACCCAAAAGATGTTTTAGGAAATCTTTAGAAAAAAGGGGAAAAGGGGGTTTTTTGGTAATAAAAGGGGGAACCCCGAGAAATTTAAAACCCCCGTTTAAGCTTTTTCCCCCAACCCCGTGTCGTTTTTAGATTTTAGTAGGTAAAAATTTTTCCCCCGGGGAAAAATCCCCCCTAATGTATTTTTTTGGGGACCCAAAAATTTTTTTTAAAATTCCCCCGGGGGATTTTTATTAGCTGTCTTTTTTATGTGCGTGATTTGTATTTAGAGTAAAAAAGGGTTAAAAAAAAATTTGGTTTTGGTTTTGGAGGTTTTTTTCACCCCCCCGTGCACCCCTTTGTTTTGGGGCCCTTTTGGGAAAGCCCCCCCGGGGGCCCCGGTGTTTTTGGTTTTTTTAAGACAGTAGAAGGGTGCCCCCTTTCCGTAAAAATGCAAAAAAGGGGCTTTGCTTGGGGCAAAGGGAAAGGGGAACCCCCATTTATTGTTGGCAAAAAATTTAATTTTTGGCCCCCCATAGGGGGCGTTCAGATATTAAAGAAAAAAGATATACACTTGATCTTAGAAAAGGGAGAAGCTTTCCCCCCCCGGTTTTTCCGCAAAAAGGGACCCCTTTTAAAAAACTCCCCCTTAAAAAGGGGGGGGTTTTTTTTAATTGCAGTAGCAATAGGTTTTTTTTTTGGCCAAAACCCCCCCCGGGGTTTCCCCCAAAAATATTTTTAAAAAAAGTTGAGGGGAAGATGCTTTAGAAAATTTTTTTTTTCCCCAAAAACATAGGTAGAAAGGTAAGCCCGGGAAAAAATTTCCCCTTTTTCTCAATGATGTTCCCCCCCAAAAAAAGTCTTTTTTTTAAAAAGGGGGGAAAAAATTGTGGGGGTTTTTGAGAACCTTTTTTAATTACAAAAACCCTTTAAATTTTCCCCCCCCCCGTGTCGTTTTTTGCCATTTTCACGGTTTGGCCCCAAAAGTTGTCGCTTTTGGAAAGGGGGAACCCCCCCTAAAAAATGTTGGTGAAAAAAAACCCCTTTTTTTTTTAAAGCATTTACTTGATTCAACCCCCCCTTTGGGTTTTGTGGGGTGATTTGGGGGGTTTAGGAAAAAAGGGTTTTTTTCCCCAAAAAAAATTTTTGGGGGGGGTTTGGGGGTTTTTCCTCATTTTTTTCTATCCCCTTTTTTTTTAGGTTTGGACCCCCCGGGGCGGGGTGCCCCCGGGGTTTTTTTTTTTTTTTAAAAAGTAGAAGGGTCCGTTCCCCCAAATTAAAAAAAAATAGGGTCGATGTTGGGGGGAACGGAAAAAACCCCCCTTTTGCTTTTTTTTGGGAAAAAAAAATTTTAAAAAATTGGGGGTTTAAAAAAGGTGTATAATATTTAAATTTAAACCGATACTAATTGATTTAGCCCCAAAAAGGGGGAAAACCCCCGTGTATGGGGTTTGGGCCCCCGGGTTTGGAAAAAATTTTTTAAAAAAGGGGTTTTTATCTGAATTTAGTCAGAATAGTGCTGTTTGGCCCCCCCCCCCCGGGTTTCCCCCCAAAAAAAGGTTTTAAAATGTTGAGGAGAAAAAGTTTTGGGGAAAAATTTTTTTTTTAAGATACATGAGGCCCCCCAAGAGGTAAGAGAACCCAAAACTTCAAAAAGATGTTTTTTCCCCGGGAAAAATTTTGTAAAAAAGGGGAAAAACTTGTGGTTTTAAAAAAAAGAACCCTGAGTAATTACATCGAGTTTCTCAAGGGTTTTCCCCCCCAGTGTCGTCTTAGGGGGTTTTTGGTTGGCCCCCTTTTTCCCCTTTTTTTGGGAAAAGGGGGAACCCCCAAAATTTTTGTTTGGGGGGAAAATTTTTTTTGGGGGCCCCCGACTTTTTTTTGTGTCTTTGTTCTGTGAGTGATTTGTGGCTGGAGGAGAAAAAGGGGTTTCCCCCAAAAAAATCGGTCGGCCTTTTGGGGTTTTTTTCCCCCCGCTGTGCTATCCTTTCCCCCAGGCCCTTTTTTTTTTTTATGGACTGCCCCCGGGGTTTTTTTGGTTTTTTTTTTAAAAAAATAAAGGGTGACCCGTTCCCAAAGTAAACAATACGGGTCGTGTTTTTGGGGAAAAAAAGCAAGTTTTTCAATTTTGCAAATCCCCCTTTAAAATTGAGTTCCCCCTTTTTAGGAGTTTAGATATTTAAAAAAAATAAGAAAGATTTTTTTTTTTTTTTTTTTAAAAAAAATTTTATGTAAGGTTCAAAATTTTTCATTTTTACATCATCAGTTCTTTTGGGGTTTTAAAAAAAGATAAAATTTTTTTAAATTTTAAAATTTTTTTAAATAATTTTGGTTTTTTAAAAAAAAAAATTTAAAACAAATTAACTTTTGGGGAAAATTTTTAAAATTTTTTAAAAAATTTTAAATTTTTTTTTTAAAAAGGGAGGCAGTTAAAAAAAACCCCCTTTTTTTGCGGAGTGGTTTTTTGGGGGGTTTTTTTTATTTACAGTGGTCATCCCCCCTTTTAAAAAAATTTGGGCTCTCGGATTGTTTGGGGCAAGAGGGGGTCCGCGGCCCCCCCGTCCTTCCCCCACCCCCCTAGTCAGGGCCCCCTTTTTTTCCCCTTTTTTTTTGGTCCCCCCCCCCCCGTATAGGGGAAGCGATTTTCTTTGGGGGTGTGTCCCCCGGCCCCCCCGCCCCAATGGTTTAAGGGGGTTTTTGCCAAAAAGGATACAGCCAGGGGGGGTTGCTTGCGCTTTTTACCCCCCCTTTTTTTGGGGGTCCAAAGGGTCTTTTAAAAACACTAGGGTTTTTCCCCAATCCGGTGAATTGGGGAAAGGGGGTTTTTTCCCCCTTTTTGGGGGAAAAAAGCATGTTTTGCGTTAGGACCCCCCGCCGGGAAAACCCGGGGGTTTTTTGGGGGCCCCCCTTTGCCCCCGGTTTTCCCCCAACCGGGCTGCCCTTCCCCCGGAGAAGCCCCCCCCACTCGGGGTTTTTTCATTCCCCGGGGGCAGGGTTTAAAAAATTTACATGCCCCCATTTTATGAGGCTTGAATGGGGGGGTTCATGAGCAAAACCCCCCCCGACCGGTCCCGGGGTCTGTTTGGGAAACGGGATGGTTAAAATTGGGGGCCCAAAAATGTTTTGGGGCGAAAAAGGGGGGCCCCCGGGATGGGGGCGGTTCCCCCCCCCGCAAACAAAAAGGAGCGGTGGTTAGTTAAAATTTTTTTTCCCCGCTCTACTTAAAAAAATTAAAAAAAGTTTTTTTTTTAAAGATTTTTGCCGGGCCCCGGGGGGTTAAAAAAAAGGTGTTTAAAAAAAAAAGGAAAAAAAATTTTTGTGTTTTTTGATAAAAAGATCCAGAAGTGTCATTGTTGGGTTTTTGCAAAATTTTTGGGGGGGGGGTTTTTGGGTTGGGCTATGTTTTAGTGTTTTTTATCCCCCCCTTTTAAAAAAAAGGGGGAAGGGTTTAGGCCCCCCCCCTTTTTTTTCCCCTTTTTTTTTTCCTCTTTTTTGTGTCTTTTACCTTTTCCCCCTTTAAAACCCCCCAAAAAGTAAAAAAAATTTTGGCTCCCCCTTAAAAACTTCCCCTTTGGGGGGTAAAAACAGAATGATTAGTTAAAAAAAAAAAGGGGGAAAAAAAAGTTTTTAAAAAAATTAAAAAATTTTTTTTGGGGGGTTCCCCCCTTTAATCCCCCAAAAATAGTCTTTGGTTAAAAATTTTCCCCCCCAAATCTGGCCCTTTGACCCCCCAACCCCCCCCCGAAAATTTTTTTTGTATTTTTTTTTGGGGGGGTTTGGGAAAAAATTTTTTTGGGGGGGCCCCCGTTCAGTCGTGTCCCCCGGGGGGAGTTGTGCTTGGGGGGTTTTCCTGTTTAAAAAATTTTCCCCCCAAAGGCCAAAAAATCAGTCAAGTCCCCCGTTGTTAACAGATAAAAAAGGGGGGGGATAAAAATTTTTTTTTTTTATGTATAAAAAACTTTTTGAAAGTCCCCCCCCGGAATGAACCCCCTTTGGTCCCCTTTTAAAATCTGTGCCCCAAATTTTTTTTCATATCAAGTTTTAAAAGGGGGGGGAAAAAAAGGACAACCCCCCGAAACCCCCGTTAATTTTTCTGGGGGTTTGGGGGAAAAAGGGTTTAACTACAAATTTTTTGGGGGTGGGATACAGCAGTCCCACCCCCAAAAAAACATTTTTTTGGGAAACCCCCCTTTTTTCAGTACCGGAACAGGAAAGGGGGAGACCCCCAAAAGCTTTTCAAAAATTTAAAATTTTGGATACAGTTTTAAATTTTTTTTCTTAAAAAGATTTTGTTTTTGGGCGTACGGGGGGGTCCCCCTTTTTTTTCCCCCCCGGGGGGGGGGCAGGTTGATGGGTGAATATTAAAAAAAAAACCCCAAAATATGATAAAATTTACTAAAAAAATTTAAGTCCCCCAAATTTAAAAAAAATTATGGTTCCCCAAATTTTTTAGGGCTTTTTGGTTTTTTGTTTTTAAAAAAAAGTCATATCCCCCCCCTAAAATGTCAGGTAAAAAAGGGGAAAATTTTTTTAAATCACAAAAAAAATAAAAAGGGGGTGCAAGGATATCCCAAAAAAATTTATAAAAAATTAGGGGGGAAATATCCTTTTTTGGTTTTTCCCCTTTTTAAAAAAAAATTTGACATTTTTATTCTAAAAAAGGGGAAAATTGGGTTAAAAGAATTTTCCTTTTGTTTTGTCTTTTTTAAAAATTTTAAAAAAACTCTTGGAAAATTTTTTTCCCCGATTTTTTTGTTTATAAAAAATTTGTGAAAAAACTTTCCCCGGTTTCCCCTTAAAATTTTTTGTTTCCCCCCCGTTAAAACCCCCCTTTTTTTTTTTGCTGTGTTAAAATGCCCCTTTTTTTTAAAATTCTTTTTTAAAAAAAAACCCTGTGCATTTTTCCCCTTTTTTCCCCCCCCTCTTTTACTCCTTTTAAATTATTCCCCCTCTTGAAAATTTTTTTAAATTTTTTTTATTTTTCTTTTTGGGGGCCCCAAAAAATTTTATTAAAAAAGTCCCTTTTTTTTTCTAGGGGTTAAAAAACTTTGTAGTCTTTTTTGAGTCCCCCAAAAATTTTTTTTTTTTTTTTTTTTTAAAATTTTCCCCCCTTTTTAAAAAAAATCTTTTGTCTATTCCCCAATTTTCCCCCCTGTTTTTGGGGTTGAAAAAATCTTGGAGGGTCTTCCATTTTATATGGTTCCCCGTTCGCCCCCCTATTTTCCCCTTTTTTTTAAAAGGGGGATTTTGCTTCAAGAAAACCCCCCTTTTAAAAAAACCCCCGGGGGAAAAAAAAAGGGGGAAGCAAAAAAGATACGTGATCTGAAAAAAAAAGGGGGGTTAAATTTTTAAAAGGGTTTGGGTTGGGGAGTGAGTAAAAAAAAAAAGTCAAATAGAGAGGCTTTGGGGGCCCTCACCCCCGAACCAGGTTTTTGTTTTTGGATTTTTTTGGTTTTTTAAAAAATCTTTAAGTTTAAAAAATTTTTTTAGCCCCGGAAAAAAAAAGATTTTTTTTTTACTTTAAAAATCTTCCCCCCCCCTTTTTTCCCCCCTAAAAAAAAAAATTAAAAAAACCCCCAAAATTTAAAAGGAAAACCCCCTAGATGTGGGAAGAATCTTTTTAAAGGCCTACCTTCAAAATTTTTTTTTAAAAAAAAGATGTTAAGTAGGGTTTAAAAAATTTTTCCCAAAATATGTAAAAAAGCTTAAAAGTCCCCCTCCTCACCACTTTTTCTTTAATACCCCAAGGGGGGTTTTTTTTTAAATTTAAAAAAACCGTCTATTTATTTTTTTGGTTTTGGGGGCCCCCCCAGGGGAAGGGGGGGGAGCTTTTTTTCCCCCCTGGGGGAATTTTTTTAAAAAAAAAGGTTTTCATCCCCCAATAAAAAAAACCCCCGAAGGAATTTAAAAAGGATAAAAACCCTTTTTTGGGTTAATCCCCCTAACACTCCCCCAAAATTAAAAAGGGGGAAAATTTTTTTGGGGCATGATATGGGTTTTAAAAAAAAAAAAAATATGACCCCAAAAAAAAGGGGGTTAAAAAATTAAAATTTTTTAAAATTTAATTTTTAAAATTTTTAAAGGATGAATGTTTTGGGAAAAGGGGGCATTTCCCCCCCCAGCAAAGGGGGGGGGGGGTTTGATCCTTTTTCCCGGGAAAGTTAAAATTCCTTTTTAATTTTTCCCTTTGGGGTTTTCAGTACACCCAAAAACGAGAAAAGAGAACTGGGTTTTTAACTTTGAGCTAAAAGGGGAAAAAATTTTCCCCCCCCCAAGGGGAGCTGTTTGAGTAGGCCCCCCCTTTCCCCCCTTTTCTGATTTTTTTTTCCCCCCTTTTAGGTAACAAACAAAATGCCGCCTTTTGGGTTTTTGGGGGCCAAAGGGGGAGGGGCAGTAGGAAAATTATGATGAGGGAAAATTCCCCGGGCAACTTTTTTTAAGTTGGCTCAGATCTTCATTTCCCTTTTTTTTAAATTGCCTTCCCCTTGGGGTTTTTTTAAAGAAAGGGGTTACCAGCCCCCCCCTTTCCCCCCCCCCGCTTCCCCTTTTTTTCCCCAAAAAAGGGGTTTTTGGGGGGGAAAATTTTAATTTGCCAGTCCCCCCTTTTTTTTTGTTTTTTTGGGCCCCCTTTTGTACCCCCTTTTCTTGTTCTTTAAAATCATCCCCCTTTTTGTTTTTTTTGGGGTTTTTTCTTTGTTGGCAAAGGAATTTGGGCAATCTCTGAAAGATGGGATGTTGTCCCCCAAAAAAATTTAACCCCTTTTGTACATTTTCAAAAAAAGTAATTTTTTAAAAATTTAAAAAAAAAAATTTTGTAACCTTCTTTCCCCCTTTTCCCGTTGCCCCCTTTGGGAGACTTGGGGTGGCCCCTTTTTGGTGAATGTTTTGCCCCTTTTTTTTTAAGAATATAAAAGGGGAATGTTTTAAGGCCCCCTTTGGGGGGCCCCGGGGGCCCCTTCCCCCCCCGGGTGGGGCCCCCGGGACATTCCCCAAAAAACCCCCTTTTCTCCCCCTTTTTATAGTTTTTTTTTAAAGTGTAAAAAAACTACCGCCTGGGCATGGGTGGGGAACCCCAAAAAAAAATATAAAATTAAAAACAAAAACTTTAAAAAAAAAACCTTTAAAAAGGGTATAAGAATAAAAAATTTTAAAAAATAAAAAAATTAAAATTTAAACGGGGGGTTTTGTTTTAAAGGAAAAAAAATGTGCAAAAAAAAGCAAAACAAACATAAAAAAGCCAAAACAAATGGTAAAAAGGGAAAAGGGTTAATTTCCCCATTTTGGAAATAAAACCCCCCAACAGGGAGTTAGCAGTCTTTAAACCAAAAAGGGAGAAGCGGAAAAATTTTAAAGGTTTGCCCTTTCCCTTGGGACCCTTGGGGAAAAAAATTTTCCCCTTTAAAAATGGTGTTGGGAGTTGAAATTTCATTAAACAATAGTGCTGTTTTTTCAACTCCCCCCCCCTGGTTTCCCCCAAAATAGGTTTTTAAAGCATGTTGAGGAGAAGATGCTTTTTAAAAATTTTTTTTTTTTCAAGATTGGGCCCAGCCCAAAGGGGGCTAAATGACAAAAATTGCTTTTAATCAATGATGTTCCATCCCCGGAATTCCCTTTTGTAAAAAGGGAAAAGGGCTTTTGGAAAGAAAAGAACCCCCATTTAAGTACATCGCCCTTCCAAAACGTTGCCCTTTAAACCCGTGCGTCTTTGCCCCCTTCCCCACGGGTTTGGTATAGCCCTTTTCGTTGGAAAAGGGTAAACCCCCTACCCTGTATGTTGGGAGAATTTGGTTTTGATTCCCCATGACTTTAAACCCCCTGTCTTTGTTATGGCAGTGATTTGTAAACTGAGAGAAAAAAGGGGTTCCAAAACCAAAAAATTTGGTTTGGGGTTGGCAGGTTTTTCCCACCCGTGTTAACCCTTTCCCCTGGGGGCCCTTTTGGGCCCCCTGTCCCCCCGGGGGTGCCCAGGTGTTTTTGGTTTTTTCTTAAAACAGTAGAAGGGTTTTTTCACCCGTTCCCAAAAAAGTAATTTCAATGGGTCCCCATGCTTTTGGGGCGAAGGAGCAAGCCCCCTTTTTAGTTTTCCCTTTTTGGGAAAAATCCATTTATATTTCCCCTTATAGAGGACGTATAGAAAATTAAAAGTAAAACGATACTACACTTGGGTCTTAGCCCAAAAAGGCCCAGGAAAACGATTTCCTTCCATTTTTTTGGGCCCGTGGAATTGGGAAGTTCTCCCAAAAATGGTGTTGTAGTCTGAATTGCATTTAGCAAAAGTGCTGTTTTGGCCCAATCCCCCCCGGGTTCCCCCCAAAATATTTTTTAAGATGTTGAGGAGAAAAATGTTTAGAAAAAATTTTTCTTTTTCACAGATACATGAGGGCCTGCCAAGAGGCCCAAACCTGACAAAAAATTTTCAAACTTCCAATGAAAGTTCCTTTTCCCCCGGAAGTCTTTTTGTAAAAGGGGGAAAAACTTGTGCTTTAATTTAAGAGGGAACCCCGAAATAATTAAAAGCCCGTTTTCAAGGTTGCCCCACAAGGGGTCCCTCTTAGGGCCCCTTTCTCAGGGAGGCCCCATAGCCTTTTGTTGGAAGGATAAAACCCCCTACAAGTATTTTTTGGGGACCCAATTTGCCTTTTTAATTTCCCCATTTACTTGTTAAAACTGTTTTTTTCAAAGTGGGAGGGATTTGTTGTTTAGAGTAGAAAAAGGGTTCCCCCAAAAAAAATCGGTTGGCCCTTGGGAAAGGGTTTTTCCCCACCCCGTGTCTAAACCCTTTCCGCTGGAAAAGGCCTTTGGGCCCCTGTCCCACGGGGTGCCCCGGTTTTTTTTGGTTTTTCTTAAGACAGTAAAGGGTTTCAAGTTCCCAAAATAATTTCAATACCGGGGGGGGCTTTGGGGGAAAGGAAAGCCCCTTTGCTTGTTGGCAAAAAAATTTTTAATATTGAGTCCCCTTTTTATAGGGCCCAAAAGATTTTTAAAATGTAAAAAAAGATACTAAAAATTTAACTTAGCCAAAAAAGGGAGAAGCGATGCCTGTATGGTTTGCCCTTTCCCGTGGGACCTTTTTGGGAAAAGTTCCCCTTAAAGTGGGGTTGTTTTTAATTGAGTCAGCAATAGCTGCCCGTTTTGGGAACTTTTGCCCCCGGGTTCCCCCAAAAAAAGGTTTAAAGCCCTGTTGAGGGGAAATGCTTTAGAACTTTTTTTTTTTCAAATTTTGAGGCCCAGCCAAGGGCTTCCCCGAAAAAATTGCCCTTTAACCAATGAAGTTCCCCTCCCCGGAAGTCTTTTTTAAAAGGCCCAAAAGACTTTGGTAAAGAGGGGAATTGGGGTAATTTTCATCGCCCGTTTTTCAAGGGTTTTGCCCTTTTCCCCGTGTGTTTAGCCTTCTCTAGGGAGGCCCCCACCCGCCTTGTCGTTTGGGAAAGGGTAACCCCCCAAATGTATGGTTTTTGGGGGCCGCAATTTGCTTTTTATTTTCCCCCACTGCACTTTATTCCAGGGCTTTGTTCATGTGAGTGATTTGTTTGGGGAGAGTAGAAAAGGGGTTCCACCAAAACAATCGGTCGGGCCTTGGCAGGTTTTTCCTCACCTGGTGCTATCCCTTTCCCCTGAGGCCCTTTGGACCCCATGTTGAAAGGAGTGCCCAGGGGTTTTTGGGTTTTTTTAAGAAGAGAAGGGTGCACCCTTCCCCGAAGTAATTTCATTTTCCGGGGGCGATGTTTTTTGGAAGGAGGGAAAACCCCATTTGTTTGTTTTGGGAAAAATCCCTTAAAATTGAGTCCCATTTAAAGGGGTATCAGATATAATTTTAAAGATAAAAACAGATATACACTTATCTTAGCCAAAAAGGCCCAGAAGCGAAAGTTCCATGGTTTGCCCTCCAGTGGACCCCTTTGGGGAAAATTTCCCCCAAAGTGGTGTTGTAAATTTGAATTGCAGTCACAAAAGTGCGTTTTTTGGGAACCGCCCCGGGGTTCCCCCCAAAGGGGAGGTTTAAAGCCTGTTTGGGGGAAAGGGATGTTTTAAAAACATTTTCTTTTTTACGATACATGAGGCCTTGGGCCAAAAAGGTAAAACCCGACAAAAAATTTTTAACCCAAAGAAAGTTCCCCTACGGAATCTTTAGTAAAAGGCAAAAGACTTGTGGTTAAAGAAAAGGAACCCCGAGTAAATTTTCATCGCAATTCCCCAAACGTTGCCCCACACCAGTGTTTGTTTTTGCCCCCTTCTTTTCACGGTAGGTCATGGGCCCTTTTCGTTGGAAAAGGAAAACCCCCTACCAAATTTTTGGGGTTTTTTGACGCAATCTTGCTTTTATTCCGCACTTTCATTGATTCCCATTTTCTTTGTTCATGTGCAGTGATTTTTGGGTGAAGTAAAAGGCGTTCCCCACCCAAAAAAATCGGGGGCCTTTGGGAGTTTTTTCACCTGGTTTTGGTTTTCCAAATTTTCCCCTAAAGGGCCTTTTGGGCCCCATGTGCCAGGAGTGAGGGGTTTTTTGGGTTTTTTTTAAAAAGTAGAAAAAAAGGGGCAACCCTTCCCCGAAGTAAAGAAAAAAACCGGTGATGCTTGGAGCAAGGGGGGCCAACCCCCATTTCAGGTCCCGTTGGCAAAAATCCCTTTAATTTTTGAGTCCCCTTTTTAGAGGACGTTTAAAATTTTTAAATTTATAAGAAAATACAAATTGAATTTAGCCCAAAAGGCCCAAAGGATGCCCGTCCCTGGTTTGCCGGGCCCCTTTGGACCCCCTTTGGGGAAAATTCTCCCCTTTTTAAATGGTGTTGGCTAATTTCAGTCAAACAATAGCTGCTGTTTGGCAATCCGCCCCCGGGGTTCCCCCAAAATAGGTTTTAAAAGAAAGTTTAGGGAAGAGTTTAGAACATTTTTTTTTTTTTACGATAATGAGGCCCAGCCAAAAGGTAAAAACCCGACAAAAATTTTCTTCAATCAATGATTTTTCCAGGAAGTCTTTAGTAAAAAGGCGAAAAACTTGTGGGTAAAAGAAAAGAACCCCGAGTAGTTACAAAGCCCGTTTCAAGGTGCCCCACACCAGTGTCGTTTTTTAGCCCCTTTTTAGGGGAAGGGCCCCATAGCCTTGTGTTGGAAGGATACACCCCCTACCATGTATGTTTGGGGACGCAATTTTTTTGATTGCACTGCAAAGATTAAACTGTTTTTGTTCAATGGAGTTTAAATTTTTGGCGAGAGTAGAAAGGCGTTCCAAAACCCAAAAAAATCGGTCGCCTTGGAGGTTTTTTTTTCACCTGTGTGCTATCCCTTTCCGCTGAGGCCTTTTGGGCCCATTTTTGCAGGACTCCCGGGATTTTTGGTTTTTTTTTAAGACAGTAAAGGGGTTTAAAATTCCCCGAAAATAAAGCAAAAGGGTCGATGCTTTTGGGGGAAGGAGCAAGCCCCATTTCAGGTTGTTGGCAAAAACCCTTTTTAAAATTTTGGGCCCCCTTTTAGAGGACGAAACAGTATTAAAAGATAAAAAAAGATACTAATTGAATTTGCCAAAAAGGCCCAGAAGGATCCTGTATGGTTTGCCCTCCAAATGGATCTTGGGAAAATTTTTTTAAAGTGGTGTTGTAGTCTGAATTGCGTTTAGGGAATAGCTGGGTGTTTTTGGGAACCCCCCCCGGGTTTCCCCAAAATGGGGTTTAAAAAAGGTTTTTGGGAGGAAAATGCTTTAGAACATTTTTCCTTTTTTAAAATAATGGGAAACCAAAAGGTAAGTGACAAAAATTGGGGTTTAACTAAAGATGTTTTCCCCGGGAAATCTTTAGTAAAAAGGGGAAAGAATTGTGCGTATGAAGAAACCCTTTAGTAATTAATTCCCCTTCTCCAAAGGGTTTCCCCCACCCGTGTGTCTTAGCCCCCTTTTCACTTTTTGGGCCTCATGCTTGTCGCTTGGGAAAGGGTACACCCCCCTACCATGTATGTTTGGTGACGAATTTGCTTTTTATTGCATGCATTGATTCCCGTGTCCCTTTTTTGAAGGCAGTTATTTGTGGTGAGAGTAGAAAGGGTTCCCCCAAAACAATCGGGCGGGTTTTGGGAAAAGGGTTTTTCCCCCAACCCGGTGTATTCCCTTTCCCCTGGTTTTGGACCCCTGTCCCCCAGGAGTTTTCCCCGGTTTTTTGGTTTTTTTAAAAAGTAGAAGGGGGCCCCCCGTTTTTTTTTTAAGGTTTTAATTGCAAACCCGGGGCGTTTTTGGAGGAAGGAAAGCCCTTTTTTTCAGCTTGTTAGCAAAAATCCATTTTTTATTTAGTTTATAGAGGAACGTATTTAGTATTAAAAGGGTAAGAACAGATCTAATTGGGTCTTAGCCAAAAAAGGGAGAAGCAATGCCGGGCCAGGGGTTTTCCCTTTCCTTGGACCCCTTTTGGGGAAAATCCCCCTTTAAAATGGTGTTGTAGTCTGAATTTGGGAGCAATTTTGCTGTTTTTGGAATCCCCCCCCGGGTTCCCCCCAAACTAGGGTTTAAAGGGTGTTGAGGGGAAAAAATTTTTTAAAAATTTTTTCTTTTTCAAGATTTCATGAGGTAGCCCAAAGGGGGCTAAGCCCGAAAAAAATTGCCCTTTAACCCCAAAAGATTTTCCTTAAAAGGAAAGTTTTGTTAAAAAGGGAAAGATTGTGCGTAATTTAAGAGACCCCCGGTAAAATTAAAATCGCCAGTTTCAAGCGTTGCCCTTAAACCCGTGTGTCTTAGCCACTTCTCTCACGGTTACCCCCCTTTTTGGTTTTTCGTTGGAAGGGTACACCCCCTACCCTTATTTTGGGGGACGAAATTTCTTTTTATTCCCCATCATTGATTCCCCTGTCTTTTTTTATGTGCAAGGGTTTGTGGTGAAGTAGAAAAGGGGTTCCACCAAAAAATGGTCGGCCTTTTGGGAAATTTTTTAACCCGGTGCTTCCCTTTCCGTGAAGGGCCCTTTCCCCTGTGCCCGGGGTGCCCCGGTTTTTTTTTTTGGGTTTTTTTTAAGAAGTAGAAAGGGTGTTGCAGTTTAAAGTAATGCAATACCCCGGGTCGATGCTTGGAGCAACGGGCAACCCCCATTTCGCTCCCGTTGGAAAAATCCTTTAAAAATTGAGTTCCCCATAGAGGATTTTCAGATATTTTAAAAAATTTAAAAACAGATACCCAAAACTTGTTTAGCCAAAAAGGGGAAGGATGCCTTTTCCCTGGTTTTCCCTCCGTGGCACCCCTTTTGGGAAAGTTTTCCCCTTTTGGGGGATTGTAGTCTGAATTGCAGTCCAGCAATAGTGTGTTGGCAAATCCCCCCCGGGTTCCCCCAAACTAGGGGTTTTTAAAAAATTTGAGGAGGAAAATGTTTGAAATTTTTTTTTTTCCGATAAAAGAGGCCTTTCCCAAAAGGTAAGTCTGACAAAAAATTGCTTTTAACCAATGAGTTTTCTAGGAAAATTTAGTTTTAAAAAGGGGAAAGGGCTTGGGGCGTAATGAAAGAACCCCGAGTTTAAATTAAAATAGCCCGTCTCAAACGTTGCCCTACAACCCGTGTGTCTAAACCCCTTTTCCCCCAGGGTTACTGGTTTTGTCGTTGGGGAAAGGGTTAACCCCCTACCATTAAAGTTTGGTGAGCAAAATTTTCTTTTTTTTCCCCCTGATTGATTTCCCCGTTTTGTTTGTTTCATGATTTGTATGAGGGTAAAAGGGGGGTCCTTTCCCCCAAAAACAAAACGGGCCCGGGCCGGTTTGGGTTTTTTCCCACCCGCCCGTGCTAACCCTTTTCCCCTGAGGTTTGGACCCCCGTCGAAAAAGGAAAGGCCCCCGGGATTTTTGGTTTTTTTTAAGGGCAGTTTAAAGGGGGAACCCTTAGAAGTAATGCAATAGGGTCGATGTTGGAGCGAAGGAGCAAAACCCCCAAATTTTTCTTGTTTTCAAAAAACCCTTTAAATTTTTGAGTCCCCTTTTAGAAGTTCAAAATTAAAAATGGGTAAAAACAGATACTAACTTTATTTTGCCAAAAGGGCCAGAAGGATTTCCCGTCCCTGGTTTTTCCGTCCAGTGGATCTTGGAAAAATTTTTTTAAAGTGGTGTTTTTTTTGTCTGAATTGCAGTCAGCAAAACTGCTGTTTGGAACTCCCCCCCCGGGTTCCCCCGCTAGGTTCTAAAAGCATGTTTTTAAGAAGATGCTTTAAAAAAATTTTTCTTTTTCCCAAAAAACATGGGCCCAGCCCAAAAAAGGCTAAGCCTGACCAAAAAAATTTTAAATCAATGAAAGTTTCTCCCCGGGAAAATTTTTTGTAAAGGGGGAAAGGGGTTGTTTCGTAATGAAGAGAAAACCCGAGTAATTACATCGCCCGTTTTCAAGCGTTTTCCCAAAACCAATGACCCTTTTTCCCCTTCTTTAACGGTAGGGCCCCATAACCCCTTTTCGTTTTGGGGGATAAAACCCCCTACCAGGTTTTTTTGGGGGAAAAGCAAATTGTTTTGATTCCGCACTGCACTTT
Organism: Ammodytes dubius; assembly: GCA_026122265.1. Taxonomy (NCBI): domain Eukaryota; kingdom Metazoa; phylum Chordata; class Actinopteri; order Uranoscopiformes; family Ammodytidae; genus Ammodytes; species Ammodytes dubius. Next base: position 23,660,116 of record CM047513.1, read on the forward strand.
AAACCCCCTGTTTTTTTGTTAAGTCGTGATTTTTGGGAGAAGAAAGGCGTTACCAAAAAAAATCGGTTGTTTGGGGTTTTTTCATGCGTGCTAACCATTTCCCCTGAGGCCTTTTGGGCCCCCTGCCACGGGAAAAGGGCCCGGTGTTTTTTGGGGTTTTTTTTAAAAAGTAGGAAAAGGGTTACCCTTCCCCGGGGAAATAATGCAAAACCGGGGCGATGCTTTTGGAAAGGGGAAAGGAGCAAGCCCCATTTCAGTCCTGTTGGGCCCAAAACCCTCCATTTTAAAATTGATTCCCCTTTAGAGACGTATCAGATATTTAAAATGATAAAAACAGATTTTTTTTTTTTTTTCGAAAAAAAATTTTATTGTCAAGGTTCACATTGACATTTTGCTTTAAAACATCATTCTTTTGTTTTTAAAAAAAAAATAGATAAATAGTCAATTAAAATGTTAAAAACATTTTGTTCCAAAGTTTAAAAAATGCTAAAACAAATTATCTTGTGTGGAAAATTTTAAAAAATTTTTAAAAAGTAAAAAATTGGGGTTTTAAAAAAGGGATGGGGGGGTTAAAAATCCCAATTTGTTTTTGAGGGGTGGTTTTGAGGGCTTCATTTACAGTGGCTATCCCGCCCTTTTTTTCCCAAAAAATTGGGTTTTCGGGGTCCCGTTTGGGGAAAGGGAGATCCCCGCCCGGCTTGGGTCCCTTCCCCCCAACCCAGATAGTCCCGGCCGCCCCGGGTTTAGGGCCCCTTTTTGTGTGGCCGGACTCCCCCGTTCCCAGGGGGGCAAACGATTCTTTTTGTGGGGTGTTCCTAGGCCTTGCCTTTCAGAATCGTCGTTGGACGGGGTTCTGTTTGCCCTTTCGGATACAGACGGGGGGGATTGCTTTCGCTTTTTAACCCGCAGGGTTTTTTGGAGGTTTCCCAAAAGGGTCTTTTATGGCACTAGGTGAACCAAATCCCCCGGGAATTTTGGAAAGGGTTTTTTATCTTTCCGGTCACCCCATAGTGCCCCTGGTTTTTTTCGTCTAGGGGGCCTTCCCCGGCCCAAAAAGGGAAAATTTTGGGACCGGCCCTTTGCCATGGTCCCCAACCGCATGCACTCCCCCGGCAGATGCCCCAAAAGTCGGGGTTTTGCCACATTTTCCGGGGGGGGCAGGTTGAAAGGATTTACATGCCCCCGGGGGCATGAGGCTCTGGGTGGGGGGAAACTCATTTAGCCCCCCCTCCCCCGAAAGGTTCCCCGGGGTCTGTTTGGGGGAAGGGAAAGGGTTTACATTGCGCCAAAAAAGCTTGGGTCGCCAAAATTTAAACCGCCACTGGACTCACAGGGGTTTCCCCCCCCCTGGGCAAAGAAACAAAAAAAAAAGCGGTTTGGGTTTTTTAAAATCTCTACCTCCTCCCGCTTAGCTTTAAAAAGCCCTTAAAAAAGTTTTTTATGAAAGCATTTTTGCCCCGGGGGCAGGTTAAAAGACACAGGTTTCAAAATTTAATAGGTAAAAAGTGTTTGTTTTTTTCAAAATAAAAAAAACCCCTCGGGAAGGTATTGGGTTTGGTCTTTGGCATTTTCGGATGGGTTGTGGCTTTGTATGTGAAAATGTGTATATCTTCCCAAAAAAAAGGTAAAGGGAGGAAATCCTTTTTTCCCCCTTTTTTTTTGGCCCCTTTATTAGTGTCTTCTTTGTTTCCATTTTGAACCCCCCAAGAAGTAAAAAATTTTCCCCGGGTTTCCCGAAACTAAAACATTTTGGGGGCTAAAAAAGAAATTTATTTTATTTAAAAACAAAGGGGGAAAAACATGTTTAAAGATTTTAAAAACCTTCCCTTCTATGGTTTAGTCCCT